>OX411543.1:44510863-44972363 GCA_948146395.1 Fragum whitleyi | reverse complement strand
GAAGGGTCAGCGCAATAATATTGTAAGTGCCTTTATATCTACAGGCACTCACAATAATAGTGCGCTGACCTATCCATATGAAATTGTAGAAAATTGTTGGAAATTTCATGCTAAGTTTCCTTTTATATGAAAATATCCCTAGTTGTGCCCAATACAATGTATACATTTGCGACCGATCTGAGGTCAACATTCTTTTTTTTTCTTTCATTGAAATACCGGTATATAGCCGCCGTCATAACCTGGTACTGCGCCGGATATCTTTATTGGTCCCGGGTTGATATCCCACGGCAGCACTCATCCGATTCCGAGTTTTTGTCTCCCACAATTTGGTTGATAATTGTAGACATTTGTGAGAAAGCAGCGGGAGGCTTGAAATGGATGTTTTGGGGAAATAGCAGGAATCCCTAGGTATATGTTCCAGCCGCCGAAATATGATTGAAAGATCGTTGAAAGCGGCGTTAATCCCATTAAAATAACAAAATCACTGTGCCGTTTTCTGTCAAGTTAATTTTCTTGCAATTTTGTCAGGCTATCTAAACTGGCTCCCTTTTTGTGTGAAGACTTGATTTTGTTCATACCGTAAAACCCAAGTTAAGGGAAACTATCCTATATGAGTAATAACAGATTGTATAATACCATAATATGGGTAAACATATTTCTATGTCATGTAATTTGAAGTGATTGTCCAATTCTACAAGGCGATCGTTTCAGAATTGTGAATTAATCACACACAATAGTAATTTTCTTCGCAGGTACTCTTTGGCAGAAATTATCTTGTCATTTTGATACAGTAGTTTTTTGTTGTTGGTCTTCCTTAATCTTCCATCAACCAGTTTCTCCTTGGTATATCCCGGAATGGAGAGACGATTATCAATGGAAAACAATAAACTTGTTTAGACTTTAGCCCTCCAAGTATACGACCATTTTTACGTAAGTCAAAAATTAAAGTTGATTATACAGTAGTAGCTGAAAATGGAATTCTACCATGCATTATCCCATTGGAGTCGTCTTCTAACAATTCCTATGAGATACTGCAAGGCAGAATCTTACAGAGCTTGAAAACACTAGATATGATTTGTGGTTTTGACTTATGATTATTTTTTTCGAAAGAAGTTTAGTAAAATGGGTCCCTGGGCCCCATGTCATTTTTTTCTTTCTTTCATGAAAGAATGATAAATTCGGAGTTCCTGTAATTAAGCTGTGCTTCTATGGTTTGTTTAAAGGTAAAATCGAATGGTGCAAAATCAAAAGTTCCCAGAAAAGAACCCCTTTAATATTAAATCGCCTATATCTTCCAGAGACTCGGAAATTGACTACCCTACAGTTGCTTGGATAAGTTTCTCTCTCGTTTTCATCGATAAAAGTGAAGCATTTTGAAGAATGGACCATTCCCTTTAAGTGTGACAAGTATTTCAATTATGTTTTTCAAGATTGTTGTAGATTTCGAATAGAATGATTTAAGATCCTTATTCCGAGCATTTAGGGTTAGGGTTATTTTGTGTTACTGATGTTGAAAACAATTTTCAAATTTTCCACTATATAACATATAGAGAAATGACCTCTACCCATAAAAGACATATTTTTCAACCAATCACAATATTCTTTGGCTGCATGATAATTGGTCACCAAAGGATCATACCAATGAAGTTTGATTGATATCCATCCATTATATTCGGAGGAAATGATTTTTAAAATTCCACTTTATAATATATTGAGAAATGACCTCCGCCCACAAATGCATATTTTTCATCCGATCATTATAATTATTGGTAGACTGATAAATGGTCACTCAAAGATCATTCCAGTGAAATTTGGTTGATACCCGTCAGTTACATTCTGAGAAAATGATTTTCAAAGTTTCCACTATATAACATAGCCTATAGATCTCTGTCCATTAAATACATATTTTTCATCCAATCACAATAATTTTTGGTAGACGGATAAAGGGTCACCCAAGGATCTTTCATGTAAAATTTAATTGGTATCCATCAATTAGAATATGAGAAAACCCACTTTTTACCATATTTGGAAATTAGCCACGCCCATTAAACCCAGGTTTCATTGGATCAAAATTTCTTGAACAGCTTTGAAAGAGGGTCATCCAAGGATCATTCCTGTGAAGTTTGGTTGAAATTCACTCAGTAGTTTCTGAGGAGAATATTTTAAAGAAAAAGTTTACGACCGGATGCACGTACGGACGGGCCGGGCGGACGCACGACGGACACAACGCCAAGACAATAGCCCCAGTGGCCTTCGGCCAGTGGAGCTAAAAACCAACAGATTATTTAAAAGCTGTTGGTCCCCGATTCAGGCCGCGTACCAACAATATGCTCTTTTGACAAAAATAGACTTCGTTGAAAGATTTTTCCGTAATAGATTTACATTAAAAGTAAATATACATGTATATGATAACTTATCAATCAAATCATTTATTATAAAGCCCGTGTATATTCCAACTTTACGGAAACGAAAAGAAAAGTACCAATATAGGCGATATACTCTTCCCATATGACTAAATTTTACAGAATGAGCAAAGGAGTTACTACACCGTTTTGAGTTAAAATTTTGATTGGAAACAAACAAAGCTAAAGTCTACGTTTTGCGGAAGCTTACAAAACAGCTGTGTACTCAAAATTGTTTTCATTTGGGAATAAGACTTTTCGGCCGATCAGAATGCGCGATTATTGATGGATACAACTGAAATTAAAATATTCACCTTTGAATTCATTTTTTTTTTTCATACTTGAAACGGCAGGACATAAAAGTTGAAATTGGATGTGGATAGTCATTTTAATTAAGATGTAATTTTATAAAGTTCTTGAGAAATTCAACGATTGTAAAATAATTATCCAATTTTCTGTGACACATCATATCGACAGCCAAAGATGAACATGGTCATCGATTGATAAATATTTTATTGTCACATGAAATCTGTTCATAAGTGTTGTTTACATCATTAAGTCAACCTTTTCCCGTGATGTGGCATTAAGGCACCAAAAATAAATTATTTGTACGAAAAAGGTTCAGCCAAAGTACATTCAGGGGACTGCCAAACAATCGTTTATGTGTGAAAATTCCTTAAAACATTTTTCTTTTCAATATGCAAAACGGGGTCATTTTTGCTTCCTCGAAGTTGACCGCCCACTACACATTATTTTCGCCTGACAAGAACTTATGAAATTGAACAGAGCATGCCAAAAGATCATTTCCATGAAACTTGTTTGAATTCTGAAAATTTGTTTCACAAATGTCTAATTTCACTTGGAAGATTTTTGAAAAAGGTTTTGAACTAAAACAAGCATACATACATAAACTCAGGACAAAGCATCTCCCGTACCAGCAGAGCTAGCAATGTAAGCACCAAGATTTTCTTTTTATAAATCAAGACATGTTTCAAATTATTTCGCGATATGGTATTTTTACTTTCTACGCGAATAGCCTGGTATTAAATATTGTGGTGGAAGAACATTCTTGAATCTAAGATCTAAACAGCTTTTCATGACATTTTCCTGATGTACAAAATCTTTGCAGAAAGTACAGACTACGATCAGACTGCACATTTGTGAGAACCTATTCCTTTTGACCAGTTTAGGTCATTTAGGCATCTTTTTATGCCCCCGATAGGGAGGCATAATAAATTTGACTTGTCCGTCCGTCCGTCTGTCCGTCCGTCTGTCCGTCCGTCTGTCCGTCCGTCCGTCCGTCATTCCGTCCAAAAACTTTAACATTGGCCATAACTTCCTTATTACTATCAAAGCGGTGTCGGGGGCATTGTCATCTTACAGTGACAGCTCTTGTTGCCACTGTCTTCGTGGTGACTTGCACGTGAATTAAATCGATCTATCAAACAAGCAATCTTTTTCTGAAGACCATGAACAGTTGTAGTTCACCTAAGCACAACGTGCTCAGGGTGAGCTTTTGTGATCACCTTTTGTCGCGCAATCAAACTTGGCAACTCTTCTCAAAAATAATTCGTGAAAGCGGGGCTGTTTTTGGCCCTTATATCTATTAACATCCCCTCACAAGGGTGTAGCAGGACGGCACTGATCTTACCCCATCCTTTGGAGCCAGTGTGTCGATTTCAGCCAAACTTAGCAGAAATGTTCCTAGTGTGACCTTTCTCAAGACTCAATCTAGAAATTTTGATTAAATAACAAATATTGGTATGGCAGGGTTGGGTTGTTTTTGACCCTAAAATCTATTCTCCCCAACCCAAACCAGAGCGCCAATTTCAGCAAAACTTGTCAATAATAGTTCTTTGGTAACTCTTCTCGAAACTTTGTAATATTTAGTTGACTCCCATATATAGGCAGGGCGGGGCTATGCTACCCTGTAATAGTTAACCATCTTCCAAAACAGTGGGCTAATTTAAGCCAATATTGACAGAAATGTTCCTTGGCTGATACTTCTGAAGACTTATTCCCAAAATATTGACCTCTAAATATTGGCTTGGTATAGCAGGTCTGTTTTTACCGTGAAATAAACATCTCCTTCACCAGTAGGCAAATTTTGTTCGAACTTGGAAAAAAATTTTCCTTAGGTTATCCTTATCAAATAATTTTTATGAAACTTTGATTGGCCCCGAAAATAATTATGGACGAGGCTATTTTTGACCTTGAATTTTAAAATATCTCCTGAACCAGTGGACCAATTTTGGACAAACTTGGCAGAAAGATACTTTGGCTGATACATTTCTCGATTCTGTTTTCATGAAATGTTTATTGGAGCCAAAATGTGGGTGACGTAGGGCAGGGTGTGTTATCCAGGTTTAGCAATAATTGGCCATTCTTGCCCTCTTGTTGAAGAAATAGTAGAATTAATCGTGACCAAATTTAAGATGTACAATGGTAAAATATTAAGCCTGGACTTACTGATGAGGGCATAAAAATATGGGGAATTATTTTCTAGACGTTAAAAAACATAGGGCTAATTCAACCCTAGTACTTGTACACTGAAAATACTTGTACTTTGTGGGCTCCTCACATGGTCCCATTTGCTTGACGAGTTAAATATCTTATATTTTTTTCTTTGAATATACACACACTTTGAAAAGTTATCTATAACTTCTTTCAGATTGAACCGACCCTTCCCTGCTTTAGGATGTAAAACATTTGTAAATGGTACCCTGGGGTACCATTTTGAAAATGTTTCACAACTTTTTTTATCCTGGATGCAGGGCTGGTGTGTCATTAGGTAAAGGATAATGTTTATAGAACACAGAATGTAATTGGGGTTGAATAATTAACATTGTCATTTGAAGGTGGCATCTTTGGGACATAAATGGCTGATGAATAATAAACAATGCAAAATAGACTGGGATAATTCAAAACAGAAGCAATTTATTTCACAGCAAGTAATTTACTCAATCAAATATTGATCCATCCAACATTTTAGCTTACAGAAAATGTATCTGTCTTTTTCTGACGCACCACACAATTACAGGTGATGAAATATTGAGTTTGTAGGTGTTTCATATAATTTTAGTAGATTATCTGATAAGAGTAAAAAAAATTGACTTTCACATTCATCTTGTGGAATCATAAGATGCCTGATAGTCAGAAGCAACTTCATACAAAATATGATCATTGTACCTAGGATATTTTGATGGACTCTTGATAAACACTATGCCTCATTTTTATTGATGCAAGTACATAGAAAGAATTGAAGAAATTGTTTGTATAAATGAATTCTCTCTTTAAACAATTTTCTCTACCAAAAATAGCTGGATAATACAATTCTAATTTAAACTACTTTTAAACATTATCTGCGCTGCCTTTCAATTAAGTCAAAGTGTGAAATTTTGTTGTCTTCTATTTCTTCGAATACAATCAATTATTTCACAATTTATTGTGCATTGTATGGAAGAAAACATCATTAGGAAAAAAATGTTGTAGAAAAGAACTGTCTCCCTTTCCCATGCTGTTATCTACCCTAGGCCTTTGAATTTCTTTCATGTCATCTTATCTTTACTATGGTGAAATTGAGATATCATTGCTGTCAGTCAAAAGTTGAATAAGAAGCCCAAAAGGGCCTGTATCGCTCCACTGGCTTTAATAACCTAAGACATTGGCCCTGCCATGCCCATATTTGAAGGTCAATCAAAATTTCTTGAACAATTTCAGTAAAGGATCACCTAAGAAATATCAATGCAAAGTTTCATTTTAATCAACCCAAAGGTTTGGGAGGAGAAGATTTCTAAAGATTTACTGTGAAAAAATGCCCCACCCTGCCACACCCATATTTTGGGGTCAATCAAAATATCTTGAATAATTTAAGTAAAGGGTCACCAAGGAACATTAATGCTTAGTTTCATTGAAATCGTCCTGATAGTTTGGGAGGAGAAGATTTGTGAAGATTCCAACGTGAAAAAATGCCCCGCCCTGTCACGTCCATACTAGGAAGTCAATCACAATTACTTGAACAATTTAGGTAAAGGGTCACCCAAGGAAATTTCATGCCAAGTTTCATTGAAATCAGCCCAAAGGTTTTGGAGGAGAAGATTTTTAAAGATATCATTATGAAAAAATGCCACACCCTGCAACAACCATATTTGGGGTTCAATCCAAATTTCTTTGACAATTTAAGTAAAGGGTGACCCAAGGAACATTCATGCAAAGTTTCATTGCAATTGGCCCAGTGGTCTGGGAGGAGATGATTTTTAAAGATTTTATTATGTAAAAAAGTCAATCCCTGCCACGCACACATTTTGAGGTCAATCAAATTTTCTTTCACAATTTATAAAGAGGGTCACCCAAGAATGATTTCTACCAAGTTTTGTTAAAATCCACCCAGTGGTTTGGGGGGAGAAGATGTTCAAAGAAAAGGTTTATGCATGCACAGACAGACAGACGCACTGACGGATGCACACAGACACTTTGCAATGACAATAGCTTGCTGGCCTTCAGCCAGTGGAGCTCATAACCAATTATAACAAGAGTGCCATCGTCACAAAATACGCCGCCACTTTGCTGCTGTTTCACAAAAATAATTGTAGACACTACTTATTTTGACAGAACCAAATTGAAAATGACCAAGTTTCATTTAAATCAAGACAAAAAGTTAGGAGGAGTTGCCTTCACAAGGCTGCATTTCAATAAGCCCCAGGCACTAAGTTTTAAGGGGACATAATTCAGGGAAATAAATGAGCCATAAAATCCTTGATCCATGTACATCTACAAATTATGGTGATGACATTTACCAAGTTTCATTTAAATAAAGACAAAAAGTAAGGAGGAGATGTGTTCAAAAGGCTGCAATTTCAATAAGCCCTAGATACTAAGTTTTAAGGGGGCACAATTTAGGGTAAAATTAATGAACCATAAAATTCTTACTTCATGCTCATCTACCAATTTCGGTTATAACATCCACCAAGTTTCATTTAGATCCAGCCAGAAACTTAGGAAGAGTTGCATTCACAAGGCTGCAATTTCAATAAGCCCCAGAGACTAAATTTTAAGGGGGCATAACTGAGGCAATAAGCCCCAGAGACTAAGTTTTTAAGGGGCATAACTCAGGCAAAAATCATCATACCATAAAATCATTCCTTCATGCACATCTACCAATTGAGGTGATTACATTGACCAAGTTTCAAGAAGATCCAGCCAGAAACTTAGGAGGAGTTGTGTTGACAAGAAAAGTGGACCAAGAGACTACGTTTTTAAGGGGCATAACTCAGGCAAAAATCATCATACCATAAAATCATTCCTTCATGCACATCTACCAATTGAGGTGATTACATTGACCAAGTTTCAAGAAGATCCAGCCAGGAACTTAGGAGGAGTTGTGTTGACAAGAAAAGTGGACCCAGAGACTAAGTTATCAAGGGGCATAACTGAGGCAAAAATCAACGAACCGTAAAATCCTTACTTCATGCACATCAACCAATTGAGGTGATTACATTGACCAAGTTTCAAGAAGATCCAGCCAGAAACTTAGGAGGAGTTGCGTTGACAAGAAAAGTGGACCCAGAGACTAAATTATCAAGGGGCATAACTCAGGCAAAAATCAACGAACCGTAAAATCCTTCCTTCATGCACATCAACCAATTGAGGTGATTACATTGACCAAGTTTCAAGAAGATCCAGCCAGAAACTTAGGAGGAGTTGCGTTGACAAGAAAAGTGGACGGACGTACGGACGGATGGACGGACGGATGGACGGACGGACGGACAGACGGAGAAGATGACGCCAATATACGTCCGCCTCCGGCGGCGTATAAAAATTGATTATTTAAAATGAATTAAGGTAGGTCTTATTCATTCTCTACCATTCATTTAACCCTTTGCTGTTCAATCCCTGCTTTTTACGTGCCTATGATTTATAATTGAGAAAACATTGTGAAAAAAGAAGAAATTGCTTACGACAAACAATTTCTTCTTTTTCCTCACTATTTTCTACCCTACTGAATGGTTATTTTCCCAATTAAATCCACTTTAAATTTTCCTCTGCAAAACCTTTGAATTTGGACAGGTTTTGATCTATGTTTTTCAAGATTGTTGTAGATTTCGAATAGAATGATTTAAGATCCTTATTCCGAGCATTTAGGGTTAGGGTTATTTTGTGTTACTGATGTTGAAAACAATTTTCAAATTTTCCACTATATAACATATAGAGAAATGACCTCTACCCATAAAAGACATATTTTTCAACCAATCACAATATTCTTTGGCTGCATGATAATTGGTCACCAAAGGATCATACCAATGAAGTTTGATTGATATCCATCCATTATATTCGGAGGAAATGATTTTTAAAATTCCACTTTATAATATATTGAGAAATGACCTCCGCCCACAAATGCATATTTTTCATCCGATCATTATAATTATTGGTAGACTGATAAATGGTCACTCAAAGATCATTCCAGTGAAATTTGGTTGATACCCGTCAGTTACATTCTGAGAAAATGATTTTCAAAGTTTCCACTATATAACATAGCCTATAGATCTCTGTCCATTAAATACATATTTTTCATCCAATCACAATAATTTTTGGTAGACGGATAAAGGGTCACCCAAGGATCTTTCATGTAAAATTTAATTGGTATCCATCAATTAGAATATGAGAAAACCCACTTTTTACCATATTTGGAAATTAGCCACGCCCATTAAACCCAGGTTTCATTGGATCAAAATTTCTTGAACAGCTTTGAAAGAGGGTCATCCAAGGATCATTCCTGTGAAGTTTGGTTGAAATTCACTCAGTAGTTTCTGAGGAGAATATTTTAAAGAAAAAGTTTACGACCGGATGCACGTACGGACGGGCCGGGCGGACGCACGACGGACACAACGCCAAGACAATAGCCCCAGTGGCCTTCGGCCAGTGGAGCTAAAAACCAACAGATTATTTAAAAGCTGTTGGTCCCCGATTCAGGCCGCGTACCAACAATATGCTCTTTTGACAAAAATAGACTTCGTTGAAAGATTTTTCCGTAATAGATTTACATTAAAAGTAAATATACATGTATATGATAACTTATCAATCAAATCATTTATTATAAAGCCCGTGTATATTCCAACTTTACGGAAACGAAAAGAAAAGTACCAATATAGGCGATATACTCTTCCCATATGACTAAATTTTACAGAATGAGCAAAGGAGTTACTACACCGTTTTGAGTTAAAATTTTGATTGGAAACAAACAAAGCTAAAGTCTACGTTTTGCGGAAGCTTACAAAACAGCTGTGTACTCAAAATTGTTTTCATTTGGGAATAAGACTTTTCGGCCGATCAGAATGCGCGATTATTGATGGATACAACTGAAATTAAAATATTCACCTTTGAATTCATTTTTTTTTTTCATACTTGAAACGGCAGGACATAAAAGTTGAAATTGGATGTGGATAGTCATTTTAATTAAGATGTAATTTTATAAAGTTCTTGAGAAATTCAACGATTGTAAAATAATTATCCAATTTTCTGTGACACATCATATCGACAGCCAAAGATGAACATGGTCATCGATTGATAAATATTTTATTGTCACATGAAATCTGTTCATAAGTGTTGTTTACATCATTAAGTCAACCTTTTCCCGTGATGTGGCATTAAGGCACCAAAAATAAATTATTTGTACGAAAAAGGTTCAGCCAAAGTACATTCAGGGGACTGCCAAACAATCGTTTATGTGTGAAAATTCCTTAAAACATTTTTCTTTTCAATATGCAAAACGGGGTCATTTTTGCTTCCTCGAAGTTGACCGCCCACTACACATTATTTTCGCCTGACAAGAACTTATGAAATTGAACAGAGCATGCCAAAAGATCATTTCCATGAAACTTGTTTGAATTCTGAAAATTTGTTTCACAAATGTCTAATTTCACTTGGAAGATTTTTGAAAAAGGTTTTGAACTAAAACAAGCATACATACATAAACTCAGGACAAAGCATCTCCCGTACCAGCAGAGCTAGCAATGTAAGCACCAAGATTTTCTTTTTATAAATCAAGACATGTTTCAAATTATTTCGCGATATGGTATTTTTACTTTCTACGCGAATAGCCTGGTATTAAATATTGTGGTGGAAGAACATTCTTGAATCTAAGATCTAAACAGCTTTTCATGACATTTTCCTGATGTACAAAATCTTTGCAGAAAGTACAGACTACGATCAGACTGCACATTTGTGAGAACCTATTCCTTTTGACCAGTTTAGGTCATTTAGGCATCTTTTTATGCCCCCGATAGGGAGGCATAATAAATTTGACTTGTCCGTCCGTCCGTCTGTCCGTCCGTCTGTCCGTCCGTCTGTCCGTCCGTCCGTCCGTCATTCCGTCCAAAAACTTTAACATTGGCCATAACTTCCTTATTACTATCAAAGCGGTGTCGGGGGCATTGTCATCTTACAGTGACAGCTCTTGTTGCCACTGTCTTCGTGGTGACTTGCACGTGAATTAAATCGATCTATCAAACAAGCAATCTTTTTCTGAAGACCATGAACAGTTGTAGTTCACCTAAGCACAACGTGCTCAGGGTGAGCTTTTGTGATCACCTTTTGTCGCGCAATCAAACTTGGCAACTCTTCTCAAAAATAATTCGTGAAAGCGGGGCTGTTTTTGGCCCTTATATCTATTAACATCCCCTCACAAGGGTGTAGCAGGACGGCACTGATCTTACCCCATCCTTTGGAGCCAGTGTGTCGATTTCAGCCAAACTTAGCAGAAATGTTCCTAGTGTGACCTTTCTCAAGACTCAATCTAGAAATTTTGATTAAATAACAAATATTGGTATGGCAGGGTTGGGTTGTTTTTGACCCTAAAATCTATTCTCCCCAACCCAAACCAGAGCGCCAATTTCAGCAAAACTTGTCAATAATAGTTCTTTGGTAACTCTTCTCGAAACTTTGTAATATTTAGTTGACTCCCATATATAGGCAGGGCGGGGCTATGCTACCCTGTAATAGTTAACCATCTTCCAAAACAGTGGGCTAATTTAAGCCAATATTGACAGAAATGTTCCTTGGCTGATACTTCTGAAGACTTATTCCCAAAATATTGACCTCTAAATATTGGCTTGGTATAGCAGGTCTGTTTTTACCGTGAAATAAACATCTCCTTCACCAGTAGGCAAATTTTGTTCGAACTTGGAAAAAAATTTTCCTTAGGTTATCCTTATCAAATAATTTTTATGAAACTTTGATTGGCCCCGAAAATAATTATGGACGAGGCTATTTTTGACCTTGAATTTTAAAATATCTCCTGAACCAGTGGACCAATTTTGGACAAACTTGGCAGAAAGATACTTTGGCTGATACATTTCTCGATTCTGTTTTCATGAAATGTTTATTGGAGCCAAAATGTGGGTGACGTAGGGCAGGGTGTGTTATCCAGGTTTAGCAATAATTGGCCATTCTTGCCCTCTTGTTGAAGAAATAGTAGAATTAATCGTGACCAAATTTAAGATGTACAATGGTAAAATATTAAGCCTGGACTTACTGATGAGGGCATAAAAATATGGGGAATTATTTTCTAGACGTTAAAAAACATAGGGCTAATTCAACCCTAGTACTTGTACACTGAAAATACTTGTACTTTGTGGGCTCCTCACATGGTCCCATTTGCTTGACGAGTTAAATATCTTATATTTTTTTCTTTGAATATACACACACTTTGAAAAGTTATCTATAACTTCTTTCAGATTGAACCGACCCTTCCCTGCTTTAGGATGTAAAACATTTGTAAATGGTACCCTGGGGTACCATTTTGAAAATGTTTCACAACTTTTTTTATCCTGGATGCAGGGCTGGTGTGTCATTAGGTAAAGGATAATGTTTATAGAACACAGAATGTAATTGGGGTTGAATAATTAACATTGTCATTTGAAGGTGGCATCTTTGGGACATAAATGGCTGATGAATAATAAACAATGCAAAATAGACTGGGATAATTCAAAACAGAAGCAATTTATTTCACAGCAAGTAATTTACTCAATCAAATATTGATCCATCCAACATTTTAGCTTACAGAAAATGTATCTGTCTTTTTCTGACGCACCACACAATTACAGGTGATGAAATATTGAGTTTGTAGGTGTTTCATATAATTTTAGTAGATTATCTGATAAGAGTAAAAAAAATTGACTTTCACATTCATCTTGTGGAATCATAAGATGCCTGATAGTCAGAAGCAACTTCATACAAAATATGATCATTGTACCTAGGATATTTTGATGGACTCTTGATAAACACTATGCCTCATTTTTATTGATGCAAGTACATAGAAAGAATTGAAGAAATTGTTTGTATAAATGAATTCTCTCTTTAAACAATTTTCTCTACCAAAAATAGCTGGATAATACAATTCTAATTTAAACTACTTTTAAACATTATCTGCGCTGCCTTTCAATTAAGTCAAAGTGTGAAATTTTGTTGTCTTCTATTTCTTCGAATACAATCAATTATTTCACAATTTATTGTGCATTGTATGGAAGAAAACATCATTAGGAAAAAAATGTTGTAGAAAAGAACTGTCTCCCTTTCCCATGCTGTTATCTACCCTAGGCCTTTGAATTTCTTTCATGTCATCTTATCTTTACTATGGTGAAATTGAGATATCATTGCTGTCAGTCAAAAGTTGAATAAGAAGCCCAAAAGGGCCTGTATCGCTCCACTGGCTTTAATAACCTAAGACATTGGCCCTGCCATGCCCATATTTGAAGGTCAATCAAAATTTCTTGAACAATTTCAGTAAAGGATCACCTAAGAAATATCAATGCAAAGTTTCATTTTAATCAACCCAAAGGTTTGGGAGGAGAAGATTTCTAAAGATTTACTGTGAAAAAATGCCCCACCCTGCCACACCCATATTTTGGGGTCAATCAAAATATCTTGAATAATTTAAGTAAAGGGTCACCAAGGAACATTAATGCTTAGTTTCATTGAAATCGTCCTGATAGTTTGGGAGGAGAAGATTTGTGAAGATTCCAACGTGAAAAAATGCCCCGCCCTGTCACGTCCATACTAGGAAGTCAATCACAATTACTTGAACAATTTAGGTAAAGGGTCACCCAAGGAAATTTCATGCCAAGTTTCATTGAAATCAGCCCAAAGGTTTTGGAGGAGAAGATTTTTAAAGATATCATTATGAAAAAATGCCACACCCTGCAACAACCATATTTGGGGTTCAATCCAAATTTCTTTGACAATTTAAGTAAAGGGTGACCCAAGGAACATTCATGCAAAGTTTCATTGCAATTGGCCCAGTGGTCTGGGAGGAGATGATTTTTAAAGATTTTATTATGTAAAAAAGTCAATCCCTGCCACGCACACATTTTGAGGTCAATCAAATTTTCTTTCACAATTTATAAAGAGGGTCACCCAAGAATGATTTCTACCAAGTTTTGTTAAAATCCACCCAGTGGTTTGGGGGGAGAAGATGTTCAAAGAAAAGGTTTATGCATGCACAGACAGACAGACGCACTGACGGATGCACACAGACACTTTGCAATGACAATAGCTTGCTGGCCTTCAGCCAGTGGAGCTCATAACCAATTATAACAAGAGTGCCATCGTCACAAAATACGCCGCCACTTTGCTGCTGTTTCACAAAAATAATTGTAGACACTACTTATTTTGACAGAACCAAATTGAAAATGACCAAGTTTCATTTAAATCAAGACAAAAAGTTAGGAGGAGTTGCCTTCACAAGGCTGCATTTCAATAAGCCCCAGGCACTAAGTTTTAAGGGGACATAATTCAGGGAAATAAATGAGCCATAAAATCCTTGATCCATGTACATCTACAAATTATGGTGATGACATTTACCAAGTTTCATTTAAATAAAGACAAAAAGTAAGGAGGAGATGTGTTCAAAAGGCTGCAATTTCAATAAGCCCTAGATACTAAGTTTTAAGGGGGCACAATTTAGGGTAAAATTAATGAACCATAAAATTCTTACTTCATGCTCATCTACCAATTTCGGTTATAACATCCACCAAGTTTCATTTAGATCCAGCCAGAAACTTAGGAAGAGTTGCATTCACAAGGCTGCAATTTCAATAAGCCCCAGAGACTAAATTTTAAGGGGGCATAACTGAGGCAATAAGCCCCAGAGACTAAGTTTTTAAGGGGCATAACTCAGGCAAAAATCATCATACCATAAAATCATTCCTTCATGCACATCTACCAATTGAGGTGATTACATTGACCAAGTTTCAAGAAGATCCAGCCAGAAACTTAGGAGGAGTTGTGTTGACAAGAAAAGTGGACCAAGAGACTACGTTTTTAAGGGGCATAACTCAGGCAAAAATCATCATACCATAAAATCATTCCTTCATGCACATCTACCAATTGAGGTGATTACATTGACCAAGTTTCAAGAAGATCCAGCCAGGAACTTAGGAGGAGTTGTGTTGACAAGAAAAGTGGACCCAGAGACTAAGTTATCAAGGGGCATAACTGAGGCAAAAATCAACGAACCGTAAAATCCTTACTTCATGCACATCAACCAATTGAGGTGATTACATTGACCAAGTTTCAAGAAGATCCAGCCAGAAACTTAGGAGGAGTTGCGTTGACAAGAAAAGTGGACCCAGAGACTAAATTATCAAGGGGCATAACTCAGGCAAAAATCAACGAACCGTAAAATCCTTCCTTCATGCACATCAACCAATTGAGGTGATTACATTGACCAAGTTTCAAGAAGATCCAGCCAGAAACTTAGGAGGAGTTGCGTTGACAAGAAAAGTGGACGGACGTACGGACGGATGGACGGACGGATGGACGGACGGACGGACAGACGGAGAAGATGACGCCAATATACGTCCGCCTCCGGCGGCGTATAAAAATTGATTATTTAAAATGAATTAAGGTAGGTCTTATTCATTCTCTACCATTCATTTAACCCTTTGCTGTTCAATCCCTGCTTTTTACGTGCCTATGATTTATAATTGAGAAAACATTGTGAAAAAAGAAGAAATTGCTTACGACAAACAATTTCTTCTTTTTCCTCACTATTTTCTACCCTACTGAATGGTTATTTTCCCAATTAAATCCACTTTAAATTTTCCTCTGCAAAACCTTTGAATTTGGACAGGTCCAAAATTTTGTAAAACAGGAAAGGGTTAAAGAATTTCAACTTCAAATAATGTATCTTCAGCTTATTTACAATGTTTCAATCACCAACAAAATATATTTGTATATGTTTTTTTGGTTTTCTCAATAACTTAACACTTTGCAACATCTTTATACTTTGCAACAACTTGACCCATCAAATAACTAATTTCCCCAAGAAGTGATATATTGACATCTCTCACTTTGATCCATATTCATAAACTATTTGCATGGACAACTTAAACCCTGTAAGACAACATATTTAAGTTGGAGTTTCAACCTTAAGATCACAAGTTAGTAATTTTGCCCTAAGTTTTTACGTCCATGGTTATATTTATTGCAGACAAATTATAATTTATTGTTGGAGTCAGACTGCCCAGTTTGAGGGTGTCGCTGGCAATCAGTTAATTATCTGGTTTACACCTCTGTTTACACTGCTCCACTAAACAAGCAGGTTTTAACCTGACCACTTCAGCCGTAGATGTATCATCGTCAAACCAGCATGTTACATGGATGACATCTATTGTAAAATAATATAAACTATCTTCACAATGTTTTCTTCTGTATGTGGATCTGGGATCTTCACTTAATATGTTAGTTATGGCACTTTTTGCATCTTCACTATTTTGCAATAATTTCAGCCTAAACGTCTTATTTTGTGATTCAAAACTAAACCTGTCTAATTGTTCTAAAGCAGTTGATGTAAAGCGTACATTCAATGATTTAATTGGTGGTTTACCTATCCACTCAGCAGTTCTGATACTGTCATCTTGTCTCACACCATGACTTACTGAAGCACTGATACCCAAATCATCTTTTATAAATTCTATACACTCAGTTCCCGAATTTACTGTAATATCTTCCTTGCCCAACATTACAGTCGAATCTCTTAAATGGTCATTGGGATGATTCTCTGAATGAATTTGCTTATTTTCCAATGAATCTATTTCATCCTGATTTTCAGTTGTATCATCAGACTGTGGGTTAACAGACCGAGTATAACTGTTCTTATCTCCTTTCTCACTGATTCCCTGTTGAGTATCACATACTCCTACAGCATATTCTTTGTCATTGTAATAAACCTTGTCAACATCACTAATAGCTTCTCCTTGTGAACTGTCACCAACAATTCCCGACAACTCATCTAATGAATCAGTAATTACATTTTCATCAGTGTTCTCCGTGTATAAATACTCATGATAGAGTTCTGATGGACAATCATACTGTGTTATATAGGGTTTAATGTCTATCACTGGAGTCCCATCTATCATGTCTATCCCTGACACTGTCAGACTCGCCCCTGAAATAATTGTAAAATGTGTGAGATATATATAATACATACTTAGTGTATTATATGGAAAAAAATATCTAAGGAGGTTGGGAGAATTGATAATTGTCGAGGCTCTGCCGAGACAATTGTCAATTTTCACAACCGAGTGAGATATTTTTTCATACAATACACTAAGTATGTATTATATTTATCTTATAACCTCCATTTATCTTCTTTTCGTCGATGTTTCTAACTGAAATGCAAGTTTCTAAAAATAATCACATTATATCATTATTCTAAAAATAACTATGTGATATCATAAAAAATATCATATGGGATGTTATCACACTGATATTTGTATAGTTATAAGATAAAAAGAATAAACATTTTGTTATATAGGAATTTATGTTTATCACTGGAGTCCCATCTATCATGTCTTTCCTTGACACTGTCAGGATTGCTCCTGAGATAATTGTTAAATATGTGAGATATAGGATTATCATTTTGTTATATAGGGTTTTATGTTTATCACTGGAGTCCCATCTATTATGTCTAAAACCATCACTTTCAGACTTGCACCAAAAATAATTGTAAAATGTGTAAGGAATAGGATAGTATTATGCGTTTTATGATTTTTATTTCTTTCGCAGGAGTTCCACCTATCACGTCTACTCCTGATACTGTCAGGCTTGCTCCTGAAATAATTGTATAGTGTGTGAGATAAAGGATAGTTGTCCTGTGTTATAAATAGAGGACTTTGAATGAGTGGTCATGGAATACTGAATTTATTAAACAAGTCATCTAAAACAGATAAAAATGAGGCTGCGCCGAGTTTTTATCTGTTTTAGATGACGAGTTTAATAAATTCTGTATTTTATGAGCACAAATTTTATATTTTATTTATAATATGACCCGAATTTTGCTAAAAATCCCTCAAAATTATTGAAATTCGACATTTCAATTTTCCGCAAAACTTATAACACTTTTTAAAACTGACGTCACAATATATACATTATGACGTCATTTTCACGGTTACAAATTAGCGTTGATATTCGCTCTGAGCTCATTTGCATAGTTATTGCACTAGTGTAATAAACACTCGTGTAATATCAAAAATATTGAACGGGGTTATTTCACTCCCTCGACGTCAGTCATATTATAAAATATTTCATGTCTATCACTAGCGCTCCATCTATCTTTAATCATTGGATGTCATGGGTTTGATCACTGGCAGCTGCAATGTCCCTTGCCGACATATACTAATGGGTAGATAATTGTAAATAGTTTTCTATAAGAAACATTGATAAAAGGTTGATGAATGGATATATTTGAAGTTAGATTAAATTCATCCAAAATCTCCTATAGAGAATATGTTAAAGAAAAAGTTTCTAAGATGAAAAGACAGAAAGATGTACACTTATGAGATACAATACCATGACAAGCCATGATATTGTCAATTAACTTTAAACAAGCTGTATTTTTGAGGTTTTAGCAGAAACTATGATGGATTATTCTTTTCCATAGAAATGATATCTGATCAAGATTCAAACAGTGACTTTTCTCAACAATATTAACTTACCTTGAATTTGTTCAATCTTGGCCAGCGTCAAGCCAACATTATTTGGTCTGTAAGGCGACCTTGTAGAAAACAGACCGACTCTCTTGCCATTTAATCTTGGAGGTTTTACTTTGGCTTTAGTGTAGCTGTTGTTATTTTGGTGGAAAATAAACAATATCCTGAAACATGTTACAAAGAAAACATTTGGTAAAATATCAACGTATATGGGGTTTTCTACAAATTTATATAAAGCATAGACAAAAAAGTCACCATTTTTAATAATTAGAAAATCATATTTTACAATAACTACTTCTATAACAGTTTTCTAAGAACAATTGGACTTTTGTGTCCAGCCAAGTGGATTTTGACCATTGACATGGACTTGACCTTCAGCCTATCCATCTAAAATTTAGTTTAAACAAGAGAACCGCCTATGGGCACCTATATACTCAACTGTGGAGTGCTGGATAGTGGATAGAACCAGAGATATAACAAAATGTCAAAGTTTCTGCACAACAACAACAACAATACTGCCATTGCAATACCTCAGGTTTTCTTACCAGTAAATGTCAGAGCACTACTCCATACAAGTTCCAATTCAAAGCTTGACTTTCAAATAACTTCCCTTATGCTCTCACACTGTTGAATAAATGCATTAACTTTTTCTTTAAATTCAACTCTTAAATGTATGTTATTTGCTTATAAATTTTAAGTGCAACCTCAACAACTGACCTTTACCTCTGACCTTGGTCTTTGAAAGATCTGATTTGTTTTAAACATAGCACATCTACTCCTTATAAATAGCATGCAGGCAAAATTATTTTGAAATCCATTCATAATGTAACAGCTGTGCTCAAGATAAATTCATCTTTAAAATCTCAACATGAGCTATGACATTAAGCATGTAGACAATATCAATAACTCAGCATGAAACAGTTTTAACTGCCTATATGTTTATAGGTGGATACAACTGTTTGGCGCTGAGCCATCGATATGTTCCTTACAAGGACAAATTTAACATTTGACTTTGAGCCATGTTCTTGACCTTTGAGCATTCACCCCCTGAGCCTCCCATTCAAGCAAACAAACTCCTGCTACTTTTTTTCTGCTGCAACCATGTTTATCTCTACTATTATTTTTGTCAATCAACCTACCAGACATGAGTAAAATCTTGTAACCCCTCCAGAGAATGTTCAGGATTGTTGAAGATGGACTTCTCAATAGTGATCACTCCTCTTGCTTGTTTACATACACTCGGCTGTCTTGGGGTTCCATTTTTAAACAGAAAGGGTGACTTGATATAACCAATTGGATTCATTTTCTTTACTTTTACAGTCTAGAAATAAGAGAGAAAACTCACACTTAAAATAAGCCTTAGAACAAGAGGACCATTGGCCCTTAAGCGCTCACCTGAGGCATTTAGTTGACAAAGGTAGAAAAGTGTCAAAATGACTTATTTGAAATTCATGACTGGCTCAACAAAGGTCACAGATATCAAGAAGTCAAACATTCCAATTACATTTCAACACATTTGAGTCTAATATGAGTGTAATATGTTGCCTCTAAAGTGCTAACGAATTTCGAGATTTGAAGAGGTGCCCTTGTTTTTGACCCTCTTTCAAACTCCTCAAAGTTTTCAAAACAAACATTCTGACAATGTTCAAACAAATATATGTCCTCATACTAAGATTTCATTGAGACAAAAATTCTAACCAAGTTTCATGACATTTGGGTAAAAAAATGTGGCCTCTTGTGTGCACACATGGTCTATCTAAGATTTGATCCCTTGACCCCATTTTTCAGCCCACTTGACCCAATTTTTCGAGATTTGATGAAAACAAACATTATGACCAAGTATCAAGACATTTGGGCCAAAAATGTGGCCTCTAAAGTGCACACGTGGTTTTTCTAATACCCAATTTTTGACCACACATGACCAAAGTTTGACCTTGAATGCGATATGATGAAGACAAACATTCTGACCACGTTTCAAGACATTTGGGCAAGATATGCGGCTTCAAGAGTGCACACAAGGTTTTTCTAAGATTTATCTCCTTGACCCCATTTTCGAACCCACTTGACCCAATTTTGAACTTGACTGAGATTTGATGACGACAAACATTCTGACCAAGTTTCAAGACATTTGAACCAAAAATGTGGCTTCTAGAGAGCACGCAAGGTTAAAATCCTAGAAGCCATTCATTGTGTCGCATTGTATTACAATACCATTATTTACATCGGAAGCGGAAACAGATGATGCGATGCGCACGCAAGTCAAATGGTAACGTCCAAAAACTGAAAAATGTAAAACAACAATAAATTGTAAGCATCTTGGATGAAATTTGTAAGAAATCGGTTAGTGGATCAGCAAGTCAATCAAAGTTTTCATACGAAGTCACCTTTTTTGATTGAAATACGCAGTTCGTTGTCCATTGCTGGTTGTGAAGATAAACAATATGGCCGCTTACGTTGAATATGTGGGTGGGGTTCCATTCATTTTGGCGAATTTTTATTTCTCTCTCGAAAGTCCTTACTTAGAAAAGTAGTCTTATGATATTCTTATTATTTGATAACTTTTATTCATGTCTATTATCATTTGGAGATTAAAATAGATTCGTCCCCAGACTTTTTGTACTATTTTCCGTAACAAAATTTGAATGGGACAAGGGCGCATGCCATAGTGAAAATAATGTGACATTTTGGATTTTAATGTGACTATGGCGCATGGCGCAAGCCTTTCCCAGTCGCTGCATATAGACTTCTTGATTAAATTCCAATAATGATTATTATGATAATTTTAATTATAATTTCTTCAGTTGGTGACCAAAACTTTGTAATTACAGGTATGAAGTTTTAATCACCCACCGACAATAATTTAGACGAATCTAATAACTCTATTTGTGGGGCAACCAATACCAGGTAACTACAGGTTGAAAAGAATGGAAATATGAAGTTTTGGTCGGCCAACAGTGATTTGTATTGTGCAGTTTCAAACTAGTAAGCTTTACTTGCTCTATCTTAATGTATGCATCTTGCTTTTTTGCGTTGAATAGTAATTGTTTCAGTTGATATAGCTCAAATTGGCTTGTTTTCTCCCTATCAGTTTGCTGTCACTCGGAACGTTTAAAGCATTGTAAGTACATGTAATTAAAATTAATTTCTTATACAAATCTAAAATCAATCTACATTTTTTTTCTCCACAGTGACTCATTCCAGCCCATCCAAACAGAGTGTGTGGTTCACATAATTTGCATTTGGAAAATTAAAATTACTCGTATTTCATAAACTGTTTGCAAGTTTTGGGACCATTGTCCAAGATTGTTTGTTTGTTTGTTTGAATGGGTTTAACGCCGCTTTCAACAATCTCGCAGTTATATCGCGGCGGCCGGAGCACCTAACAATGGATTCCTGGTATTTCTTTCACCTGTACTACCATTACACCCTTTCCTAGCCTCCGACTGCTATTTCACATAGGTTTACGATTATCTACCCATTGGTGAAAGACAAACGTCGGAAAGGATATTTGCCGCCACCGGGGATCGAACCCACGACTTCCGGATTGGATTGTCCAAGATATCGCATGTATAATCAATAATTAAATATATGAGTTAATAATTGCCCAAAGACAATTTAGTTTAAGTTCTAGTTAAAAAAAAAAAGTTCAATCCCGTTGAAGAAATTATTGAAGAAATCCACTGATGTGTAGTATTTCATTGTTGTTTCTACAGCACTTGGCTTCTGCATTCTTTCTCCAAAAAATAAAAACATTGATTGTTACTAAAGGAACAAATAGATGTTTTCCAAGACTCAATTTATATGAACAGGGTTGTGTAGAAATGGGTTAACAACCACACTTATATCTTGATACCTTCGGTTAAAATACCAATATCCATAGCGCCGCGTCATGAACGGCAACTTCTGTTATATTCTGACTAAACTTTGAAGAGTACTGTCCCTTTGAACATGTTCTGAATATGGAAAAATCGTCAAAACATGAAAATAAATAGTTTTAATCATTTAAAAATTCAATATAAAGCCATATTATACACACACATATTAATATTTGTAAATATTTAAGCAAACAAATTGAATGTCGCACTTTGAAGTGGTAGGGTGTGGCGGCGAAACTGGATCAACTTAATTTGGAAATATTTTCACTAATATCTCGCTTATATTTTAAGATAGACAAATAAAACTTGGACTCATGATTAAATGTGTTTTCCTATACAAAAACATTAAATGACCCCTAGACACATTGCTCAAACCCGTGGGGCGTCATATTGTACCGTGTGGCTTGGTAGGGCATACTTTCTCTGTGGGGCATAGTTTAGTATGACCGTAAAACTAGGCCAGTGTAAAACTCGGCCTGTATATAATCTATAAAGTGTTTTAGCCTAGTAAACGGATATATAAGCCCACTTATCAGATAGTTAATCAATGTGTGCAATGTACTTAAAGGAGTTGCAAATTCTTAATTGATGAGTAAAATTCATGATCTTCATATTCATAACGCAAATAACTTGTCATCTTCTTCTGTGCATAGAAAATATAATTTGAAAAATAACTTTAAAAAAAAGGTGAATTAAGTAGATCCATTTGATCATCTATTTTATCTCATATTTACACAAATGCCATTTAATATTATTATCAAAAACCTTTTTAACGAGTGAATATTAATCTAAAAAAAGGCACATAAGATCCCCAAAATATTTACATTGCATCAACATACATGTACCTATATAATATATAAACAGGCCAAGTTGATGGGCCAAGTCATTCACAGGCTGAGTTGATTGTGAACCCTATTTTAGGGTCTTATTTGTTAATGACTTACCTTCCTCTGCGGCTGCATTTGTCTCTCACCAAGGGGTTGATAATCGTAGACATACGGTATGTGAGATAACAGCTGGAGGCTATGTAATAAAGTGATGGTTGTACTGGTGAGAGAAATACCAGGAATCCATCGTTAGGTCCTCCAGCTGCAGCGATATAACTGAAATAATGTTAAAAGCGGCGTTAAACTCCATTCACTCAATCAATCCTCTGCGGCTGCAACAGCTAAGCTGTTTGCAGATACACAATTCTATTGCCAAATAACTTCTAGTTCTGACTGTCAATTTTTGCAAGATGACATAAACACACTTTATTTTCATGGTCAAAGTTTAGGCTCAGGGATTCAGATTAGGGGGGGCATTTGCAGAACAAAAGTTATAATGGCTGAGAAAAAAATGTGTTCATTTAGGCCAAAAGGGCCAAGGGAAAACATGTTTACAAGACAAAAAGGCTGACAGAATTTTAAGGAAATAAGAAAAAAAAAGAAATTTCAATCTATAATTTAATTAAAGATCAAACTGGAGGTAAATGTCAAATCACAGATTTTGTGGAAATCAAGGATCACAGACTCATATATTAATAACAAGGAATAAGTGAAATATTACTGAAATCACTTTTTTTTGTAAATTACAAAGATATCACGCATCGCAGATTCTTCCAATTCTAAATATCATGTAAACCCGAGAAATCGCAAAAATTTAAAACTGGAAGTTTATTAAATCACGGAATATCTACAATAGAAAATTTCATACTTAATTATGGACAACCGTGAAGATCCGTGATTTGTCAAGGGCGCACTGTTTAAGAACCTTTCCTGCTTGGACAAGTTATCTCAATAAGGCCGCTATTGGAGTATGCCTCGGTAATTTGGCAACCTCATTTAAACAGAGAATATCCAACTATTACTAAAAGTGCAAGACAGATGTTAAACTTATGCCGTAATCCACTTGTACTTGAAAGTCTTGAGAACAGAAGGCATCAGATTGACCTCATTGAAACCTACAATATACTGCATCATAAATACAAGTGTGATCCTTACTTGTTTTTACTGTGCTGAATAGGGATATTTGCGGTCATTCCTCAATCAAATTGCATAAGGTTGTTACCGATAAAGTCCTTGGCCATTATTTAGTTTCATTTTTGGGGACTGCTAAACAAGAAGTATTAGATTTCTGTCTTCAAGTTTACTTGATGCCAATAATTAACATAATTCATAAAGATGATAGAAATAGAGGATATTCAGAATGAGTGGTCATGGAAAACTGAATATATTAAATATTTTATCTATAAACAGATAAAAACAAGGCTGTTCTGAGTTTCTATCTGTTTTAGATGACAAGTTTAACATATTCTGTATTTTTGGAGCACAAATTTTATATGCTATTTATAATTATGACTTGACATTAAATTGTCAAAATTCTTGAAATTCAACATTTAAATTTGCTGCAAAACTTGTAACACCAATGAAAACTTACATCACAATATATAGATTATGACATCATTTTTGCGGTTACAAATTAGGTTTGCTATTCGCTCTGAGCTCATTTGCATAGTTATACAACTAGTGTATTATTACAAGGGTGTAATATAAAAAAAAAAACAGGGTTATTTCACTCCTAGGACATTGGTCATATTATAATAATGATTTTCTTAAATTCTAGGAATTAAAATGATGTGACTGAAACCAAGAAGATGCCATCTGAAGTCAAGGCTGGCTCCTTTTTTAAGGGCCAGAGACCCGAGAGTAGAGTGGGTAGTGCCATAAGGCTTAAACGTGGGAGTCAAATACTGGATCAAACAAGAATAACAAAAGATGGAGACATGTATCCAATGCAATGGCCAGCATTTAATAACGTAAGTGTTTGAATTCTGTAACCTGGTACTACTGGTGATTAGTGAGTCCATAATCTCTTATAGGACATAGAAATATCATTTTAGATGACATCAATTATGAAGGACAAGCATTTCAAAGCACATTTCAATAATTGAATTTATGTGTTTTAATAAAGCATCTACTCAATTGCAGTTTAAGGCATGTGTTTGACCCTTGAAGTAGGAGTTTGACCCCCTAAAATCTGAAAATATCCTATTTTGACCCCTTTCATTTTCATATTAGCCCTTTCATATTGGCCCCTTTCATTTTCAAAATTGCATCTTGTGTCAGCTGTAAATCTAAGATCTATTGGAAGAAATTGTGTTCTTCATATTTTTCTGGGAGATTTATATGATATATGAATTTCTTATAAAAATATGTAGGAGATTTCTAAAGAAGTCAATCAAAATTACCAGGAAAAAGTTACTCTCTATCCCTTTGTTTTTAGCTCACCTGAAAACAACATGCAAAAGGTAAGCTTTTAGGATCACCCTGATTCGGTTGTCTGTCAACAATCTTATAAACTTCTTCTTCTCCTGAACCACAGGGCTGATTTCAATGAAACTTTGCCAGAATGTTCTTTGGGTGACTCTCTAAAAAGAGTTTGAAAAAATCTGATTGGCCTATAAATATGGGCCTGGCAGGGTGTGGCATTTTTTCACTTTAAAATCTTCGAACATCGTCTCCCCCTGAACCAATGGGCCAATTTCAATGAAACTTTACCAGAATTTTACTTTGATGACCCCTTTAAAAAATTGTTGGCCAAATATTGATTGGCCCATAAAAGAGCGTGGCAAGGCGGGACTTATTTTGGGCCCAAAATTTTTGAAAGACATCTCCTGATGAACCATTTGGCCAGTTTCAATTAAACTTTACCAGAATGTTCATTGGCCCATAAATTTGGGCATAGCAGGGCTGGGCTTATATTGAGTCAAAATCTTTGAACAACATCTCCTCCTCAACATCTGGGCAGATTTCAATGAAAGTTTACCAGAATGTTTCTTAGGTGTTTGCAAAATTTTGATTGACCCAAAAATATGGACGAGGCAGGCTAGGGTAGGGCTTATTTTGAGCCAGAAATCTTAAAATGTCCTTTCTCCTGATACAATGGGCCGATTTCAATGAAACTTTACCAGAATGTTCCTTGGGTGACCCTTTTCCAAAATTGATAGAAAATTTTGATTGGCCCATAAATATGGGTATGGCAGGGTGGGGCTTATTTTGAGCCCGAAATCGTTGAAAGACATATCCTCCTGAACAACTTTACCAGAATGTTCCTTTGATGACCCTCTTCAAAATTTGTTTGCAAAATACTGATCGGCCTATAGATATGGGCATGGCAGGGCAGGGCTTATTTTGAGTCTCCTCAGTAATGAATGGGTGGGCTGGTTTTTTTACACTTTTAATTCTTGGAATAACATCTCCCCTTCAACAATTAGGCAAATTTGAATGAAACTTTTACAGAAAGTTATTTAGATGAGTTTCACTGGACCAATAAAATTCAGGTGAATAGATAAAGGCCATTCTGGCCCTCTTGTTTATGGTTTGACCCCATCAACCACAGTTTTGACCCCTTGGAATTCAGTGTCAAGGGGTCAATGACTCCTGAATTTGAAAAGCTAGCACAAGCCCTGAGTTTCTTTGTATAGTGGTAAATCCTTGAATATTCTTTAATACTTACAAGTTGAGTATGCAGAGCAAAACTATTGTAAGTGGCTTTAAATTCATAGCACTTAAATAAGCATTACCTTGATCCCTCAAACTACAGTGGTCCGTGGTCTAGAGGTAGAACATCAAAGGTCCAAAGGTCCTGATTTTGATTCCCAGGAGCAGCTATCAATCTCGGTCCTTTCATTTGCCTACACATTCGGCGCGAGTACTGGAGAATTTTCTAGGAAGCAGAATCCAGAGAAAATTAATCTAAGTTGTAAAAACTTTTTTCTCAATCGATGTAAAATAAAAAGGTTTAAACCAATCAAACTACAGTCAAACCTGTCTTAAGCAAGCACCCAAGGGACATTCAAAAAGTGCTTGCTTAATACAGGTCAATTTCAGTGCAAATGGTTCATTTGGAAACTCAGTGGCCACTTGCTTAAGACAGGTTGCTTGCTGAATACAGGTGGCCGCTAACACAGGTTTGTACTCTTGTTTAAAATTAGTCTAATATTAATTGTCTCATAGATTGTGTTTTTTTAACCTTTCTAAATTGTTGATTTCATTTTAGAGTGATGTTGAGAAGAGAATCAATGGAGTACTTGGTCCACTGTCTCTTTTTGCTCCATTTTCACATGAAGACAGTAAGTATGATTTAAATATGTGTTTCATAAACCTGGGCCTGAGGTTAGCCATATAAAACTTTACTCAGGCCCAACTGAAAATTTTCTAAAATTTTTAATTTTGAAATATGTATGAAAATGAAATATAATATTAATAAGTTGTTATTTATAACAACTTTATAATATTATCTTTTATGTTAATACATTAAAATGAGTATTTAAACTGAATTATGGCTTTAATCTCAAATAGTAATTTCAGAAAAAATTGAATTGAGAATGAGAAAAGTTTTATAACCTTGGGCCCTAATGTGTAATAACCTACAAAATATAACCTGGTAGTGTGTATGAATGGTAAATGTTTTTACTTTATCTTTTTTCATTTGATTGGGAAAGAATTGTGTCAACAAAGATTTATCCATCTTCTTCCCTCTCAATTTTGTTTTCGGGAAAATGCACCCCATTTTACCTCAGCTCAGAGTGGATTAAAGAGAAATTGAGGTTCAGTGCAAGACTGTACCATGTGTATATACAATGTATATACACTTGGTACAGTCTTGCACTGAACCCTCGAAATCCAAGAGTTATAGCATCTCCTTGGAATCAAACATAGAATCTCGTAGATAATGCTCTTTCTTAGGAAAATTGGTACCCTTATTGTGTCAAATACATGTAATGTACATGTTGCCATATGGGATGGTTCACAGAGATCAACACTTTAAACTTCTGTGAGTACGGAGTCAAGCAGACTCCCAACACATGAAATGAAGGAGTCCAAGGTAGAAATATTTGTGCATTGGGGAGAACATTGTTACAATTAGATTCTTCTTTTTCACAATAATTCCTCCCAAACTACTGGTTTATGATAGGTTTCTTTCAAAACTACTGGTAGATGGCTACTACTAGATGCAAGCAAATGTTTATCTGCAATAACGTTTGCATTGAACAGGTCTTGAATATTGACAAATACAGAAGGGTTGAAAAAGAAACTGCCCTGCTCTCTGGTTCTTTAAGGTAGTGGACCCGTAATAGTTCAGCAACATTGCGGAACTCATGAACTTTCACATTGTTGACTAAGTTTTCCTAATGAATATCATTAACACTGCTAAAGTTCATTACTTCCCAAACACTGTGGAACTATTATGGGTCAACTATCTTAAATATTATGGTATGATCAAGGAAATTGTCAAAATCATAACTTGCAAAATAAAGGAGTCCTGTTTGGAAAAAAGATGTCTTGACTCCCCTTCATTATTCTTGTTAATTAACCCTTGTCATGCTAAACCCGGAATATTCTTGCTTTGGCAGGAGATATAAACAAATTCAGCCTGCACCTATGTGCAGTCTGATGTTAGTCTACACCACTTGTTTCTCACTTTCAAACAAGAATGGTCAATAGATTTAGGTTTTCAAATAAAAATTGACATACAGTTAGTACTTTCAGTGCTTTTTGCCCTTTGATTTTGATGAAAATTTTTAGCCAAAATTTATTCAGCATGACAAGGGTTAATTTTGTTATAATCTAGTAGTGCATCGATAGATCCATTCAGAGAAAATGGTCCTCAACCCTGAATGGGTTGACTTTGTTTCTAGGACTGGCAATTTATCATACAGACAGTTGGCTTATTTTAATAGCATTCTGCATATTACCTCCCCTTAAAACGTCACCAGTCATTCATTTGTCAAATAACAAGTTGCAACTATTTCATGTTGTGCCATCTAAAGGTTATTATAGGGAATGGTTTGAATATCAACATACTGTTTTATTTTCTTAGTGCACGAAGACCAACCAGATATGGGACTTGAGAGGCCAGTTACCCCAATTGATGTAAGTTATAGGTTAAAATATTTGCGGTACAATTTTTTTTTCAAGAATGTTTAATGTTGAGTAAGATAAAACCTTGAATCAATACTGGAAATGCTCAAATGCAATTGATTTTACTCATCATAACAGTTTTACTTTGATATACAGTATAATAAATGACTAACTAAATTCTTTGACAAAAGAAAGTGATTGGTTATCAGTCTCTCTTTTAAACAAGGAAAAAATTCAAATGATAGAATATGGGCTACCATATCAAATTAGCTAAAAATAGATTTACATGACATTCACTATGCCCTTATGCACAAAAATAATTCCATGTAAATGACAGAATCTTTTGCTAGTACAATGTATATGTGTTAATGCTACAACAAAAGACAAGTTCATATAATTTGTCTCCTGGTCTGTCGATCCACATATAACTTTATCTGCATAATTTTTACTTTCCTGGTCTGTTAAACATTTATTTTACTATGGTATCAATTTTACATTGATAATGATAGGAGATAACGGTTTCTTGAACCTCACTCTTTCTTGCGGATCTATATGTGTCAATGAAAACAGTAGCCATTTGAGGCCATTTGACTTTTCAAGATTTTCTATTTCATATATATATATATACCACATATATTTTGTCATACACCACCTAGATAGAAAATCTTGTAAAGTCAAATGGCTTCAAATGGCTACTGTTTTCATTGACACATAGAGGAGTCAATTCAAAATTATTGTAAGTGCCTGAAACACAATACTGTAGTTTTACACGGATTCCTCAATATTCTTACATGTCATAAGTGTTTTACAGACCCATCTATCAATTTTTCAGAGAGAAATAAAGAGTCAGCCCATGTCCTTTGATCAACTTAGTCGTTACATCAGAAGGAGAATTGCCCCAAGAGATAATGTACCCCATCTGTCTACAGAAGATCAGGATCTATTGGTTTGTATTTCTGATACATCTAATACGAAAAAGGACCACTTCAGCCTTGTCTTGCTGAAAAAGGCAAATTGCATGAAAATCAAATTGCTGAAAGAGATGGGTGCACTAATTGTGTGTCAGTACATTTGTATTTATATTTAAAAATACAATTTGTGAATTTTTCTAGTTTAAAAAAGAATATCATGTGGTAAAGACTAAGATCAGACTGCACATTAGTGCAAGGTGTTTGGTGCATTGTTTCGACCCCTTTAATAACATCCAGTAAGGAATAGTCTGGAAACTATCTTTCTGATTGTAGAGTGTCTACAATCAGAAAGATAGTTTCAAGAATATTCGTTACTGGATCAAGAGATGATCTTAGGACTTTTTGTAAACCTGTCTATCAATGGTGCATAAAAGGTAAAATTTCTCTGTTTTTCGGAAAAAGTGCATTGTGATATACAGCCGTCAAAGCAATGGTTAGCCATCAGTTACCCATCTATTTATTCTCTGTATATTTTTCACAGGCAGGAATCTTGATGGGGGAGGTGGCAGGGATCTGGCCTGAGATAAGAAAACAGATTGATGACCCTTTCTTGGTAAATATTTTCTTTGTTTCATTGGTATACTTTCTCCAAAAATGTCATCATTGCATCTTGAAAATACATGTATCTAGATCAGCCTGTGTATCCACACTGTCTATGTCAGAGTATTCTATTGTACAATCATTATATGAAAATAACACATTGAAGGCGCTGCGCAAAATAGTTGTAACTGCTTATATTTTGATACGCAGGTACAAATGTTTTCCACTGAGCCATTGACATTTTGGTGACTGAGCATGAAACAGTTCTAGCTGTTTATCTGTTTATAGGCAGTTACTACTGTTTTGCTCTGAGCAATCAACTTGAATTGATTGGGAATATCATAAAAAGACTAATTATTTTATCATGAAGTGAATTCAGTTTACTCTGAACAAATGGAGTGAAGGTATAATCTAGCTTGAGATCAAACATAAAACACTATATGAATAAACAATAAATATCGAACATTAATTAGTTGAAGAATATTGAGCAATTTTTAAATCTTATCTAAAGTTAATAACTAGACAGACATTTGATCGATCCTTGGAAAAATTCGAACATGAACTCAAAAGAAGTATATACCCTGTCTATGATATTAAAGTATCTGTTCAAAAATTGTAAATTACAGTACTGAAAATATTTTTGTTGCTGATGGATTGTCTCATACAATAACAGAAAAATAAATGCACTTTATGAATAAAAGAAATAAAATTACAATGTTTGAATAATAATTTCAACATGGTATTTCAGAGTCCTGAAGAAAATAAAGAACTTAACAGAAGAATCTCAGTTCATATTGTCACTGTATGTGAGCAATTATTTGTACACTATCTACAAAAAGCTGAAGGTAAGTTACTCTACAAGACTAGTTTACATTTGGACTATGGGAACAACTATTTAAACAATATCTAAAAATAAAAGGTGACAAACTACTTAGCATATAAAGTTTACATTTAGACTGTATGAATAACTGTGTTTACAGTATTTAAAAAAGATACTTATAGAGTTTACTTTTAGACTATGTGAACAACTATTTAATCAATATTTTAAAAAGCTGATGACAAACAACTATGTATATAGACTCTTCTTTGCGACAAACTGTAAGTAATCAATTATGATGCCCCCAATCAAAGAAGAGGGGGTATATTGCTTTGCACTTGTTGATCTGTTGGTCGGTCTGTCTGTCGGTTGGTCCATCTGTCCATAGACCATTTTTTGTCGGGAGCATATGCAAGCTAGAATCATGAAACTTCACAGGTGGATAGATTGCATTGACAAGAAGCGCAGTGCACAAGAACCATAACTCTGTAAATCATATTTTGTGAGTTATTGTCCTTTGTTGATTAACAAAGAATAGGCCATTTTATCATCCTGTAGTTGTCACCTCTGTGTGATATGTAGAAAAGTCTAACTGAAAATTGCCTTCATTCAAAACACTGTCAATATGCTTATTGTGATAAGGTTGTCCTTTTTATCCCTCTGCAAAGATGGGAAGTATTGTGTGATTGCCTGTGGTGTCCCTGCATCGGGTCATCCTGCAGGTGGGCCGAATCTACATCTTTGATTTCCTTAACCCTTTCCTGTTACAAAAATTTGGACCTGTCCAAATTCAAAGATTTTGCAGACGAAGATCTAAAGTGGATTTAATTTGAAAAATAACCATTCAGTAGGGTAGAAAATAGTGTGGAAAAAAGAAGAAATTGCTTGTCAGAAGCAATTTCTTCTTTTTTCACAATGTTTTCTCAATCATAAAATCACAGGCACGTAAAAAGCAGGGATTAAACAGCAAAGGGTTAAGCCTTGGCAGTTGTATTCCTCTAATGATTGAGTAGCCCAGTGCACAAGAACTATGACTCTATCTATCCTAATTGTTTGAGTATTGCCCTTTGTTGGGTAGTGGAAATGTAACAGTTCTGCAACATTTCAGACCTCATGATCTTTAACAATGTTATCCAAGGTTTCCTAATAAAGTCATTAGGAAACCTTGGTTAACACTGTTAAAGTTCATTACTTCCAAAACATTGTGGAATTATAACAGGTGCACTACCTTAATAAGACTTCAATTTAAATCCCTTTCCACAGTGGATATCTAGCAGTGTGACTTGTGTATCTCAGCAATTTGCCACCTTATTGTACTTGTGCTATTTTTGTTTTCAGTTTTAAACAGCAGGGGTATATTCAGTGGTGCTGCAAACATGAGTCGACTAAAGGCTCAATTAGCCCTGGATGCAAATAAATTGTAAGTTATTACACCTTGTATATATATTGTATTAGTGCTCATGACACATTTGAACAAACAAAAGGTTAGATCATTATACAGTAAAATGTGTTAAGTGACCACTTAGGGGACCACTAAAAAGTGCTTGCTAATGGAATGGTTTGTAAATACAATAGTTCATGATAAATAATACAGGTAATTTTGATAGCATATGAAGATTGTCGCATAATTCTTACTGATTCCTATGACGTTCAAACCCATTAGAATAATCTTATTAAGATGATTCTAATTTATTTGAACAACATAGGATTTGATACTAAACATTTTTTTGTTTGATAATGTCCATTTTTCCTATGATTTCTTTTAATGTGAAGGGACTTTTTATGCCCCCGCATCGATAGTTCGGGGGCATATTGTTTTACTCATGTCCGTCTGTCTGTCTGTCTGTCCGTCCGTCCGTCTGTTCGTCCGTCTGTCTGTATGTCCGAAAACTTAACCAAACTTAACCTTTGCCTTATCTTCAAGCCTATTCAAGATACAAGGCTCATATTTGGCATGATGATAGATCTTAATGATACGCATCTGCTGGTACCAAAGTCAAGGTCATTTTGCTTAATAAAACAGGTCACTTGATAGAGCTGGCAGCTCAAGCAATATCGACTGTATTAGTAAAAACACTGTTATGTTAACTTTACTGTAACAGCAGGGATGAATAGCTCTACATACAGGTAGTTAAACAAGTATTAGAGAGCTTAAACATTACCTTATTCAAATGGCTTATTCCACTCTAGCATCAGGTCATGTGTATTGTGATCTATATTTTGAAAAGGGACCTTCTGGGTACTGCGTTCAAAAAATATTTGAACAACAGATTGGTTCCAGTAGAGGTGAACAAGAGGTTGTGTTTCAAAAAAAACTTTCATAGGAACATAGATTGATCATGCTTGATTCCGAAAATGAGCAAATGTTGAAAAAAGATTCTACTCTAGTCAGCCTGCACAAACTTTTTGTGTGACCGATCACAAATCATAAAAAAATGATTCCATTCTTGATAATTTATGCCAACCTTGTTTCTTGTCTGTTACTTTGTTTGATGTAATGAAGCAGTAGAACAATTACTGAAGATTTTATTTAAGAAATTCTTTTGAAGATGTTTTGGATGGATAAAATTCATATCTTAGATTGAGAGATGCTAAGCTTTCAAGCTTATATAAAGTTCTTCTAGGACAACATTGAGTATTTGTTTTGCTTCTTTTTCCTGGCATAGTTTTTGATAGATTTTTAGCTTGCCCGGGACGAAAGTCTCGGAAGAGCTATTGTCATACCCTCGGTTGTCGGTGCCGGTGTCGGCGTCAGCGTTGGTGTCGGTGTCCGCATTAGGTTAAAGTTTTTTATTTCTATCAATATTTATCCTAGAGGCTTTATTTTTTACAGAAACACTCATAAAGGCATAAGCTTTCATTTGAGACCAACATCTATGTCGAAATGACCTTTAGACTATGACCTTGACCCTTTCAAAGAACTTTAACCAAAAACTTTAACCAAAAACTTTAACCAAAAAAACTTTAACCTTGCTTATATTTTCTGTAAGCTTTAAACTAGAGACATCATTACTTCATATGCACACTCATTAGGTGATAGGCTTTCACCATAGACAAAGGTCCTTGACAATTTGACCTTGACCTTGACCCTTTGTGGACTTAGAAAAACTTTAACTAAAAAACTTTAACCAAAAACTTTAACCTTGCATATATTTTTTAATGCTCTAACCTAGGGACATCATAGCTTCATATATATACTCACCAGGTGATAGGCTTTCACCAGAGACCAAGGTCCTTCACAATTTGACCTTGACCTTTACCATTTGTGGACTTAGAAAAACTTTAACTGAAAACTTTAACCAAAAACTTTAACCTTGCTTATTATTTTCTGAATGCTTTAACCTAGGGACATCATTACTTCATATACATACTCATTAGGTGATAGGCTTTTGTGAGAGATCAAGGTCCTTGATAATTTGACCTTGACCTTTTATGAACTCAGAAATACTTTAACCGAAATTCTTTTACCAAAAACTTTAACCTTGCTTATATTTTCTGAATGCTTTAACCTAGGGACATCATTACTTCATATACATAGTCACCAGATGAAAGGCTTTCACCAGAAACCAAGGGCCTTGACAATTTGACTTTGACCTTGACCTTTTATGGACTTTTACCTAGGGACATCATTACTTCATATACATACTCATTAGGTGATAGGCTTTTGTGAGAGATCAAGGTCCTTGATAATATGACCTTGACCTTTTATGAACTTAGAAATACTTTAACCATAATTCTTTTACCAAAAACTTTAACCTTGCTAATATTTTCTGAATGCTTTAACCTAGGGACATCATTACTTCATATACATACTCGTTAGGTGATAGGCTTTTGTGAGAGATCAAGGTCCTTGATAATTTGACCTTGACCTTTTATGAACTCAGAAATACTTTAACCGAAATTCTTTTACCAAAAACTTTAACCTTGCTTATATTTTCTGAATGCTTTAACCTAGGGACATCATTACTTCATATACATAGTCACCAGATGAAAGGCTTTCACCAGAAACCAAGGGCCTTGACAATTTGACTTTGACCTTGACCTTTTATGGACTTAAAACTTAAACTGAAAAACTTTAACCAAAAATTTAACCTTGCTTATATTTTCTAAATGCTTTACTCAGGGACATTATTACTTCATACTCATACTCACTAGGTGATAGGCTTCTACAGAGACCAAGGTCCTTCACAATTTGACCTTGATCTTGACCTTTTGTGGACTTAGAAAAATTTTAAAGAAAAACTTCATGTTTGATACAAAGAAATTCCATTGGTAACCTCATCTACTTGTAGGCTTTCACTTTACCCTAACCTTATACATGCAATAAAAACAAAAAAGATTTATATTTTTTTAATTACTACCCAAACAGATATATATTAGATCATGGACTTTAACATTGAAAGAAACCACTTTGAACTTTGGTCTTCGGTCAAGAGTTGTTTGTGACAAGCAGCTGTTTGGGCGAGCTACGTTGTCTGCGGACAACTCTTGTTTAAAATTTGATTTTGTGCTTTTAATTCTTCTCAGTCTGTTCATGACATATTCCTGTTGTATATAAAGCTCTGGCAAACTGTATAGTCTCATATCAGCCTGCATGCCTGTGCCTAACCTTCACATGATACTATCTAGCAAAGCTTTATGTTTAGCAGCAATATGTCATGAATAGCATGAGAGGGTTAAGTATACAACAGTACTAATGTCTAAGTACATGTTCATTTTATTCCTCAGTTTGAATATTCTAACTATAAGAAGATACATTGTGTCAGATATGAGGGGTAAGGAAGATCAGGAATCCCTTCATTCAGAAGACATGATGTTTATACAGAAACCTAAAACAGCTGTCCCTAAAATGTCCTACAGGGGACTGGTATGTAGTTTATTATAACTTCTTTAATGCTTTAAGGTAGTTTATCGAGAAATAATGGTAGATTTGTCACTTGATAATCTCAACACAAACCAGTGAAATTAACAAAAAAATATACCCTGCACTCGTTCATTTAATACTTTTTAGTATTATCTAAACAAAGCCAAATAACAAATAACATAATTACATTGCCTAGTAATCACATAAAAAATGAAGCTCTTTTAAGAAATTATTCCTTAAAATTATCCCATTTCATCTCATTTTAGCAGTTAAGAAATAGAATAATTATTTGTTTTGTGTAAGATCAATATATCTTTGACTTTTGTGGATCACTCAATAAAAGATAAATCAATTTTACACTGAAACAAACAATTGTCCTCTATATTGTAATATATAGCCATGACAAATGAAGATAATTTTAAAGAATGAACATATGTAGTTTAAAAACTTTTACATAGAATGTCATAAAGCATTTTATATATTTATATTTCACTAGATTGAGCAAAGTAGGCCAAAATCCAAAACAAAGAGAGTGAGATTAAAAAGTCCTGAACATGAGGCAAGAAAAGTAAGTACAGTCAGGTTTTAATTGTAGAATATTAGTATTGTAAGGTGAAATAAGACTGTCTTGTCTATAGGATCAAAATGCTAGTATCACCATGAGTAATTCATAATATTGCATGCATTTTATCAAAGCTGTGCTTTATGTAAATGTTTCACCTAGAATTTTAGCATTATCCAGAGCCAACAACAAAGCCTTTGTCACCAAGCCTTTACACTAACATGCAGTGTTATTAGCTTGACTGTTTTCGAAGAAAACCCAAGGTACTATGATCACCTTTGCGTCATTGGTGTTGTTGTTGGTGTTGTTGTTGGCATAGGTGTTGATGTTGGCGTTTGTGTGACAAAATTAAACCTTGCTCATAACTTTTGAATGATAAGTGATAGAGCCTCCATATTTCACATGATCATTGCTAGGGACAAGACTTTTCTGTAGGTACCAAGTTCAAGGTCATCAGTCAAGGTCAAGGTCATTTTTAAAGGTCAAATTTCCTTAAAAAATCTTAACATAACTTTTGAATGGTAAGTCATAGAGCCTTCATATTTCACTTGATTTTGTTTGTGACAAGACATTTCTGTAGGTACCAAGTTCATATATTAGCATTTGCCTAAGAAATAATTAACAGTTGAGCGTTGTCACCTGCTTGCTGTGCTCTTGTTTTAAGTATTTATGCTCACTCTTATAGATTATTGGCAACTAAATCTTAATTTATCTTGGAGGTAACCTCAGGTATGGCTGTAGCCTTGTCTTCATCTTTGTTTGTTGTCTGTTGTTGGCAAACTTTAAAACATCTTGTTAAAATTCTGATATTAAACCTAGGCATTTGTTTCAAACTTGTAAAAAGTTTTGAATGCTTGGATTCTGATACAGTCAAGCCTGTCTTAGTGGCCATCTGTATTCAGCAAGCAACCTGTATTAAGCAAGCAGTCACCGAGGTCCCAAATAAAACAATTGCACTGAAATTGACCTGTATTAAGCCAGAACCTGCCCTAAGCAAGCGCTTTTTGAATGTCCCTTGAGTGCTTGCTTAATACAGGTTTGCTTTTTATGCTTGAAAAGCTTAAATTTTTATAAGGGGATCACAATGTTTTGTGATAACAAGAATGTATACTGTATAATTAACATTAATTTGGCTATAACATAGATTACATTGTATTATATACATAGTATACATTGTAATTTAGATATCTGAGAACATGCCTACACTAGACACCAGCATCTTGGTAGATTTAATCCAAGAATTACCAGAGAGACAGCTAGACACTCCATCTCAAGGTAAAATATTAATCTTAAACGTCAATTAAACACTATTATGTACGTAATCGATTGAATTGTCTCATCAAAACAATTGCAATGAACCCTCATAATATAGGGTTTGGATGAGAAATAGTAGATTTCAATGGTTATCACTCCATCTTACCTGATGCTTTTGGTGTATATACAGTTCCCGTATGTGTAAAAATTTTTGAGAACAGAATAAGTGCTCTCTTTTTCTCCTTGGATGAAAAATCTCATCCTCTTAAGAAAAATAATGCTGAAGAGTAAAAAGTAAATAGCCAAACAGGTCTTTGGTATTGTTTGATTTTAATGAAAAATTGCCAATTATCAAATTGTTGAGAAATGTTGGCTTTCATTTTTTAACAAACTCATCTTTCTGTAGCACTTATCTTGCTGTTGGTTTTGAAAATTTCTGATAATTGTTTAAGATAAATTTTCCCATATTTCAAACAATGAGTAAAGCAGGGAAAAAAGCATATTCAAATCAGTCTTACTCTTTCAACCATTTCTAATAATTAACATACTCTTATTACAGCTTCAGAGGTTGCCCCATCTGTGACTCCTGACAGAGAATCAAGAAGTTCAGGGTGAGAATATCTTTATGTATGTAGTGTAATAATGAACGTGTGAAACAGGCAGCAGAAAATACAGTTTTTGAGGGGCCAATCTGCTTAAAATAGTTTGTCTAGATAGAAGGCTTAATGTATAGACTCTGAGCAATTGAAATGTAAACTAATTAAACTTCAATTTGGTAAGACCAATCAGATTACATTGACAATTCCAGAGGGTGTTTAGGGGGTCCAAATGAACGAATATGTTCAAACTCTGTGGATCTACAAGCTAATCCAAGTATCAACATAGTTCACATGTGAAATCGTTTGAAAATTCACTCAGGAACTCTAAAAGAATAGTAAATGCTTTTCATGCAGTAATGCATATGAAAAATAAGATAATTCAAGTAATAGCTAATTAATTTTCTAGGGTATCCAAAGAGAAGTTATCAATACAGAGAGTAATCCTGAAGCGGTCTAATTCTCTCCCTGAGATACAACAAGGTGAAACTCTGCTAGAGGAACTGGGTATTGATGAATCAGTCAGAAAGGATGTGTTAGAAGAACAGGAGTTGAACCAATTGAAGAGGGAAATGGATACCACCTGTAAGGTAGGGGAAACAGAGAATGTTATGTTGGTGTCTTAAAATGTCAATGTTATCTGGTCGAGGTTGGGAGAATTTATCATGAAGAGGCTCTACCTGATGCCTCCATATACTACATACTACTATATACTAGTTACTACAGTCTTACACTGAACCATCTTTTCGTTTATTGGCTAAACTTTTTATTTTCCATTGACAGGAAATCCCAGCTAGAACACATCCTTCCTAAGGTTTTGCCAAGTATTGTTGATTGCTACCAAAAGGTCATATCTACAGCTTGAATAAAGCTGTAGAAACGACATTTTGGTTGCCCACTGAGACTATCCTTACAAATAGCCTCTCACCATAAAAGGATTTGAGATGGATAAGTAGATGGTGTAAGGATAAGTCAATGATGTTAATACTAATCATACTATGCTCCAAATATTTCTGCTTTTATAGGAGATATAGACAAAGATCAGTCTACACATATTTGCAGTTTAATCTTAGTCCTCACCACCTGATTTTCCTTTTTAAACCAGAAAAAAATATAGAAAAGAAAAGAAATAAATACTAACTTAGTACATTCAGGGCTTTCAGCTTTTTATGCCCCCGATAGGGAGGCATAATAAATTTGACTTGTCCGTCCGTCCGTCTGTCCGTCCGTCCGTCATTCCGTCCAAAAACTTTAACATTGGCCATAACTTCCTTATTACTATCAAAGCGGTGTCGGGGGCATTGTCATCTTACAGTGACAGCTCTTGTTTATTTCAATTTAATTTTATAAAGGCTTTTATTCAGCATGACAAGGGTTAAAGGCCTCCGATGTGAAAGAGGGTTTAACCCTCATCATGTCACTTGAAATTTTGTTTGGAACAGATTGCCAATTTCAGGCGTTTTTAAGCAGTCTGCTTCAAGTTTTTCCCACAATGATTAGTAGAAAGCAGGTTGTATAGATTAAGATCAGGCTGCATGTCTCTGCAGGCTGATATTCCTCTTTATAGTATGACCTACATTGCGAAAGGGAAATAACCCTCTTGAATATTTTTGATATTACACTAGTGGAATAACTATGCAAATGAGCTCAGAGCGAACACAAGTGCAATTTTGTAACAGCGAAAATGATGTCATAATATGTCATAAGATGATGTCAGTTTAAACAGCGTTACAAGTTCAAATGAAAATTGAAATGTTTAATTTCAAGAATTTTGACGATTTTTTGCAATAAATCGGGTCACATTATAAAAAGAATATAAAATTTGTGCTCATAAAATACCAAATTTATTAAACTCGTCATCTGAAACAGATAAAAACTCGGCAGAGACTCGTTTTTATCAGTTTATAGATGACTCATTTAATAAATCCGGTATTCCATGATCACTCATTCAATATGCTCTATTTACTGTCTACCAAAGCTTTATATACAACAGGAATATGTTGTGAAAAGCAAGATAAGGTTATTTATTTTACCAGACAACAGAGAAAGTGAAGAAATCACCGCGTCCTGGTACCAGAGAACACATAACAAACGATCTACAGAGACTTATGGGTAAATCTTTAGAGGAAATTAAATCAGATGAAGACATGCCTCCATTATTACAGGTATGATTATTGAGCTAAATTCTGGTCTAATTAATCAATTGATTTTCTGTATGAGTCAGGCGCATTTCGACTTAACACTTTCTTACATATGCAAAGCTGGGCTTGCTTGCTGCATGGCAGTTTTTGTTTAACTCTTTTCATGATAGTCTGATGATTGTCAGATTGTGATAAATGGCATCTATTCAAGGCCCTTGTCATTATTTTGAATAGACAAAACAATTCATCTGATACACAGACATAGACATAGATAGAAACAATAATAGTTGATGAAAACTTTGTAAATTTAGAACTGAATAAATGATTGTGTTCAATGAAATATTTTAATATTTTCAGTTGCAAATAACATGATTTAGTTCATTAGGGGGCAAAAAGTGGTGACTTGTAGTGACATAACGTAAGTTCATGAAGAGGTCGATGATAAATATTTAGGATCTGCCATGAAATTTCATTTCAGACAAACTGATCTTAATGGAGTCTAGAATTGAAACGTAATTAAGCGAGCCTTAGTGGGCTTAATAACTTATCTATTCTGGTTGAGGATATGGTCAGATTTTCTCAAATAAAATCGAGTGAGAGATTCTTTTTCTCACATGAACAACATTTTGTACTTTAAAATCCAAATTTTGAAAAGCACTGACGACAGACATACTACACAAACCCATATTAAATGAGGTCATGATGACGTTATTTAGAATGTGATCCTACACATGTGTAATACAAGGATATCTCTGGTAGATGTTCATTATAGAAGACTCATAGACAATTTGAGCTATGAGAGAAAGTAGTTTCCCATGGGAATGGCCTCATGGAGCTCTCTAATACAGATGGAACTTTTAGACAGGGAAAATCAGGGCATGAGGTTATCAAAAATCTTTTTCCTTCTCAACTGACAACTTTCTTGAGTGTAGAATTTTCATAAAGTTATGAACCAATAAATGATAATATCAATAAATTGTTTTTTATGCTCATACATTTTTATAAGTATATAACAGAATTATTGCTTAAATCTCAAGTTGAAATTTGACAAAAATTTAGAGTGAAAATAGGAAAAGTTTAATAGCCTCAGCCCAGATTAGAAAGGTTTGACTACCTGTAAGAATTGCTCTAATGCAAAATGAATGTATTTTGATTTCTGTAGTATTTTTCACATGTGTAGAACTTGTAAGCGTATCAACTTACTTTTGCAGGCAATTACAACTAGTGCAAAACATGATGGAATGAAAGAAAAGTTAGACCAAAAGATGAAGGAATTACAAGAAAAAGAACAAAGAGAGCATGAACAAAGAAGGTATTAAATATCTATAGAAGGTAGATGACTGAAATGTAAAACCGATTCCCATTGTTGATATTTTTTCAACTTTTAGGACCTCTGAAAATAATATTTGCTTTGTAATTGTGAAATAAAACTATCCTGCGTTAAGGATGACAAAACTTGCGAGCAAATCAGGGTAATATTTTTAAACAGCCTGCATCTTTTTTTGCCTTCTGAATGCCAAATAGTACAAATTGTTTTCAAATTATACCCTGTTTTGCACATTTTTTTTATCTTTATTAAAAAAATAAGAACATTTGCTGTTGATGTCAACATTTTATTTTACTGCAGCAAGCCACTCAAACAGCCTAAACATCCTCAGCCTGCTACAGTCAAAACAACTTTACCCAATAATGTGAGTATTTATGACACATAATGCAAAAAAAGGACTACATTGGATCTATTTTCCTAAATGCATCAACAACAAAAAGTATTTCAAAAGAAAACATATTATTGAGTGGATTAAGTTTTTTGGTTTAGAAAAAATGACTAAGAAAGGAAAATTTCCACCAGATGGTTTAAACCTACTTATTTTACATTGATAGGAAAACAAGTTCTTTTATATTAGACTAATCCCTCTTGATTAAGCTTCCTTGAGAATGAACAAGCTCTCATGCCAAATGGATGTGCCAATGAAAGAACCAAGATTGATAGCCACTCCCAGGAATCAAACTCTAGTCAGCCACAATAGTCAGAGAAAGCTTACCACAGTTTTGCAAGATATTCCATTGTTATATGAAACGTTACATTAATTGGTGTGAATCAATAGATCCAGCCATGATTTTTTTTAAAGATAAAGTGTTTTCTGAATAAATCTGTCATTTCTCTTCCATTTTAACTCTTCTTGTGGTCCCCTATGGTATAGAAAATAATTATTAGACTTTTTATTAGTGGGTTGTTATTTGAGAAAACCCAAGGTATTGCTATAGCCTTTAGGCCATCTTCGTTGTGGTGCAAAACACTTTGACATTTTGTGTTAGCTCTGGTTCTACTGAAGACATTTACTTGAAACTTGGCACACATGTTCACTATCAATAGAGGAATGTTTGATATTAAGGGGAATAATACTAAATGGATTTTGTGCAAATTATGCCTATTTTTCTACTTAGATTGTTTATTAACTATTCAGCACCCAATAGCTGAGGGTAGACATCCATACGCAGTGGTCTTGTTTTAGTCAAGATCATATACTTTGAAGCTCTATAGATACAGTCTGTTAACCCTTGTCATGCTGAATAATTTTTTTTTTTGGCAAGATAGCAACAAAATCAAAGCCCTCAAAGCACTGGATGCACAAATTGTGAGTCGGTATTTATTTTTATACGCCGTCAGAGGCAGACGTATATTGGCGTCATGCCCCTAAAAAACTTAGTCTCTGGGTCCACTTTTCTTGTCAACGCAACTCCTCCTAAGTTTCTTGCTGGATCTTCTTGAAACTTGCTCAATGTTATCACCTCAATTGGTAGATATGCATGAAGGAAGGATTTTATGGTTCGTTGATTTTTGCCTGAGTTATGCCCCTTAAAAACTTAGTTTCTGGGGCTTATTGCCTCAGTTATGCCCCCTTAAAATTTAGTCACCGGGGCTTATTGAAATTGCAGCCTTGTGAATGCAACTCTTCCTAAGTTTCTGGCTGGATCTAAATGAAACTTGGTGGATGTTATAACCAAATTGGTAGATGAGCATGAAGTAAGGATTTTATGGTTCATTAATTTTACCCTAAATTATGCCCCCTTAAAACTTAGTATCTAGGGCTTATTGAAATTGCAGCCTTTTGAACGCAACTCCTCCTTACTTTTTGTCTTTATTTGAATGAAACTTGGTCAATGTCATCACCATAATTTGTAGATGTACATGGATCAAGGATTTTACGGCTCATTTATTTCCCTGAATTATGCCCCCTTAAAACTGAGTGTCTGGGGCTTATTGAAATTGCAGCCTTGTGAAGGCAACTCCTCCTTACTTTTTGTCTTGATTTAAATGAAACTTGGTCATTTTGAATTTGGTTCTGTCAAAATAAGTAGTGTCTACAATTATTTTTGTGAAACAGCAGCAAAGTGGCGGCGTATTTTGTGACGATGGCACTCTTGTTATAACAATTTTTTAGCCTTTTATTGTTTCCAAAATGGAAATCAGGTGGTATATTGTGCAGGCTGATGTATGTCTATAGCTCCTAGCAAGGCAGAACTATTCTGGGTTGAGCATGACAAGGGTTAATTGACTTTGTAGGCTTTGTCTACACAAGGAATTGACAGTCTGATTAACGTTTGCTGTAAAGATCAGTTTCTTCAGGAAATACAGTATTTTTTATAGCTTTGATAAGAAAATATTTCAACAAAGTGTTTAAAACTGTATACATTATCTTAAATACGTTACAGATGCAGGTTCGTGCATCAGATATTCGGGTATCAGAGAGGATCTGTATGTCATCAATGACCCTCAACAGATATGCTACTGTATATAATGATCTTATAGAGGAGGTAGGAGGTTTTGGTTTTTGTTTTCCAAGATGTAAATCTTACAATACTTGGTATACAAATTTACATTTTAATATGATTAGACTGAATGATAGTAAACTTGAGAAAACGAGAGAAAACACTTAGAATTGCCAAAAAGAAAAGAAAGGGAATTTATATTATATTCAAGAGATGAACAGAGTATTTGTTTATTTCATGGAGGTATGAAACAAAAACCCTGATCAAACTATATGAATGTGTAAAGCAGATTTATACATGAGTGTAATTAGGTTTTGGTTACATACCTCCACGAAATCAACAAATTCTCTCTTCATATCTTATGATTTAATATCCTGAAGCAAAATGGTAAAGATTTAGCCATAAAGAATCAGATTTATTATGGTACTACTTTTGGGGGAAGCTTGTGAAATAGCTACATATCTATAATTGGTTTAAGTGAGTTATAAAGTCAATTTTTCAGCCAAACAGATTCTAAAAATCTTGATGGAAACAACCAAATTAAAGTAATAAACTGTTTCTTTTAAACAACACCATTTTAGTAAGTGATTGTAGAGATATCGAGGGTTCGGTGCAAGGCTGTAGTAAGTGTATATACATTGTATATACACATACAACAGTCTTGCACTGAACACCCGATATATGACGTCAGAAATGTTTCTATCCTTGTTCACTCTAGATTGACCCAGTGACAGTGAAGAACTTGGACAAGAATTTGTTCCTGGGCGATGAGATCAAGGAGGTTTATAAAGAGATCATGAAGACGATACCAACACAACATCTAGAGCTAGATGATGTAAGTCAACTGTTACAAATGAGTCTCTGTGTGTGTTACATTTTCAAGAAATTGACAAGTGTGTAGTGTACAAATATTGAGCTGCCTAGATAGTATCAAAATGCAATTAGAAGATTTCTTGCCTGTTTAAAGGTGTATTGTGCACCTATTTATATATAGATGTACAAAGCACATTGTGAATACAGGGCAGTGTTGGATTCAGGGTCTCTATAAAGGGGGTTCAATGTCGGCCTATAGAATTCAAGTGATTTAAAAGGGTTTAACATGCCCTGAAGCAAATTTAGGGTGAATAGACGAAATTACTTGCAACAAGCAATTCCTATTTTGCCCACATTATTTTATAAAACTTTGGAAGTTAGCTTTTCTTAGATTATAGCCTGTCTTCATTGTCTTCTGAAAGTTCTTTCAATTTGTCCAGTCTAAAATTCTGAAAAATTGGTAAAGGGTTAATATACACTACAGGATGATGATGTGGTACCAGCAGCAGAATCTGTCAACATGACGGGAACCATGGCCTCCGCCTCATTAGTCAGAAAGAAGATAGACAGAGTTATCAACCCTGCATTTATAAAGGAGAACAAGAGACCGCCTTGGGATGGAATGGACATGAAACAATGGGTCAAAACGTAAGATAAAGGTTATGATTGTCTTACAGGTTGTTTGTTATTTTTGTGAAACACTGATTTATCCTTATTTAAATGAATTGTTTATTTTGCATGCAATTGCATTGATTAGATTGAGAGCATACTGTTTTAATCTCTCTTCTGCTCTTCATAACATATTTTTTTGTACCAAGGCTTTGGAAGATAGTGTAGACTACGATCAGCCTACACTTACTTACAGTCTGATAAAAGGCTAAACTGACTAATTTCTGCTTAATTATTGATGGCAAAAATTGAACCAGAATGTTTGAAGTTTTTGAAACAAAAAACACATTCAGCAGGATAAGGGTTAGCTATGTCTTTATGTCAATCCAAATACTATCTATTGAGTTTGAAATATTTGAATTTGAACTTTTTCTGTAACCTTTAAAGTATTTAAAACACATTTTAGATTTCAAGGTTAAAATCATGAAGAAAAAAATATTTAGGAGAAATAAACATTCTGCAAACATCACATTTCAATTTTTTTTTTTTTTTTCAAATTGTATCTTAAAGATTTTATCATCCAAATTTTTTACAAATGATCTAAATTATGATGGATGAATATCATTTTTCCTTTCCAGTCCAAACAATCCTCCAAAGAATTTTCAAGGAGAAGATGTGTTTGCACCTTTGGTAAGTGAGTTAATATTAGTCATTTGTTCACAAAGTTAAGACTCAGATCAGGCTGTGCAGTCACACAGTCTGATCAGAGTCTTCACTAAGTGCTAAATGGATATTTCGTATACCTGATGAACAACCAAAGTGACATAACTATGACTTGAGTTTAACGAAAGAGTAGATAAGACAATTGGATTGTCTGTCGACATTTTGCAATTCATTAATTGTTAGGAACTTGACTTAATGCCAGTGAAAAAACAATGTTTTTTCGAGCTAAAAGAGAATAATGTTAACAAATGCTGTTTTCAAATATAATTAGTTCAACAAATAGGTCTCAATACTCCAAAGGTGTTATAATTAACATGTTTAAATTCGTCGATGTTTCTCTGACAGACCATGATAAGAAAATTAGCAACATGTCATGATTTTTGAATTTTCAGTTATTTCTTGACACTTATTTGAGTGTAGGATAAAATCCCTCCTGGAGAAGAATCCTTCCCCGACAAAATCTCTCTGGACAAAATCCGTCCCGGACATAATCCCTCCTGCACAAAAGCCCTCCCCATATGATGTATAACTAATTGCTACAATTGAGTGGAAAATATCTAAGATTTGGAAGATAAAGTATTTTAAGAACAGCATTTTTATCAATATTTAAATCCTTAAGGAGGTTCGCTCGGCTTTTTCCTACTGTTAAACTCTTCTTTAAACCTGATTTTTTAGAAAGATATACATATTTCATTTCGATTTTTGAAAAGAAAAAATGGGGTCACCGTGCTAGTTTTTTTCTCAGAGCCGTATAAAAATAGGTACCAAAAACATTTAGTTCACTTTAGTTCTTGCCTTTGAATTTCTCTGAAAATTACACCTATGATTTTAATTTATTATTTTTTGGCAAATAAATATTCTGAAAGCAATTGTTTTATGTTTTATTTAGAAACAACAACCGATTCCACTTATTATACCCCCCACCTACGAAGTAGAGGGGGGTATATTGGTTTCACCATGTCTGTCTGTCTGTCCATCCGTCCGTCCGTCCGTCCGTCCGTCCGTCCGTAGACCTTTTCGTTTCCGGACTCTAACTCAAGAACCAAATGACCTACAATCATGAAACTTTATACAAATGTTCCTTATGACCCAAGGAAGTGCCCTATTGTTTTGGGGTCATATAGGTCAAAGGTCAAGGTCACAGTCAGCCTTTGCTCAATTTTCGTTTCCGGACTCTTACTCAAGAACCAAGTGGCCTACAATCATGAAACTTTGTACAAATGTTCCTTATGACCCAAGGAAGTGCCCTATCGTTTTTGGGTCATATAGGTCAAAGGTCAAGGTCACAGTCAGCCTTCGTTCAATTTTTGTTTCCGGACTCTTACTCAAGAACCAAGTGGCCTACAATCATGAAACTTTATACAAATGTTGCTTATGACCCAAGGAAGTGCCCTATCGTTTTTGGGTCATATAGGTCAAAGGTCAAGGTCACAGTCAGCCTTCGTTCAATTTTTGTTTCCGGACTCTTACTCAAGAACCAAGTGGCCTACAATCATGAAACTTTATACAAATGTTGCTTATGACCCAAGGAAGTGCCCTATTGTTTTTGGGTTACATAGGTCAAAGGTCAAGGTCAATATAAATTTTCGTTCAATTTTAGTTTCCGGACTCGAACTCGAGAACCAAGTGACCTACATGCATGAAACTTAATGCAAATGTTGCTTATGATCCAAGGAAGTGCCCTATCGTTTTGGGGTCATATAGGTTAAAGGTCAAGGTCACAGTCAATTTTTGTTCAATTTTCATTTCTCGACTCACTCAAAAACCAAGTGACCTAGAATCATAAAACTTCATGAAAATGCTGCATATGACCTCAATATTAGTTACAAACACATCCTGCACTAATAGCACTTACATTCTTCCGCTTGTGGGGGGTATTAGTCCGCTCTGCGACAGTTCTAGTTTATTTAAGAAATGTGGAATTTTAATGAAACAAAAGAAAATTATGACATCTTAATTCGGTCCTTAATAGAAGTACTTTTCCATTAATATTAAGGGCTACTTAAACATGCTTCACAGTAAAATAAATATAGTTCTACTATTAAACTTTTTCTTATACTCTCAATATAAATTGGTGACATAATGAAGAATATTATGGAGTGAAAAAAAGTTGGGGTCACAGTCTTACTTTTTAAGATATTTTGACCCATTTGTTAAAATAAAGGGAGGTAATTCACAAAAAATAGTGAAATTTAAAAATACATTTTTCAATATTGGAAGTAACACATTTGTTGGTATTTTAGTTCAGTGATATAAGGTAGGGTTTCGTTTTACCATATTCATAAGTTTTATTTGCTTTCTATTCGAAAAATAGGCAAGGAGGAACATTGAACACTTGCTTCTTGTTTTCCCAGCATACTCTAAAATCGGGAAAAATGCCCCCGAAAATTGGTTGAAAAAATATTTTTTTGAATTTATACAAATTTTTACATGTTTTAGCATCATTACATACAGCTCTATCCAAAAACATAGTTTGAATTTGGATTCATAGTTTTATAACGATTACAGAAACGCAAATGTTTTTTCAATGGCGGAAAATCCAAAACCGGATGTGCGGACTTCCTTAAATAGGCATAAAACAACTTTTAGATTTATGTTCAATATGTGAAAAAAATATTAAATTTACCACTAGCAAGTCGGAATTGAAACATTTTGAGAAAAGAAGATGTCGTTTCTAACATTGTCAATCACTTTTAATTCTTTCTCTTTGTGGCAATTATTTGTCTTGTTAAAACACATTTTGAGTATTGCCTTGCCTTTTATTATATTTTTGTAGCCACATTGTCACTTACAGTGGTCTAAAATATTTGTAGATCATTCATAAGTAAAGGTGTAGAGATGGTATTTATGACACCTCTTTAATTTTAAAAAATCAACTGCAACACTATATTTTTTACATGAAAATTAATCATTAATATCTGAATGATCATAAATAGAATTAAGATAAATAAAAGGATAAATATATAAACATATAAAGGGAGCGCTTTTGTTCGATGTATAGATTTGGGGAAAGTGTTTTGTCCATAGGTTTTTTCTATGGGGGGAATAATGTCTGGAAGGGATTATATCAGGGAGGGCTTTTGTTTATTCCCCCACTTATATACATATAATTGAAGATAAGCACAAGAAATCATTTCAAAAAATAGAAATAACTTTCTCTTCTTTTACCTCTTTTTCCAGATATTAAAGGCAAAAACTCATATTCTGTCTTTAAAACATGAATATTCATATTAAAATATCTTATTTAAATATTCACAGGAAAAACAGATATTCAAACATTAGTTCCCATCCCTATTTCCTATATTTTCTTAAAGACCGATTGTCTCAAAGATAATCCTCTGAAGGTCCTATATATCAAACCTTACCATAGTAAGGTGGAAATGAATTTATGTTTTATAGTTACCATTATATTTATACATTACAACAACATGTATGCTTGACTTTTCAGAAAAATTTAGAGGAAGTTTTAGAACTGGTAATATTCATGTTCACTAAAATAAGTGTGGCTTCATATTAAGGCCTATAATTTTATTTGTCTGCCAAGTCCTTCTGGATTTTTGTTCATATATATGCGATATACATCATTATGTAATATGCAAATGTGTCTTGCTTATTTTATTAATTAACCAAACATATATAATCTTTTTATTTACATTATTTTAATTCGTTCTTATCTTTTGTTTAATTTTCATTTTAACATTAAGTATAAATTATATTATTTACTTTAAGAACTAAATTATTCTTTCTCATGTATATCTGGTTTTTCTTTTGACCTTTTTTGGCATTTAAATGCTTATGTAAATTAGATTTGAAAATGTTTTTAGATCAGCCTTTTTCAGGGGAGACCCAGCTTTTATGTTTATAATACCCCTGTCAAGGTATTGCTATAGCCTTAAAATTATCAGCCTGTCATGCATGCAGAAAATTGGGTACCTTGTTGAAAGAAAATAATGCAATTAAATGAATTTATGTTAGTAATAAACAATCATTTGTTGACAATCAGTTATGTGTTTTCTTACTCTGAGACATCTTATGATTCTGATAGATTATCAACTTAATGTAATATGTCTTTAATTGCATTTACAAGGGAAAAAATGATAACCAGATATCAAAAAATGACCTTTGCTGTCAATGATCCCTGTAGCCTTAGTGAGAAAAATAATTGAAATAAATTTGTTTTCCGCATTGCCCCAGGTAATAGGGAATGAGTACAATGTAAATCTGTTCTTAATCAAACCGTATGTTGTGTGTACTCATTAGAATTGTCTTGATGAGACAATTCCTTTGGGTACTCGCAACATGAGGTTTAAGGTACCAGTCAATAAAAATTGTGTTTTGTAAACAAAAACACTCCCCATATCTTGAGCACTGTTCCCTTTTGGTTCTTAATTCTTATAAATGCAGATTTTTCAAGAATTGTTAATTGAAATTCATGCTTAATTTCAGGCTCCAATTCAAGAACTAATGTCACTGGTACAGTGCTATGTTGATTGACTCTGGCTTTATCAACAATGTTTCCATATTCTTTATGTTGCTACAAAATGTTACAGATTCAATTTGATGGCTCAAAGTGAAACTTTTGTAACTGCCTATAGATATATGGGCAGTTGCAACTGTTTCACATTGAGCAATCAAATTGTGCTTTGAAGTCAAATGGTATAATTATTTATAAACAATGGAAATCTCAACTTTCATTCATTCTTCAGTATTTACATAAGTAAGTAGTTTACATCATAGGTGAAAGATTCTACAAAATCTCATGAGGATATGGAAACTATAGCATGGTGTGAAATGTTGAATAACAATAAATGTTGTTGTTTCATTAATTCTATCTTCTTAAACATGTCTTAGTATTAAGCATATTACCAATATAGAGGAAAACTGTTTGTATATATAATGAATTATTCTTATTGAGTAAACGCATAAATGATGATACATGTACTACATTTCTTGTGACCAGCAGAGCTTATTTGTTGTGCTTATTCAGCATTCAATAGTATTTTGTGTTTTAAACTCTCAGTTTAGTCCAAAGTTATATCAACTGTTCCTATATATTTTCTGTTTAACTATGACAAAGTAATAGTAGAAAAAAGAATTAATCCGATTTTACTTTTACCCTTTAATTGCAGCTCATTACAACAATATAACAAGTTCTAACAGTAATAACAGTATTGTGTCATGTCAAAAACATTATTATTGTATTTGTGAACAAGAGAATGCTTTGGATTGCTAAATGTGAACACTTGCATTTGCTTTATTCTACTGTTCAAATTTACTCTTAAGCAAACCAGACACAATTTTAAAAACCAATCCAACTTTTTATTGTTAAAAGAACTTTTTTCTCAGACTGTAGTCATCTTAATGTGTAACTTTACCTCTTAGGTTGGTTGATTATAACAGGATCATCTTACCTGGCAAAAAGAGGGAAATATGTAACAGAAAAAATAATTTGAAGAATATCTTTAGTCTGGAATATGTTAAAACACTGTAGTTACACTATAAACGTTCAAAGAAGCTCATGCCCAGTATATATTTCAACTGTTTCAAAATACCCTCTACTGTTGTAGTATGAATTGGCTCCAATTATTGTAAGTTTAAATCACATGTGGTGTTAAGCACACAGAAAGTGGTGGTACTAAAGTTTGGTTTAATTCAGCAGATAGACAAGGCCTTACTTGCTTATAATACTTGCCAGCATTTATAATCCATGATTATTGCCCTGACAGGGTGGCGACTAAGTAACGCGGCTGATGCACTTAAGGTTAAGGTCTATCAGCTTTTATTTACAATAAATTACTTCTATAGATAGTCAACATTTATAACTTTAGACTGTTGGTCTTAGATTGGTGACCAAATCAGCTTGTCAAAGCTGAAGTTACGTGACTTTGGTAACCAAACAATGAAATGTGTTCGCTTTCTCTAAGCATTTAAATCTGTTTGATTTTAGGATATAGTTATTTGAATGCGTTGGTGAAAATTTGGTTGAAAGAACCTAAGATATAGAAAAATAAACTGGCCAAATTACATCACAGCTAAGTGACGCCCTTCCATAATACAGTACTAATAACGCAGAATACCAAAGGAAACTATTGAAACCATTTGTGTGAAATCTGCACATAAGTGCAAAGCGGGGATTAATTGGAAAACCTTTTGCACAGTTTTGTCATCCTGAACGCAGGCAATATCTCTAGAATACTTTGTCTAGATTTTCAGAATTCATTCACACTTGTGTAACCTAAACACAAGTTTTTAAGCAATAAAGGTTGTGGTCGAACTGGGTCAAAAATGATATTTTATTTTTCCAAGCCATACTGGATTTTACAGATATCTCAAACATTTGTACATCTTAATGTGAGCAAGTGTTTTTCAAAGGCCAATGCCATTTGCAGATGGTCATTTTTCATTTTGTCTCTTAAAACCTTGAAGCAGATTTTGGAAATCTTATAGACACTATTTCATCTGAAAAGCGCCATGGCAAGTACTTAAAGCATGAATCAGGCATCTACTCCAAAGGTCATCCCATAATACAGGGGCAAAGATCAAAGTATTCTTGCATCAATTTCTAGAGCAGATTGTTAATTTCTTTTTAAATTTTTGACTCTATATGTTTTATTCAGTCCTGATTGCATTTTTTGGCATTTGATTCAGGCCTTTGATCTTTTTATTAATGGATAGAGAAGCTTTTTCTTGGTTATTTAAAAATACTTTTTATGACACTGTCTGGTTTATGAAATTCTGAAAATATACTTTAATAATCTAATGAATGTTTTTGTAAGATATCCTCAGTGTTGTTGAATGAGTATGAATTTGCTATTTAACATTTAAGATGTGACTGCATGAAGTAATGGGAATGTGTGTGTGTTTCAGTGGTGTTTATTATGTGTGCACTCAATGTTGTTGATTATTTCTCTTCCATTAATAGACTTTAGGGACTAATAAATGATACAGTTCATTAAAGCTTTTATAATTATATAGTTAGATGTGGATACAGTGTAACTTTCCTGGATTCTTACTTCATATTTCCCAAAAGAGTTCTTTTTGCTTAGGGTCTCAGGTTTGAAGCGCAGCATGACCACTGGTTAATTTAGTATCCTTGAGCAAGGGAAAGGGAGCACATAAAAAGAAATGTATTTCCTTCACCTTGAAATGACTAAAAATTTTAGAAAACTGTTTTAGGTAGTGAACCGGTAATAGTTCTCCATCATTTCGGAATGCATGATCTTTCACAATGTTGTTGTCTTTCAGTCTAAACCTAAATCTTTTCATCATTAAAATAATTTAAAAAATGTAGGAGCTACTTTTCTATGTCTATACAAGGTATATTTTTTCATCCTCTCATTAATACAGATCTGCTGATGTCAATATAATTTGACAAGGTCAGTCATATCAGCCATGTTTATAATTCAAGAAATTTATCATTTGGGTTGTTGAAATCAATTCATAAACATTATTTTTTTTGACGAAGTTGACCAATGATAATGTTTTCTTCTTATGCTGTTCACAGCATTTTCCAAGTACAGCAGCTGAGCTTTGGTAAACAGTATAAACTAAAAATAACCTGCCCAGATATTCAGTCTAATATTACCCTACACTGCCTGCTTTCTTTACTTAAATGTTGTGGGAAAAACTTGAGTCAGGCTATATGAAATTTTTGCCAAAATTTGTAATTTGCTTGAAACAATTATTTTTTGGGTGAGGATAATGAATACACATTGCTTATATGCTATATTCACTATTACAGACTCCCAACATGGATAAAGTCCATGAAGTGATTCGTAATCCATCCAAAATGTCCCAGTTGATGGCCACAGAAAACATGCCGTCCTTTGTACAAGACAAAATGTCCAGAACCTATGCTTCCTGGCTCCAGTGGTGGAAATCAACAGTGACTAGTGACGATTATATGAAATACTTGTCCACACAGGTAATGAAGAAAATAGAATATCTACTCCTCTTGCTGAACCTAAACTACAGCTGGGATGAGTAGAAATTTTGAACCAGGGTACCTGAGATCTCATTAACCCCCTGGGTACTCAAGTACCTAATAATTACTGTACATATATCTATTTTATCAACTAAATACATGGGTGGATCTAGAATTTCTGTAAAGGGGGTTGCAGCATACACGTTTCATCATGGTTTTAAGGGACAAATTTGATGCAAGTCTGTGAGTAAGTAGTCTAGACTTTCAATTGATTGATTGAATGGAGTTAAACGCCGCTTTCAACATTATTTCAGTTATATCGCGGAGGCTGGAGCACCTAACAATGGATTCCTAGTATTTCTATCACCAGTACAACCACTACATTCTTTCCTAGCCTCCAGCCGCTATCTCACATAGGTCTACGATTATTAACCCATTGGTGAGAGACAAATAGTCAGAAAGAATGTAGGACCACCTGGAAATCAACTTCAGAAAAGAATTAAAGACTGTTTTTATTGCTTATACAACAGTCAAGTAATGGGTAATGATTCAGGACTGAGACAGGAATGTTACCCTACCCAATACTTTGGTACTCGAGTACTTGTCCCAGCTCTGATTACTTGTCCCAGCTCTTATCAATACACTGCAACTCCATTATAACGAAATCTGTTAGAGCGCTGAATCCATTACAACGCGGGGTCCGCTTGGCTCCCGAAATTTGGGGGGGTCGACCATTTTGGGATGATGCGGCGATGTTACCCGCCGTTAAAGCTGTTTTGATGGCGATTTTAGATCGAAGGGTGAAAACACTGAGATAAAAATCGATACTGAGCGAAGCCAGGTAGATCAATACAATTGATTTTCACACCTCCCGCGGAGCAGTGGTGGCGATGAATGCCTCAGGTCAGAGAGAAATGGCTAGTTTGATTGCTGAGAGACGTAGGCCTATAGTTATATCACTACCGCTGGAGTACCGAATTCGATCACAAGTAAAACCATCACATCCTTTCCTAACCCCAAACTGCTATCTCACATAGGTCTACGATGAGTAACCCATGGGCGAGTGACTTATAGTCAGAAAGAATGAGTGCCGCCGTTGGAGAAACACGGAATCCCAATATTGACAGTCCGGCGCGCTACCATCTTCGCTTTGTCGACGGCAGGCACACCGAAAAGTCTGGCTCGCATGCGATTAAATCCAAGTTAAATAAATTTTAGAAGAAGCCGTGTTTTCGCAAAATAAGCTAATCTCGTTTTATATTCTCAAATCTTGAACATTTACAGCTGTTGACAAACGTTTCAAAAAGCGACTCGCCCCATACCCAATTTATTGGTTGATTACCTCCCTTTGCCAATCCCGTTGAATTTTCTTATAAATATTACGTTTTTTGTAAATTTATGATAAAATTTTATTTAACTTATTCATATTATAGTCATGTTGTAAAATTCAAAGCCCAAATGAATTATTTTCGTTGATTCCTATCTCTCACTAAGTAGACAACTTCATTCAGTTTAAAACAGAAAGCTATATATAAACCTACATTTCCCGCTTCCAGCTTCAAACAAAGAATATGAAAATGGCGCGAAACTGATGGTGGCCGCGTCGCTTCGCTTTCGTCTAGACTTTCTTTCCTGACGATCTACTATCTCATAATCAAAGCCGTGAATTAACATCTTGTCAAACTAAGGTTTACGAACGTTTTACTTCCTCAGTTTTCGAGAAGAAGCTCTCGACATCCCTTAACGTGAAGATGATGTATTAAATGGATTAGCTTATCTCCGCAAACCGGCGATCCAAATGTCGTAGCTACAGATACATTTAATTGTATTTACGGCATTTTTTCTCGCTCATCGAAGAATGCGGTCCTGCACTCCGAGAGATTCGATTACTTTGGTATAAGTAGAATTCGCTATCGTGACTCGTCGATTGCATACAAATATATTGTAATCACAAGTCACAATACTGTATTCGAGTTATATAGTTTCGATCGGACGTAGGGTATTGTTTATTTTGATTGCGTAGATAATTATGAAATTCGTTGATCTTATGAAACTTTATGGATTTTTCTATCTTTACCCGTTTGAGATCGTCGTTATCGGTGTTTCTCAGCTGCCGGACGGGTAGGCCCGAGAAATCGGGATTCAGAGAACTAAGAGGAGTCTGCGATCGTTTAACCCTACAAACTAGATTACTTTATCAAAGATAGTTTTGTTTAGCTTAGGGACAACAAAACGATCTTAAAATAAAAAATACCAAAGTAATAAACCGCGTTTGTTCTTCAATTCGTTGCCGAGTTTTAAAAATATAAAATACGATGGCATAAATATGTACATGTATATTTAGATATCTGATATCGTTATCAATATTGACCCTGTGTCTGTTACGTTTCCGCGGTACGTTATTGTTCACTGCGGGGGGGGGGGGGGGGGGGGGGGGGAATCGGCGTACATCCACTTCTTCCGCTGTTTCATGGGGGGGGGGAATCGGCGTACATCCACTTCTTCCGCTGTTTCATTTCTTGGACCCCAACCACAGCGTTTTAATGGAGTTGCAGTGTACTATGGCAAATTTATATCAAATCTAAGTGCTGAAAGCATGGATCTGCTAATTGTAATTCAGTATTATTTTGAAAATATTATTTTTAGACTTTTCTGGTTTGATGAGAAACAGGTGGTATAGACCAATATCAGAATGCATATGAGCAGGCTTATCTTGGTGTATACCTCCTGCCAAAGCTGGAATATTCTGGGTTTAGCATGAAAAGGGTTAATACATTAAATCCCTTGATTTTTCAACCTGAGAACCTTTAAACTTGAGAAAATAGCAGTTTCTCCTTTTCCTTCAATGCTCATCCGAAAATAGTGATTTCATTTTAAATTGCACCGTTTTTCATGTTTGTCCAATACAGATGAGTATAGAATTTAAAAAATAGGAAAAATTTGATTGACCTTTTGGAGGAGGACAATATTAATCATACTGATCTGTGATTGACACAGGCATAAATGAGTCAAAATATATTGTCTTTGCCAGTTTTTCTATATGCTTCTTTTCAACATTCAGAAAAATATTGATTCAGCTTAATTATAACAGATAAAATTGAACAAATTATTGATATTCTTTCATCGTCATTCTTTTCAATATATCTTATTATTTTCAAAATTGAAAATAGTAAGGATTATTTTTGCGGGGAATTGTTTATTGGTATCCAGGGCGACACCCCTCGGGTAAGATCGGTTATGACCGGAGAACTACTTTTTTACGATTGTCGTCTGCTATATAAACCCGTGCATCGCCGAAATACGTCCTCTTCTTAAACAAACACTCTACAAATACGGTTCAAAAGTAAGTTGTGTTGTAATGCCCCCGAAGACACGTGGGACGAAGAGGAAAGCGGCTACAAGCAACGCAGGAACGGCTGTGAAGTCCGGGCTTGGTACAGACAACACAGCGGCGAGGCTTTTGGAACCTGACGCAGGTATAATTACTCGTACTAGGGGTAATGTTATTGACTTTGAACAACTTACCCGTAGGTCAACAAGTTCTTGCCCCCTTGCAAATACTTCATCTTGCGTCGTAACCAATAATCCTCCATCTCCTGTTACTTCAAATCCTATTGTTAGCTCAGACATTCAAGCACAGCATCACCCAAGTGTGGCCACGTCCGAGCCACTCATACCGTATCTTGAGCCTGTTTTACCTTCGCAGGGTCCGGATTTATTTAGACTAGCCGACGAAGATTTAGCCGTCCATGTCCCGGCAGCATTAAAAAGACAAATTTGCCAGGGACAGTACATAAATCTAAGTATTCTCTTGAAGGGAGCAATAGAATTAGAAAGTTTAACATCCGGCTCCCAATTGCACCTGTCGTCAGGTGGCTCAATAGAGACTAGACCGAAGGAAATCCGCGAGAAAGTGTCCAACATTGAAAAATGGACGGACGCTTTTTTGATTTATTCATCAATATATTTGTCGGCACATCCGGATAAAACCCACGAATTACTACATTATATGTGGTCAATACGCGAGTGTGCAGCTCGGCAGGGTGGATTCGTGTGGCGAGAATATGACGAACAATTCTGCTTGCGACAAGCTATCAACCCTTCTTCGTGGGCTAAGTTAAATACAGACTTGTGGTGGCGCTGTATCCAGGTTTCATTCAGGGCACCGCCCGCCATCTCCGTTTCTAAACCCGGGGCGAGGCAAATTTGCTTCTCATTTAATGAGTCTGTCTGTGCCTGGCCACAGTGCCGTTTCCGCCATGTCTGTACACATTGCGAACTCCCCCACCCGGCAGCTCACTGTCCGTCTAAGTCTAGGTCTACCAATGTCGGTTATCAGTCTGGTAACTTTCGCGGTAATGCCCGACAAGCACCACGCGGTCGAGGTGCAGGGCCTTTTAGTAGAACCGGTCATGCCGTCCATAGGAGTCAGCCCGGTAAATTTTAATCTTGCCTTAGCATATACGCCCATTAATATCGACAATCTTGAAAAATGTCTTAAAGGTTATGACAGGAAACTAGCGAGTACTCTACTGAAGGGCTTCAAATCGGGTTTTGATTTGCACTACGATGGCCCGAGAGAAGGGCGGACGTGCAAGAACCTTAAATCAGCTATGTCTCGGCTTGATATCGTTCGGCAAAAGTTAAATAAAGAAATCGAGTCGGGCCGTATGGCGGGCCCTTTTGACCATAAACCATTTCCTAACCTTATCGTGTCTCCCATCGGGTTGGTTCCAAAAAAGTCAGCAGGTGATTATAGGTTAATACATCATTTGTCTTTTCCCGAGGGAGAGTCTATTAATGATGGTATAGCCAGGGAACACTGTTCTGTACAATACACCAGCTTTGATGCCGCCATTAACCTTATACAAACCTTAGGTAGGAACTGCAAGCTGTTCAAAATGGATATTAAGAGCGCATTTAGATTGTTGCCAGTGAGCCCGGTAAATTTTACGTGGATCAGGTGCTTCCGTTCGGGGCAGCAGTGAGTTGCAAGACCTTTGAAACATTTTCGACCTTTTTAGAATTCTGCGTACGATCACGAATGCAGTCGGGCGAGCTAATCCATTATTTAGACGATTTCCTGGGGGGCAATCAAACAACAGTGAAATGCAACGTGCTAATGTCTCTCTTTCTAGCTTGTATGCAGGATTTAAACGTACCTCTGGCAGAAGAAAAAACCGAGGGTCCGTCAGAAATTCTTTGTTTTTTTGGGCCTTGAGCTAGACTCCAGCAAAATGGAGGTTCGTATACCGTTTGCAAAAATCGAGGAAGTTATTGCAAAAATCAGGGAAATTTTGGCAAAAAAGAGGACAACGCTTAAATCAATGCAATCTTTGATTGGTTCTTTAAATTTCTGTTGTCGCGCTATACCCGCAGGCAGACCATTTTGTCGTCGACTCATCAATTCGATATGCGGTCTGACTAAACCGCACCACCATTTGCATGTAACCAAAGCAATGAAACGTGATTTGCAAGTCTGGTTGTCTTTCTTCCAATATCATAACGGTATATCCGTATTCAATGATCGCTTCTGGGTTTCAAACTCGGACGAACAACTGTACACTGATAGCGCAGGTGGTAAAGGCTTAGGTTTTGGCATCTTTTTTAAAGGGCACTGGTGCGTGGCGAAATGGCCGGAGCTATGGCACATTATGGGCATAACAAGGGATATCACTACATTGGAACTCTTCCCTATTTTCGTGGCAATTTGCATCTGGGGCGAATCGTTCAGGAATAAGAAAATTAATTTTCACTGCGACAATCTGGCTGTTGTACAAATAGTCAATACCTATTCCGCGAGATCAGACCGAGTTATGCAGCTAGTCAGACCGCTGGTACTGAAATGTTTAGAGCTTAATATAGTGATTCGCGCGAGTCATGTGCCAGGTATCTCAAACAATTTATGTGACTCGCTATCACGATTTCAGGTTTGCCGATTCAAGGCCATGGCCTCAGATGCCGATCCGGATCCGACACCTATTCCCGCCCATCTTTGGACCATATTCAAGGAAGGGCACTGAGACTGGTAACAGAGGGTCTAGCACCAAATTCAAGAATCGCATATGACAACGGAATTAGTGCCTTTAATAAATTTAGAGAAGAATATTCTTTACGCGTATGTTGGCCGGCAAAGATTAACAATGTAGTCGTATTCGTTGCTTACTGCTTTGAAAGAGGTTTAGCGACAAGAACAATTAAGACTTATGTATCGGGCATTAATTACATGCACAAGCTGAATGGCTGGCAAGACATGAGCCAATCTTTCGTGCTAAATAAAATGTTGCAAGGTTGCTCACGTCTTAGAAAATCGATTGACAACAGAGCGCCATTAACATTACCTATTCTCAAAGCACTTATAGGGCAGCTACAGTTCGTTTGCTATAATACATATGAAATGAAGCTATTTAAAGCAGTCTATGTCCTTGCATACTTTGGCTTGTTTAGAGTAAGCGAATTGGTTTTGGTGTCTAAAACGGTGCCTAATAGCCATTTACAGTTATCAGACATTGTTTTTGACAATGAAAATGGGGTATTATCAGTAACTTTGAGAAAATTCAAGACTAATCAGTCCGCAAAGCCAACCATTTTGCGCATACCGTGCGAGGACTCGAACCTCTGCCCTGTTAAGTGTTTGAGGGATTTCCTGCTTATTAGACCAGTCCGTGATAATTCCTTATTTTGTCACGCAGATTCCACACCCTTGACCCGAGTACAATTCGCTTCCGTCCTAGAGAAGTGCATTTCGCGCACTAAGTTTAGGGACTTATGTTACAAAACGCACAGTTTTCGCATAGGTAGGGCTACAGATTTAGCTAGGGAAGGGATTCCTGATGAAAACATCATGCAATTAGGTCGTTGGCAATCGGAATCATTCAGATCTTATATTTGTTAATCAAGATCTATACCAAATCAGACTTTTTTCAACTCGTATAATGATATGTTAAATGTTTTTATTTTAGAGATCTGGGTTTTGGGCGATTCAATCCCATATTGGGCTGGAGTTCGCGCAGTGGAAACGGGCAAGCCGAACCTCAAACTGGATGCAAGTATTGCATGGTGGGGACGACGCGGGATGTCTTGGAGACAATTTCGTAGAGAAATTGAATGCCATGTCCTCCTTCGAGCGGAACCCAAAGTCATTTTGGTGCATCTTGGTGGAAACGATTTAACGTCGTTAACGTCCATCCGCAATATTATCCGGCGTGAGTTCAGTTATCTACGTATGGCAGTTCCTGGAGCAGTAGTTGTGTGGATAGATATCCTGCAGCGAATCTCCTGGAACTCGGCCGCTTACACGTTCCAAACGATTGAAGACAAGCGAAAGAGAATAAATTGTTACGGGCGATTGCAGGCGTCTTTGCAAGCTAGGTCGGATGCATTGCGGGTGGACATTGACGTTAGTACCCCTGGTTTCTATCGTCGGGATGGAGTACATTTGTCGGAGGTTGGACTTGAAATGTATCTCATGAGTTTTAAAGACGTAATTTTGAAACATGTCTGTTCTGAGTAATTGTTCATTGTTCTTATTTGAGATTTAAACTAGTTTGACCGATAATAAAAAGCATAGTGTCAAAATAATAAAAAATTAAATAAATAAATTAATTAATTAATAAATAAAAATAAATAAAAAAAAAAAATTAAAGATCGGCTTGGTCGTACACGTATTTAAGTCCATGGTAAAGTCGCGCATTGTTGTCAGAATTTTGGGGGATAAATTTTGCGAAATTTCTTGTGGCGGAAAATTCTGCAATTTCTTCAATTCTTAGAAGACGATCGGCGATGTTCGGGTTGCTATAGTCGCGAAAATTTGTTTACTCTAAGCAGTATGGATCGGGTGCTTAATGCATATCTCCGCCATCCTGTATTCAATTTCCCTACCGCGATCATTACGCCATATCTCAAACATTGTGGAATGTGGATTTAAAGCCCATAGTCAATGGGCTATATTATATATTTATAAGAAGAACGCTATGTTGTGTTTTCCCTCTAATCATAAAATAAATCTTATTATTTTCAAAATTGAAAATAGTAAGGATTATTTTTGCGGGGAATTGTTTATTGGTATCCAGGGCGACACCCCTCGGGTAAGATCGGTTATGACCGGAGAACTACTTTTTTACGATTGTCGTCTGCTATATAAACCCGTGCATCGCCGAAATACGTCCTCTTCTTAAACAAACACTCTACAAATACGGTTCAAAACCCGCCCGCCCGCTCCTTTGGAGAGGACTTCGTAGAAGTATAGTTGTGAATGTGTTGGCTCCTCGATCTTCATATCGTTTCAGGTCTGCAGTTATACCAATCATGTATATACTACGGGACTTTTACTGGCCGAAGCTGAAGCCTGAAAAGACACTATAAATCTGTTATTGTGATATGTGTTTTTTTTTTTTTTTTTTTTTTTTTTTGTCGCGGTAGGGACATTGTACATTTCAATTTACCCAGTGCCAATGGCGCTTTCAGATCCGGGTCCCCGGCATCTCTAGCTGTTCAGTAGCTAGTTAAATTTCGGATCCGATCTCAAGTAATCATAGTATTCGAGTACATGGTGGAAACAGGGTTAACGCGACCGTAATATTTGTAGGCTCAAATTACATTTGTGATGTATCTTTACTCTTGGCAAAACATGCTAATGTTTTAACTACGTTCAGTTTGCTCAGTGGCACATATGCTATCGGACAGGGTGACTTTGACGCTTGGCGGCATGCACTATCAAAGGTACATTGCTCTTCCTAGTTATATTGCAACAACGGATTGATATAAACGGATCCAAGTAGAGGTGCATAAAATGCAACTTTTATTGTCGAATGTAGCCCGCAGGTCGGTGTTGAGGTGCACAGTAGGTTGGTTAATACAAAAGAACACCATGTGTTTTATTAATTAAGGTTCATTGTTCTTGTCGGTGCTACGGTTCACCGTGTGTTGTCGGTGCTAAGGTTCACCGTATGTTGTCGGTGCTAAGGTTCACCGTGTGTTGTCGGTGCTAAGGTTCACCGTGTGTTGTCGGTGCTAAGGTTCACCGTGTGTTGTCAGTGCTAAGGTTCACCGTGTGTTGTCGGCGCTAAGGTTCGCCGTATGTTGTTTGCCCATTGTAAGTTAGTAAACTGACCATGTATGTTGTTGGTCCAAAAGTTAACTTTCGTTGCTGGCGTTGAGATACATAATATTGGTGTTTGTGGCACACCAGTTTTGGTTTGTTTGAATCAATAGTTGCACCTTTGTGCTCCTGGTTTGTATCTATACATCGTACATATCCTAAGAGTGACTGAAATATTAGCGTCTAAAGTCTCCCTGTTTGTGTCGTTCAAATTCAGTTGACGTTTTATGAAGGAGTTGAGTCCAGAATTAATTCATATAAAATCTAATATAGGGTTATCCGTGCGTTACCCGTTAGAATGCGTACCACGGAGCGGAAAATTCTGCAATTTCTTCAATTCTTAGAAGACGATCGGCGATGTTCGGGTTGCTATAGTCGCGAAAATTTGTTTACTCTAAGCAGTATGGATCGGGTGCTTAATGCATATCTCCGCCATCCTGTATTCAATTTCCCTACCGCGATCATTACGCCATATCTCAAACATTGTGGAATGTGGATTTAAAGCCCATAGTCAATGGGCTATATTATATATTTATAAGAAGAACGCTGTGTTGTGTTTTCCCTCTAATCATAAAATAAATCTTATTATTTTCAAAATTGAAAATAGTAAGGATTATTTTTGCGGGGAATTGTTTATTGGTATCCAGGGCGACACCCCTCGGGTAAGATCGGTTATGACCGGAGAACTACTTTTTTACGATTGTCGTCTGCTATATAAACCCGTGCATCGCCGAAATACGTCCTCTTCTTAAACAAACACTCTACAAATACGGTTCAAAACCCGCCCGCCCGCTCCTTTGGAGAGGACTTCGTAGAAGTATAGTTGTGAATGTGTTGGCTCCTCGATCTTCATATCGTTTCAGGTCTGCAGTTATACCAATCATGTATATACTACGGGACTTTTACTGGCCGAAGCTGAAGCCTGAAAAGACACTATAAATCTGTTATTGTGATATGTGTTTTTTTTTTTTTTTTTTTTTTTTGTCGCGGTAGGGACATTGTACATTTCAATTTACCCAGTGCCAATGGCGCTTTCAGATCCGGGTCCCCGGCATCTCTAGCTGTTCAGTAGCTAGTTAAATTTCGGATCCGATCTCAAGTAATCATAGTATTCGAGTACATGGTGGAAACAGGGTTAACGCGACCGTAATATTTGTAGGCTCAAATTACATTTGTGATGTATCTTTACTCTTGGCGAAACATGCTAATGTTTTAACTACGTTCAGTTTGCTCAGTGGCACATATGCTATCGGACAGGGTGACTTTGACGCTTGGCGGCATGCACTATCAAAGGTACATTGCTCTTCCTAGTTATATTGCAACAACGGATTGATATAAACGGATCCAAGTAGAGGTGCATAAAATGCAACTTTTATTGTCGAATGTAGCCCGCAGGTCGGTGTTGAGGTGCACAGTAGGTTGGTTAATACAAAAGAACACCACTTGTTTTATTAATTAAGGTTCATTGTTCTTGTCGGTGCTACGGTTCACCGTGTGTTGTCGGTGCTAAGGTTCACCGTATGTTGTCGGTGCTAAGGTTCACCGTGTGTTGTCGGTGCTAAGGTTCACCGTGTGTTGTCGGTGCTAAGGTTCACCGTGTGTTGTCGGTGCTAAGGTTCACCGTGTGTTGTCGGCGCTAAGGTTCGCCGTATGTTGTTTGCCCATTGTAAGTTAGTAAACTGACCATGTATGTTGTTGGTCCAAAAGTTAACTTTCGTTGCTGGCGTTGAGATACATAATATTGGTGTTTGTGGCACACCAGTTTTGGTTTGTTTGAATCAATAGTTGCACCTTTGTGCTCCTGGTTTGTATCTATACATCGTACATATCCTAAGAGTGACTGAAATATTAGCGTCTAAAGTCTCCCTGTTTGTGTCGTTCAAATTCAGTTGTCGTTTTATGAAGGAGTTGAGTCCAGAATTAATTCATATAAAATCTAATATAGGGTTATCCGTGCGTTACCCGTTAGAATGCGTACCACGGAGTGGAAAATTCTGCAATTTCTTCAATTCTTAGAAGACGATCGGCGATGTTCGGGTTGCTATAGTCGCGAAAATTTGTTTACTCTAAGCAGTATGGATCGGGTGCTTAATGCATATCTCCGCCATCCTGTATTCAATTTCCCTACCGCGATCATTACGCCATATCTCAAACATTGTGGAATGTGGATTTAAAGCCCATAGTCAATGGGCTATATTATATATTTATAAGAAGAACGCTGTGTTGTGTTTTCCCTCTAGTCATAAAATAATTGAATACGAACTCAACTTTATACTTTTATTGTCTATTTTGCCTGCAGGAAACAGATTACATGGCTGCCGTATTTCATTTCTACGACTCAGGAGACGAAGAGGAGGAGGAGGAAGTGGGGCTGGGTACCACCACATACCATCATCAGACATCACTGCTGGGTACCACAACAGGGGTACATTTGTCACACAAACCCTCATCTAGGGCAACACACTCCAGTAAACTGTCAGAATTAAAGTAAGTGGAATTTTAATAGAAAAATAACAAATAATTAATTTTACAATATACAAATGTTAACGTCAAATTAGATGACAAAAACATTTATGGATACAATTGCAGAGAATTTAAGAGGACTTAATTATGATTTTAATAACATTTGATTTTGGAGTGAAATAGATATGTTGAATTTTTCCAATCTTATATGGGTAGATAATACTAGTACAAATACTATTCAAATGATCTGATATCTTATTATCACAATTATTTGCAATGGTGAAAATTATAGCATAATTTATTTTTGAATGTCATTCTTCAAATGAGGAATCTTTTGAAGAATATCATCTATTAATAAAATCGCAAGCATTATATTGATCTTTCATCTCTTTTATTTGGATTTTTGAATAAATTAAGAAGTTCAACCCTTGTCATGCTGAACCCAGAATATTCTTGCTTTGACAGGAGGTATCTAAAGACAAAGACCAGCCTGCATATTTGTGCAGTCTGATCTTATTCCACACCACCTGATTTTGGTATTTAATTAAAATTTATTTCATTTGAATAAATACTGAATCACAACTTGTCCATTGAGTGATTTAAGCACTTTAATGTTCAATGCAATTTTGCTAAAGATTTTAATTAAAAAAAATTTCTTTAATGTCTTTTGGGGGATTATCAATAAATAATGGTAGATAATCATTTGATTAACTCATTGCATACTTATACCTGTGAAATTATCAAATACATGACATTCCTTCATTTTCTCCCATCTGACGTCATCTTGGCAGAGCCGAATAAGTGGTGTCATCATGAATGTTGCATAGCAATCAGGTGTAAAATGATACAGTTTGTCCAGAAATTTTGCAATTTGTGTTATTTTTGTATTAAAGAAATAGAATAGTTGTTTTTTTGCGTAAATTTCTCATTCCATGAACAACAAAATGTATAAATTTTTTTAAGTAAAAATAAAGGTTTTGTTGTTCACTTAATGAAATATAAATGGATCTTACAATTAAACAAATTATTATGCCCTATGAATTTAACAGAGAGAAGGAGAAGAAGATGGAGGAAATGAAAGCACAGAAGTGTGAATATAAAGAAGGGTTCTGGAACGTAAACAGTGTATTGATGGGTGGACTTGGTAAAGATCCTGTAATTGAAGGTAGGCAAAAGGGAACCCTTGGCAGTTCTATGGAAAAGACCTTGGGAATAATAAGGGTGCAGCCATGGAAAGCTATCTGATAGGAACTTGGGTTACATGATGTCACATACTTATAAGTTCCTGCTTAAGGTGGCAATGGACAGCGGCCTCCCGACTCTATATACCGGAAGTGGGTTTTCGTTTATTTTACGGCTCTTTTTGCGCGTTGTTTAAAAAGACCGGATTTCGTAAGATTCTACTTATGGAAATAACATATGAATAATGCTTGTAAAACTTCATAATTTAGCTTCTTTTCATCATTTGCTATTAATTGAATGACTGAATCATTAAATTTAACAATAAAAATGCGTTAAAACCGTCATTCGATTAGGGGGGAACACTGAAAAATAACGAAAAACTTTCTTATTTGCATGGAAAGGTATGCTGATTTTTTTACCAAATAAAGGAAAAATATGGATTATTTACATATTGGAAAATAAGAAAAATTCATTGGGTAATTTCTTCAAAAAAAAGGTTTTTGTGGCATTTTTTACCTAGTAAAATTACAAAAATTAGTGCATTTTTAACATTTGAAAGCAAATTGTGCAAATGCACATGAGCAAAGAGAAATTTTCTAGTCAATAGCCATTGTGTACATGTATAAGGTCTATTAAAATGTATGTGTTTTATAGCTATAACTTAGTACAGGGTTTATACTAGACCTAAAACGAATATAACAGTTTAACTGAAAAATGGCCTATACCACTCAAGGGCTGATAACTCTAGCATGAAAACGAGCGAGGAAAGGTACCTTCAAATTTTGATTTAATGACTACACAGTGTTAATCTACAACATATGTGACCAAGAAAAAAATTCATTGGGCGGAAAAAAAGACGCCATGTGTCCATTGCTACCCTAAGATGACGTTGAGTGAAACAAAATCAACAAACAATTAAAAAATTGGCATTTTATTACTTGATAGCAAAACACAGTGTATTATTATACCCCCCACCTACAAAGTAGAGGGGGGTATATTGGTTTCACCATGGTTGTCTGTCTGTCCATCCGTCCGTCCATCCCTCCTTCCGTAGACCTTTTCGTTTCTGGACTCTTAACTCTAGAACCAAGTGACCTACAATCATGAAACTTTAAGCAAATGTTTATTACCCAAGGAAGTGCCCTCTTGTTTTGGGGTCACATAGGTCAAAGGTCAAGGTCACAGTCAGCCTTTGTTCAATTTTTGTTTCCGGACTATAACTCGAGAACCAAGTGACCTACAATCATGAAACTTTATACAAATGTTCCTTATGACCCAAGAAAGTGCCCTACAGTTTTTGGGTCACATAGGTCAAAGGTCAAGGTCACAGTCAGCCTTTGTTCAATTTTTCGTTTCCGGACTCTAACTCAAGAACAAAGCGACCTAGAATCATGAAACTTTATGCATATGCTGCATTTGAACTCAATATTTGTTACAAACACATCCTGCACTAATAGCACTTGCATTCTAACAAAGTGCCTGTGGGGGATGTAAGTCAGCTCTGCGACAGTTCTAGTTGGGTTTTGTTTTCAAATTAAAATATTCCCCAAAATATCTCCATTGATGATTGGAAAGTATTTAAGTAATTGATTTCCTTCAAGCATATTGACTGATGAAGGACCAGAAGCTGAATTACCTGAAAAATGACCCAAAATTACTACGCATAAGTGTGAGGTCTTTTCCAGTTTATGGAAAAGTCTGAGTGATATAAAGTAAGAGAAGGTAGGCTGTCTGTCATGTTTTCAAATACTAAGCTGGTCCTAATTCAAACAGGTTGCAGATGATTTATGCAGTCCTTTTGTCTTAAGAATACATGTGAATTTATACATATTTTGGCATATACACCATTCAACAATGTCACATGTGTGCAAAAAAGAAACTTATTGATCTTGATAAATATACTTAGTTCCAAAAGAAAGTGTGCACTTTTGAATTTTAATTATCTCTGAAATTACGCAATCTTTCGTCATGAAATGTCTTATGACTATCACAAAGAGTATGTTCAAATGATATTTGAAAACAAAAATCGCAGTATGAGCAAAAATGTTTTGCCAAATTGAACCATTTGATTTTGCACGTTTTGCATGTGCATCACGCGTTAGACTGGTCTGAAATGCATACATCTGAATCTTTGCGTCATTCCTAAGCACAAATCACATCTTCAATGCAATTGTGCATGATGTTACAGCGTGGTTTGACTACCAATAAACATCGTTGAACAAATAAGAACCTTTTCAGATTTAGAATGTCATTCAAAATGATTGAGCTTTCATGTTCCAATAAAAATGATTGTCATCATTTTTTGAGGTCTTAGATAAGCAAAGTGATATGTCATAGAACATCATAGCACCCTTCATTGACTGAAAAATAACGAAAAACTTTCTTATTTGCATTGAAAGGTATGCTGATTTTTTTACAAAATAAAGGAAAAATATGGATTATTAACATATTGGAAAATAAGAAAAATTCATTGCGTAATTTCTTCAAAAAAAAGGTTTTTGTGGCATTTTTTACCTAGTAAAATTACAAAAATTAGTGCATTTTTAACATTTGAAAGCAAATTGTGCAAATGCACATGAGCAAAGAGAAATTTTCTAGTCAATAGCCATTGTGTATATGTATAAGGTCTATTAAAATGTATGTGTTTTATAGCTATAACTTAGTACAGGGTTTATACTAGACCTAAAACGAATATAACAGTTTAACTGAAAAATGGCCTATACCACTCAAGGGCTGATAACTCTAGCATGAAAACGAGCAAGGAAAGGTACCTTCAAATTTTGATTTAATGACTACACAGTGTTAATCTACAACATATGTGACCAAGAAAAAAATTCATTGGGCGGAAAAAAAGACGCCATGTGTCCATTGCTACCCTAAGATGACGTTGAGTGAAACAAAATCAACAAACAATTAAAAAATTGGCATTTTATTACTTGATAGCAAAACACAGTGTATTATTATACCCCCCCACCTACAAAGTAGAGGGGGGTATAATGGTTTCACCATGGTTGTCTGTCTGTCCATCCGTCCATCCATCCCTCCTTCCGTAGACCTTTTCGTTTCTGGACTCTTAACTCTAGAACCAAGTGACCTACAATCATGAAACTTTATGCAAATGTTTATTACCCAAGGAAGTGCCCTCTTGTTTTGGGGTCACATAGGTCAAAGGTCAAGGTCACAGTCAGCCTTTGTTCAATTTTTGTTTCCGGACTATAACTCGAGAACCAGGTGACCTACAATCATGAAACTTTATACAAATGTTCCTTATGACCCAAGAAAGTGCCCTACAGTTTTTGGGTCACATAGGTCAAAGGTCAAGGTCACAGTCAGCCTTTGTTCAATTTTCGTTTCCGGACTCTAACTCAAGAACAAAGCGACCTAGAATCATGAAACTTTATGCATATGCTGCATTTGAACTCAATATTTGTTACAAACACATCCTGCACTAATAGCACTTGCATTCTAACAAAGTGCCTGTGGGGGATGTAAGTCAGCTCTGCGACAGTTCTAGTTGGGTTTTGTTTTCAAATTAAAATATTCCCCAAAATATCTCCATTGATGATTGGAAAGTATTTAAGTAATTGATTTCCTTCAAGCATATTGACTGATGAAGGACCAGAAGCTGAATTACCTGAAAAATGACCCAAAATTACTACACATAAGTGTGAGGTCTTTTCCAGTTTACGGAAAAGTCTGAGTGATATAAAGTAAGAGAAGGTAGGCTGTCTGTCATGTTTTCAAATACTAAGCTGGTCCTAATTCAAATAGGTTGCAGATGATTTATGCAGTCCTTTTGTCTTAAGAATACATGTGAATTTATACATATTTTGGCATATACACCATTCAACAATGTCACATGTGTGCAAAAAAGAAACTTATTGATCTTGATAAATATACTTAGTTCCAAAAGAAAGTGTGCACTTTTGAATTTTAATTATCTCTGAAATTACACAATCTTTCGTCATGAAATGTCTTATGACTATCACAAAGAGTATGTTCAAATGATATTTGAAAACAAAAATCGCAGTATGAGCAAAAATGTTTTGCCAAATTGAACCATTTGATTTTGCACGTTGTGCATGTGCATCACGCGTTAGACTGGTCTGAAAATGCATACATCTGAATCTTTGCGTCATTCCTAAGCACAAATCACATCTTCAATGCAATTGTGCATGATGTTACAGCTTGGTTTGACTACCAATAAACGTCGTTGAACAAATAAGAACCTTTTCAGATTTAGAATGTCATTCAAAATGATTGAGCTTTCATGTTCCAATAAAAATGATTGTCATCATTTTTTGAGGTCTTAGACAAGCAAAGTGATATGTCATAGAACATCATAGCACCCTTCATTGACAAGTTACTGGCCTATCATGGTAGCAATGTGTAAGTTGACATACACATAACATCTGCATAAAAATTAAAACTTATGTTTTGAAATGGCTTGAAAAGGCTTCTAAAACTCTATAATTCAACATCAACACATAGTGCTTACCAAAGAAAAAGTTTTAAGGTGGTCAAATCTCATAAATTTATGTTCTGCCATCGCGTATAAAGCACTCGATAATTATCCAAATCTGATTTGACTTTCAATTTCAAAAGGCCTTGCCTTAAGTATGGTATCAAATTTACTCCATAATTATTCTCCAACTCCAAATCAAGAGAAATCCAAAAAGTGAAAGTGCACAAATCAAATCAAAATCAAATCAAATCAAATAATTTTATTCAGGTTGTAAGGCCTTCGGCCCATAAACATTTACAAATGAACAATTACAAAACTAGAGTGAGTCTACCAAGTACAGTGTATGATATTGTTTTTGTTATTAACATAGCAAATATAAATGCGTAAGTGCATTTAAATTAACTGAATTTTACTAATTTCGGACTATTACTTAGAGTCAGACAACTCGTGCCGGTGTCGTTTTATCACTGGCAGAGTTGTCAGACTTTAAGCACTAATTTTTGGCTTCAAAGAATTTCCTTTCTAAATTTAAAAGCTTCAATAAGAAATTTCGAGGCTCGCACAACAGTCTCTCTGTCATTTAATGTCATAATCCTATAAAATTGAGATTCTGTTCTATTAGATAACCAATAATTTGGGAATAATTGTGTTCTAATAAACTCATAACTTTTGCACTGGAAAAACATATGAAATTCGTCTTCGACAACTGAAATATTATTTTTTGAACAAAACGGGCAGTAACGCTTTTCTCTGTCTATCCCAAGATGTCTACCTTTTTCGATCATAAGATCATGATTTGAGCATCTGAAGTTAGACAAAGTTTTTCTGTAGATGTATGGAATATCTAATGATAAATAGAGTTCAGGCTCTAACGCAGACTTTCTTATGGAACTAAGTATATAAGATGTATTGTGGCCAATCTATCATTGTTGTATGCATAAACTTATATTCATTACTTCTCTGTATACTATGAGATTAAGTGTGCTAGCAGTGTCTGTTCTAGGAGGGGGGATTGCATATTTCAGCACATACTTTTTAAAAGGCCCCCTATTTTTTAAATGTGATGGGGGATTTTTTTCACTTAAAAAAATGCAAAAATTCCCAACTTTATGGCCATTTTGCAGTTTCTGCAAATTTCCCCATTACATTCTGAATCCTAGAATATACACTGGTGTTAGAGTTCACAGTAATAAACACAGACTGTTCTAAGTCTGTTATGGGGTTTTACTCTGCACTTTGGTAATAATGTAACAAATATGTGATAGCTAACTTGCTGTCTTACTAAGTTTATATGACATGTTTCTTTCAGAAAAAGTAGCACTGTTTCAGGAAATAATGGCAATTGCAGGTATCCAGAAGGTTTTACAGATAAACCCTCATAATTGTCATATACTAATCCTTAATTTCTAGAATCTAGGATTGGACTTGGATGTAATCAATCATAACTTTTTAGAATGCTAAGAATTACAAATGCTTTCAAACTGAAAAAAAGCTAAAATCAATATTCTCAGGAACTGAAAATAAATCATTAAAATGACAATGGAAAACTTTTCTTTACATTGATACTTACCTTTAAATTTCTATATATTGATTGCTAAATCTTGTTATTGCACTTTCCTAAAAGCAGGGCATATAACTTCAATTTGACTGGTTCTGTCTAGCCTGGGTTGACTATTGAGTGTCTTGCTAATGAATACACCCTTGTGCTAGTGTGTATAGGCTCAAAACAGATCCTTAAGATCACATTAAGGGTGCCAAATTTAATCCCCATCACCATGCCATAGACTAATATACATGTATTAATTGAGCCTGTGCGTGAGATTTCCAACAATTTCAAATATGCGCAAAGCAAAGACTCTGACCAGCCTGTGCATCAGCACAGTCTGACCAGAGTCTTGACTTTGCATTTGTAGATAGATAAGGTCTCAAAGTACATGTAGACCATTAGGTAACTTTATATTTACAGTATGTCGGTGTCAACGCTACTCAATGTTTGCACCTCATGAATATTTAAAATTGTTGGAAATCTCACGCACATGCTCAATTATATTTGTCTATGGTATTTGGAAGGGGTCAAGTTTGGGGCCCATATGCTACAGATCAATAGTCACTCACCTTTTACAGTTTGGTCATATAAGCAGTGAATGAATAAAGTATTTACTTCTTATGACTTAATTTCAATTGGATTTAAACTCATAACTGCATGAAATAATTAATACCTACTCATTTTAAATTGCTAAATAAATATACTTTGTCAAATGAAGAGAATATTTTTGGAATTCATTTAGGAATCAAACTAAATCATAATTATTCTGTATGATAACATGAAGCAGATGCACATGGTATCGTGGTTATGTTTTTTAGTTTCATACCTCCAAGTATTTAACACTAATTCTCTGTATTTCTTTTGATTTTCATATATATTGAGGCTTGATAATAAAGATTTTACTGGTATGGGACAGATTGATCCGGAATACTTTGTGTGGAATAAAAAAACATGTTAACTTTGTTATAGAAAGATGAAAGTAGAAATTAAATTATTTATGAAAAGAAATACTGACAATTGTAAAATGTCCTATCAACTACCTTGTGTAAATAATACTTGCAGTTCATTATAGTCCATAGATAGAATCTTTACCTATTTTTGTTGTCCCATCCTAAAGTGGTACATGTACCTTTATATCTGATGAAAGTAAAACTTAAATTATTCATAACATCAAGATTCTGCAATTATAATATGTCCTATCAACTACCTTGAGTAAATAATTCCTGCTGCATATTAAAGTCCATAGAAAGAATCTCTACCCATTTTTGTTGTCCCATCCTTAAAGTGGTACCTTTATATCTGGCCTTTTTTAGATGAAAAAAGCTTATTAAGCTTCCTTTATGAAGCCATTAGATTAACTTTTACTTTAAATCATCTTTAATTAATTGTATGTGGCCAATCATTCAAGACTGAACCATCTTGGAAATTTAGTAATCAATGAATATATTTTTCTTTTTTGACATTAATGGCAACTAGGATTATTTTGAAAAAGAAATAACTATGCATGTATGTGGCAAATAGGAATGGGTTTTGAAGCAGAAAACGTAGATGATATGATTTCCACCTTAGTCAGGTAGCCAGAATGTCTGATCAGGGTCAATAAAGGCTTGGACGCTAACTTCTGTGAGTAAGGAGTCCCAAATTATGAATTAAGGAGACCAAGCTTAAAAAAAGGGAGTCTGAATTTTGTATGGGTACGTAACTAGTGTGGAAAAGAAGAAGTTGCTTGTTACAAGCAATTTCTTCTTTTCCACAATAGTTCCTCACTGATTGTAAGATGGTTTTCCATCAAAATGACAAATGGATTCAAGAAAATGTAATCTCAAAAAACATAAGAATTAAACAGATCTACAATTTGGACAGAACAACTTGCCCTGCTCATTTGTTTGTCAACATATTCTCATATAATCATGGGGACATTCAGACTTCTAACTTTCAAAATTAAGAAGTACTGCCTAGAAAATGAGAAGTCTCGGACTCCCAAACTTCCCTTAGTGTAAAATTCTGCATTTACAGGATGGTCATTTTTTTGCAATAGGTCACATATTATAGATATCCCCAGAGATGTGGTTCATCTGAATTTCCTTTCATATTTGTGTAAGAAGCATTACACCTACCTCTTGATATAGTGGTACCCTCCTCTTTTTGTAGTGGTTATAGTATCCAAGCATTTTGATCCTTATGGTATAGGGTACTGATTTTCCCCTGGTTTATAGGGCTTCAAGTATTGAACAAGCTGTTGTTAGAGAATCTATAGAATCTACTGTTATCAGATGATGTGCCTTTACTATTACCTTTTCTTTGAAAAAAAAAATGGTTCAAACTATACCATGCATGGATACAATATGTATTAGTTATTATAATCAAAGTTGATTGAATGACAACAATGGCTCTGTGTATAAGAAAAGTCATTACTTATTACAATATTGCAATGTAACATTTTTTTTATTTTTGGGGGGGGGGGGGGGGGTTTCCCCTAGGCATCATTGTATCAAGAGGTTTACTGTAAACTAATTGTATTATTGTGCTTGCAGAAAATTCAATTTTATTGATGTGGGTTGTGAACAAAAAAAGTGTTGTGAATAAAAAACAAACAAGTGCAGACTTTGAATTATCTGTGAGATGATATGAAAATATTTCTTTTCTATGACTTTCTTAAACAGAACTTACTTAAATTTGGTGACTCAATGCAAAACTATTGCCTTTATATTTATAGGCAATTACAATAGTTTTGCACTGACCCCTTAAAATACTTTCCTTATGCTAATCCAAGTTGTAGAGAATTCAGTGACTACATTGTATACATCTACGGGTATATAATACTGAAGGAATTTGAATACATACATAAATAAGTACATGTATGTATCTTATAAGCTCCAGGTAAACCTTAAGTTTTGTCTATCATTCATAATTAAAGTTGAGGGCAACTACTTATCGATTCAAAGTTAAGTAACCATTTAACAATATTTATATATTTGTAGAAGAAGAAGATGATGCCTCATCGAAAGCTCCTAAATCAGCCACAACAGAGAGATCTGCTAAAACACTAAAAGAGAGAGCTGCAGCCAGACACTCAGCAAAAATGGAGAAATCTAGGCAGTATGTGATTTTATTCTCTTATACATTATAGACTAGTGAATACCATGGTACTTTGCTTTAGTTTTTGATAAAGAAGTCAAATTTCTTACATATTAGGAGATATGGATACTGTACTATAGTTTACCATTGTCTCATTTACACCAATTACGCAACCCATGCTAGGTGTCAAAAATTGATTGCACCAAAATACCGCTAATATTTTGTAAATTTACCATCCATATAAAAGTCATATTACCTATCTAACAAGAGAATGTATATTGGCCTAGAAATATCTAATGCGGTTACTTCCCTTAAATTCCTTCTTGAACATCAAAGGGTAATTAGAAATTTTTTTTAATTTCAAAAATGAGCTACCTGCGAATGAAATTTTTATGCTCCCCAAAGGAAGAGCATATAGCTGCCGCTTCGTCTGTCCATCCATCCGACTGTCCGTAATTCCGTCCATCAATCCGCCTGTCCATCCATCTGTCCATCCCCACTGATTTCTCCATAACCCTTTGGACAAATCAAATGAAACGTACCATGTGAACTTACTATGGTATAGTGTTGATGCATCTGGGATGGTTTTTGGATTTGGGGCCTCGTCAAAAACAGTTTTTCTCAAATTTCTCCAATTTGAAATTTACATAAAGGAATACATATCATGGAAAAAGGGGGCTAAATGTAAAATACAGTTATTCTTTCATTTCTCCTAGTCTTATTTTCAGAATTTGATGAAATTTCACATTTGAGTAGCAAATCAGATGCCCTTTACCATAAACTATTTTTGAAATTTGTGTCTAAAAATATGTCATGCGAAAAGGAGGTTTAATGTTTGTTACCTATATGTTAGCTGTATAAGATAACACCTTATTTAAGTCTTTGCAATCCGATCACGGAGCATATCTCCTAAAGAAAAAGCTATCAACTTGAAACTTTATGTATGGGAAGATCTCATGGAGGAAAAGTGTAGTGCACAAGAACTACAACTCTTGCTTGCATAATTTTGGAGTTATTGCCCTTTGTTATTTTTGATACTTAGATTTTGTCTGGCGCATATCTCCTAAAGTATAATAGCTATCAACTTGAAACTTTATGGGTGGATAGATCTCATGGAGGAAAAGAGTAGTGCACAAGAACTACAACTCTTGCTTGCATAGTTTTGGAGTTATTGCCCTTTGTTATTTTTAATACTTAGATTTTATAGGAGGCATATCTCTGACAGTGCAAAAGAACTCTTAATCTATTAGGCTTCAGTTTACTATCAAGCTTTCGTGGCGGGGGATGACCATGTCTAACATTGCTCTTATTTTTGGGACAATGCCTTATTCGGGGAGCATAATCTGTCTCTGACGGCTCTTGTAATATAGTTGTTCCTGGTTTTACTACCCAGGTGCCAGAAATAAGACACACCAAAATAAAACTACTACTTTTTGGGTAAATATGGCAAGATATTCAGATAACTCTTTAATAATGCCTCTTTCAACTTTATATACATGTTTCATGATTGATTTTAAAAGTAAAGCATTTTGAAAAAAGTCTTCATTACCAAAACATTGTAGGGTAAACAATCAATTAAACACTTGTCATCTTCATTTTTCTCCTCAATTACTTTCAGAGATCTTACTCAGTCCAGAGCATCTAAAGTGACCACACTTACAACTGCAAGCAAGCTGGACACTGAGAGATCAGATGTGGTGAGATTTTACAGTATTTTAATATGAATTCTTTTTTCTATTCAAGATGGTTTTACATGAATAATATTTGGGTCTTATTTGCGTAAAGCAAAAGAGGACTAGGTTTACTTTCTGGTTATTTGTTTATTAGTCTAGTCAATCTTCTTTCTAGATTTTTCTAAAATCTCACCTGCTTATACTGATAGACTGATTTTAAACTGAGAGACCACAATAATTAGATGAAGATCAATTTAGAGTCTTCTTTTGAACTATTCGTTTTTAATGAAAAAATTGATGACTTGCAATGTGAGTAAGTCTGTAAACTTGAATAGGGTCTGGATTCAGTTTGATATTAGTCTTCACTACTTGTTTGTCATTTAATCAGGAAAACAAGGCTCAACTTTTAACCATTTTGACCTGTCATGCATATGTGTGACCACCCAAGAACTTTATGAAACAGACTTGTGAAGATTAGACAAGGGTCACAAGACCCTGAAAAAAGGTTAACTAGAAGAACTATTGCCAATAAATACAAATAGGTATTCTACAATCAGAAATACTATGAAAACCCACTTTAAATTCCTAAACTTTAGCAACCTTTTGAGACTTCTTCTCTAAATTGAGATGAATGTATTCTAAATAATCATTTATATGATTGTTTAGAAGAAATTCCCCTCAAATAAAAAGGAAAATGGCCTTAAAGATATCAATTTTAATGATTTTTTAAAAGAGAAAATGCATATTTAATAAAAGCTCTCTGACCATGTTATGTATAACTCCTGGGAGTTATTAGGAGAAATATGGTACTAAAAGATATTTCCCTGCTGATCAGGTTGACATTTTACACAATTTTCATACAGTCTGTTTTCGTGAAATGGACAACAATTTATATTGTAGAGTGATGGTGCCCAGGAACCTCCACTTACCCCACAAGATAGACTGGAGAAAGTTTGGTCCAACCTAGAGATGCCAGACAGTCTTAAACTGGACATGGCAATTAAATACAGCTGTAATGAGTTCTTTATCAAATTACAAGAGGTAGGTCAACATTGTTTATATATCCTGTCATGCATGTTATATCTCCATGGGCACTCATAGGGAGATTTAGACATTTTCTTATTTGCCATACACATGTTGGGGCAAAAGAAGGATATTTTTTGCAATGCACATCATGACTAAAAAATTAATTACCGCACATAAATGTGTCCTTTATAGTTTTGTTCAAAGGCTATGAAGTATTTCGATAGAGGATGATATTGAAATTATGTAGAATTAGATTGTATCATGTCATAGAAAGACATCTTTTAAATTCATTTTTCATTTCTTTTAAAAAGTCAGGTTCCCACAATATAGGATCAAAAGAACTGTAACTCTACCTAGCTTATTTTTTTAGTGAATTCCCTTTGCTGTTTTTTTTATACCTGGACACCCAGCAGTGTTACAGGCATATCTTGTGACAATTTGCCACCTTGGTTAATTATGATGTCTTCCTTATTTTAAATGTTGTTGTTATTTCTACTATTATAGGCCATAGAAAGATGGGAGAAAGTGACAGAACTTATACTAAAGAGGGAATCTTTTCTTGTCAAACTGGAGAAATTTGAGAGAACAGCCTCGGATCCAAACAGATTTTTTGAAAAGGGTAACAAACAACATCTCATAAAACTTCTATTGACTTATCATGCATTAACAATTAAATTGAGCTTCCACTGTGGGTAATGCAGAAGTTATATGTCCTCTTATTAAAAGAAAGAGGTTATATTGTACTACCAGTATCTGTCTGTCTCTCCAGCCTTCACTCTGTCCGTCTGCGAAAACTTAACCTGCAAACTAAACTTTTTCCAATGAATTCAATACTATTCAAATTACATTGCTTTTACTTGGCATTAAGGTTCCTCTCATTAATACTGATCTTTGAAGGTCAAGGGCAGTGTCATCTGACAAGGTCAGGTAAATTTTCAAGGTCAAACTTTAAAAAAAAAAGCTGTTTCACAGGGATAAGTGTTTTATGAGCACATTTTGTCCTCTCGTAAAACAATATACATGATATGTTAACAATTATCCCATTCTCACACAATCCCTAATTTTGATACCCCTGAAGATAAAAATTTTGAAAATCATTGTTGAAAATGATAAAATTGCTTGTGACAAGCAAATTCTTCCTTGTCCAAAATGCTTTCTTCCCCAAAATACAATGATTTTGAAAATGTTATTATCAAAAAAAAAAGTTGTCTTTGTTTTCTTTGAAATATGACCAGTTTTAAATTATTTTGTTTATTAATGGGTTTAACAAGAAGAAATTATGAATACTCAAACCATTAATTAGACACACACCAACAACAACACCAGGAATAGCACATAAAAAGTGTTGTTGTCATGGCACAGAGTGTCAAAAAATATCAAAGGTGAGCTTGGCTTCTAAATAACTTTCAATTAGATTTGGACCTTCTGGGAACTCTATAAAATAGATACCAATTTATCTGAATAAGAGATTGGATGCAGCAAAGATAGACTAGACACTGCATTTCAGAAATAAATACATTATGTAGGGATTTAGAATGATCATTTTGAATTCAGAAAATACATAGAAAGTGGAAAGTCTAAACTCTAGCCAGTTAGGCTGTGAAATCTGCACAGTCTGACTAGGGTGGACACTTTTTGTTCCTTCAAGGTGACCCTTTTTTGGTATGACAGGTGACATTTATAAATGAGCCTGTGTGTGACATTTCCAACAATTCCATGTGTGCGTGATGGAAAGATGTTGAGTGGCCTGGATACTCAAGCAGTGCATTAATATTAATTTTGGGTTGTAAATAGCAATTTTAGGTCCCCAGCCATCTATTGAGCACATTGTTAAGACTCTGATCTGTCTGTGCAGTCGCACAGACAGATCAGAGTCTCAATGTTGTGCACATGTGTACTTGTTGAAAATATCACGCACAGGCTCAAATAATTTCATAATTAGAGCTCACTATTATTTTAGGTAATAAACGAAGTTCAGTAAACAGATTAAAAGAAGCACAACAAAGGAGCTTTCTATACAAGGTTAGTAAATACACTGATTAAAGGATTTGCTTTTTTCCAGCCCATATGCAATGAGCAGGACATAGGTGTAGCAATGATGCTTGGTGTTGGTGCTTTAGTGTGATCAGATTTTGTCAGGACAATTTTTCTACATTTATGGATGGGCTTTAAAATAATTTGGCACTTTTGTTCTCAATCATGAGAGGTTCACAGGTCAAGGTCAAATGTATATTTAAGCTTGTCTCAAGCATACCTCCTATATTAAAAGAGGGTTATCAGAATTACTTAAATTGTGAGAAGATGTGCTCCAGCCCGATTAGCTCAGTTGGTAGAGCACAGGACTTCAAAACCATTGAAGTTCAACTGCGCTGGTTCAATTCCCGGGCTGGTACACTAACAAAACAAATTGTCTTTTGGATGAGACGTCAAACCGAGGCCCAGCGAGACGGCGCTTTACACCGAGCATGTTAAAGAATCATGGCGGATCTCAGCAGTAGATTCGTCATGTATCCTTGCACTATCCCCCATAACAACCAACCGGCGTCTTCTGGGGGCGTCGCTCGTATGTGCATGTGCTACGGTAGCGACGGTAAATAAATGGAAATACACACACATGTACTCCAAGGTCACAGGTCAAAGTCAAATGTCAAAATTTAGTGTGCCCAGAGCAATAATTACCTCCTAGATTTATGCATGAGTTTTGAAATAATATGGCACAATTATTCTCCATTATGAGAAAATGTGCTGATTGAAATAAAATTTAGGTGGCTCAAAGGTATCAGGCCAAGGTCAAAGGTAACAATTTAGTTTGTCCAGAGCATACCTCTTATAATTATAGACGGATTTTTAAAGAAATGTGGTATTCTATCATGAGAAGATGTGCTATTTGAAAAAACTTTTAAGAAAGCTCCAAGGTCAAGGTCAAAGCTCATAGTCAATTTCTAAAATTAGACTAACCTGGCGCTATGGTCACATTTTTGCAGGTTCTACAGCAGTTGTCCGATGACAACCACCTAGTATTCACTCATACAATACAGAAACAATTCAATATTAATTCTTTATTTCCATTTTAAAGTGCCCAATACATGGTTTGGCACTAACTTCTGTGATTAAGGAAGCCAGGGGACTCCAAACTAGTGGAGTCAAGGTGTCAAACCTAAAAAATAGGCTGTCTGCAATTTCAAATTAGGGAAAATATTGTAGCAAAGAAATGATTGCTAATAACAACTTACTTCTAAACCCATATAATGCCACACAATTGGGCTAATTTGATGTTGAGAAATATCTAGACTTTGTAATAGTTTTGAGATGATGCTTATGGATCTGCTATTCCTGCATGCATTCAAAACAGTTGTGTACACAAAATTCTGTTTGTGGAAGTTTTGAGATTTTTTCAGCCAATCAGAATTATTTTTGATTACAGAGAATAGACCAGTATGATGAAGAGATCAAGCATGAATTACAGTATATCAAAACTAACTTTAAAGATGTCATCACATATAAGGTATTACTTCTAAACAAACATTCCTGCTTTTCAAAATAACAGACCCATAATTAAGCCTTGTTATGCCGAATAAAAGGTTTGAAAAACTGCAGTGAAATCAAAGTGCTGAAAGCACTGAGTGCACTTATTGTGAGTCTGTATTTTGAAAGTATTTTTAATGTTTTTATTAAAAAGGGAAATTCAAGGGGTATAGACAAAAATCACACCGCACATTTATGCAGGCAGATCTTTGTCTATACGTCCTGCCAAAGCAGGAATATTCTGTGTTCAGAATGACAAGGGTTAAGTTCAGATGTAACCAGAGATCAGCTGGAGAGTCATTACAGGAAGGATAAACTACATTTACAACAGATTCTATATGAAAAATTCTTAAAAGATAGAGCAGAAAGATTCTAAATCAATATTTAGAAAGGCAAAATGATCATTTTACTGTAAGAAATTCAACACATGTCAGCATGCTCAATCTGTGTACTTTTATCAGTACCAATAACTTTTGAAAATTCTGGAAGACATATGATACCAAGCTCCAAATTTTAATTGTTAAATCACAGATATTTAGGCAAAAATTGTGTTTCACATTAACAACAGTTATTTCTCCTTAATACTATTTTACCAATGATATATGAATTAGAAAAGTGGGTAACCCAAATATTTTATTTTGTGCATGTCCTCATTAGCTCAGCTGTTTTCGGCGCAAACCCGAGGTATTGCTATAGCCTCCGTGTCGTTGTCGTCGTTGTCGTCGTCCTTGTGCGAAAACTTTGACATTTTGTTATATCTCTGGTTCTACTGAAGGCATTCACTTGAAACTTTGCACACATGTTCACCATCGAAAGAGCAACCTACACTATCAAGGGGGATAACTGTAGATGCATTTTGTGCAAATTATGCCCCCTCGACTAAGATTTTTCCCACCATTCAGCACTCGACAGCCGAGAGTAGGCACCCGTAGGCCGTGCTCTTGTTTTATAATAAATTATATGTGTGACTATTGCATTTCCAAAAATTTTACCAGTATGGGAAGCACCAACATTAAGCAACCTGGACAAGGTTACTGCAACAAGTATAGGTGTTGACTGTCATTAGATGCATTGAGACCTTATGAATCTTCAGATAGCAAAGGAAAGATTTGGCCAGTCTGTGTGGGATACACAGGCTGGCCAGAGACTTTGTTTTGAGCACAATCTGATATTGTTGGAAATTTTGCTCATATGCTCATTTATTTTTTAAAACTTCTATGTAAAAATATATTACATAGTACAAGGTACTTTTTCTTCTTATCAGGGTCGTCCATATATGGATAAGATGAAGTGGGACAGAATAGAAATGTTACATTGGTTACAAGAGGAGAGGAAAGAGAATGCCATCCGATATGAGGCTTTGTTGAAAAACATTCCACTGAAACCTAACCAGCTAGAACCTCTTGCACCATTGACATTACCTGTACAAAAAGTGGCATGAATTATTGGTATCAATTTGGATACCTAGCATTTGATACTTGTTTCAAGTACATTTGATCAGGATTTTTAATATGTAGTTTAATATTTTAAAAGTTTGAAAATAAATAGTTTCAGTACATGTCCTCAAAACTGAAAGAGATCATTAAAGTGTAGAAATTTAGAAATGCCACATAACTGTTTTATAACCTCCATATTGTTGTCTCGTTTTACAACCATTTTGCTTCTGGTGTTTTCTTTCTTTCATAAAAAATATATAAATTTGTTTTATTTGACTGAAATTTACTTTTTAACATTTCATTGTTCTCATAGATTTTCACCATTTCTGTGATATGTATTATGTGATGTTTCCTAACTGTTTTCAATCATTTTAAGCTTCTTCATATAGAGTAACATCTACCACTTATTAAGGAGATCAACAAACTATGTTATAGCTGTATTGATGCAAAATTAAGCAACTAAATTTTTTCCAGTGTCAAGTAAAATTACTCAATGAATATACATTTAGAAAAAAATAAAAATGACATTTTTTCTAGTCTTTTTTGGCTGATAAGTTAAAATGGCTCCAAGGGATTGAAAACATATAAAAATGATACCCCTTTTTGCATCTAAGTATACATGCAAAGTGGGGTATCAATTCTTAAACATTTTGTTAATGTTTTCCCCTTGAATGCAAGGATGTATTAGTAGAGATAAATATTAACAGGGTTTAAAAATACTAGTAGGGTATTGCTTGATCTTTTTTATTGGTTGAGTGCACATGAAGTAAATGTACTTTTCAAGATATAGTATCAAAAAAGGGAATTTGAATATAAATGTCTCTACTGATTCCTAAAACGATTTCCCGTATTGGAATTTGTAGAGACATAATATTCATTATCTTTATTTCCATATTAACTATTGAGTGATTTGAAATCTGTGATATATTATTTTTTTATGTCTATTTACACAAACGGAAATTAAAATATCAATTGAAGTATTAAATCTCTTGACTGTTATTTACTTCCTTATTTCTGAGTAAATCGAGTGAGCATGGTTGGACTTACCTTTTTGTAAGTATTCCTTTTCAAAGAATATCGAAAAATGCGAAGACCAAGGTAAAGCTTACATTTTTACTTCAATGTATTTTTCATAAGTTACTTCAAAAAAGACTTCGGAACAAACAGGATCCAGCCTGGCGTTCAGGATAACAACACGTTTGAAAACTAGTCAATCTTGCTCTAGCGACCACGTCTATTAAACGACCATTTTTAAAAAGCGATCGCTTTCAAAATCCCCGTCTTTAAATTGAAATATCTGAAAAAAGTAGATATCGGTGGTTACAAAAATTATAGTAAATGAGATGATTCTATGAGTTTTCACAGCATAGGATTATTGAGAATTTCGCAATAATATACATATTCAATCAATTCATTTATTCAACAAAACGTGTATAAAGCGACCATTTTCTTAAACGACCGCTTTTTGGTGGTCCTGTACGTGGTCGCTCAATACAAGTGTAACTGTTTTTGAAATGATGTCCCTCTTTGCACGTGTATGTGCAAGCGTTCTGTTAGCCCGAGCGCAGGACAGGGTTGCGTGACTTTGCTGCAAAATGCGGAGTAGCGATAGTCTGCTTAGCTCAGTTGTTAAAGAACTCGACTTCATACCTCGAGAATGCAATAGGATATTAAGCTAACAATATTTCAAGTGAAAGGATAAAACTTGTACAACATGTGATGATTCGACGAGCACGTTAACCCTTTGCCAGACAAAAAAATAGACCAGTCTAAATCAAAGAAGATGCAGATGTAAATGTTAAGTTGGTAAGATTTTTTGAAAATCTTGTCTTTTGATGAAGAAACTTTTCTTCACAATAAAGAAATTGTTACAGATGTTTCATCTGATTTAGGGTATGAGAAGAGTGGATGGCGTGATAGTCGTCGAATTTGGATCTACACCATATTGGCTGTACGGTTAGTGTGTAGATCACACTTGGAATAGAGACAATGATAAGGTTAAAAATCACACCATACATACTCGATGCAACCATAGTAAATTTTGCTCGAATGATTTATGAAAACATGTTATTTTCATAATGGCCATAAAATGCATAAAAATGGCTGAATTTGGAAAAAAACGTGTGTGTTTTATCGCCAACTATAAGGCCAAATGAAAATGTTTTCTTGTGTATAAAATCAGTTCAATTCATATTTGTTCAGAACTACATTGGTGAAAATCGGATGTTGGAATACTTTATTCTTTGTGTATATTGATCTGACAACGGTTACAAAATTGTCTAACACTCTTCTGCCTTGTTAATGAAGTTTAATATTATTGATGACTCGTTTGACAGTGATGTTTTTGCGACGTTCGTTATGGCGCTGAAGGGCTTTTCACCAGGGGCCCGTTTTACTAAACTTCTTCCGAAAAAAAATCATCATACGTCAAAATCACAAATCGTACCTGGAGTTTTCATACATTGTTAGATTCTGCCTTGCAATATCTCATTCAAATCGTCTTGAAAAGACGGTTCCAATGAGATGATGCATGACAGAATTCCATATTTAGTTCTTCTAAATAAGCAACTTTAATTTTTGACTAACGCAAAAAATGGGCGTAAGAAGTTTAGTAAAACGGGACCCAGATCTGTACCCTTTTTTGTTGACGATCGTGAAAATTGTCCGTCGGCTTCGTTCAGTATGAAAAAAAAATCAACTTTCCTTACAAACTGTCCTGCATTCAGGATAAGAAAACATGGCAAACTTCTTGTAAATTATACCCCGCTGTGCACGCAAGTCTATATGTTAACAAGGCTTTTTGACACAGTACAAAGACACGTCTGCTTTAAAGGCATACTCGACTACCAAGTAAATTAAATGTTCAAAAAGAAGTTTGGATCTAAAAGAGTGAAGATCATTCCCCAAAATCCCTAAAAATCTTAAATTTTGCAGTGATACTGTATACTATTTATCCCTAAATCGTAACACTTTCATCACAACATATCCCGGGCCTCAATCACAGATAACCCAATTATCGTTAGACCACGCTTGAAGCGAATCGGCCAATCAGAGAAAAGCATTTCATAGGTATAGCGCGGTTTTATTGACCCGAATCTGATCCCAGGTATTCAGATAAATAAAAATCGGATTATTTCTTCTCGGCGGTGCACGTGCTTTCATAGGAATGAAAAACAAACGGTATTGAATGTAATATATATTTTGTTAATTTATAAAATATGTCGGTATTTGTTATCTAAGCATATTTTCCACAAAGATTAAATTCGGGTAAAAAAACATGGTGTGTATATATATATATATATATATATATATATATATATATATATATATATATATATATATATATATATATATATATATATATATATATATATATATATATATATATATATATATATATATATATATATATATTTCACAGATACAACTCCGAGCGTTGTTTTACAGATAAACGATGGTAGTGTATCCTGCACGTGAATCTCGACAGTTTGTATGTGGCGAGTCAGTTCAAAAACATGACGAGCAAATTATATGAGCGATCCTCACCAAAAAAATCTTTCAATATTCGCAAAAATGCAAAAGATCTGCAATAGGTAATGGAAATAGATTCATAAGTAATTTCAGCATAATTACACATATTTACAGTAGGCTAATATCACAGCCGCAGAGGTTCTGGTAAAAAATACAGACAACGTTAGAACAGCGTGGTCTAAGTCAGATAGAAAATCTCGTACCGAGGTATATGGGAAATAGACACTCGCTGGCGCTCGTGTCTCTTCCCCCATATACCACGGCACTCGTTTTCCATCCTATACGTAACCCAGTTTCGCTCAATCATTTATTGATATAGAGCAACGTAATACTTGAGGCCTGTCCTGCGTTCAGGATGATAGGATCACAAAACGGTATTAACTAGTTTTCCAATTATACCCCGCTTTGCACGCAAATGCACGTGCAGAGCGGGGTACAATTGGTGAACTGTTTGCACCGTTTTGTGATTCTGAACGCAGGGCTGGGCTACGAGGATGAGATACCCCTTGAATATATCTGTTTTCGTTATAAAACAACTCTTGCATGTGATGGCTTGTATCATTCAAGTTATTGACAGCAACTGATAAACAAATTTATTTATATCGAAGGGTGGTCCAACTTCCTCGCAACAACTCGGAAAATGTATATATAGATGACGTGAATAACGCTTTTTAGCTCCACTTGGGCGAGTTTCGTGGCGTTCTTTTCGTAGTGCATCGGTTTGTAGGGTGCGTCGGTAAAATTCTTTTTATTAATCTTCCTGGAAACTAATTAAGGAATCGAGTTCAACCAAACTCAGTAGAGATTCTTTGGTAGCCCTCTCGCATTTTCCTCGATTTTTTTACCATTTGCCATTTTAAACATTGCATTCATTGATGTAATTTTATAACACATTTATCAAAAGCCTTTTTTTTTTAAATTATTATCATTATTTTTTATTTTTTCATTTTTTCTAATTTTTATTTTTCAAATAAATATTTGTTTAATTTCAACCAAACTTCACATAAATGATCCATGTGTGATCTAAAATTTATAAGACTGCTCGATCTTATTTAGGCCTATTGAAAAGATATTTCGGTGTGATTCAAAATATTTCTTAAAATGGGTTTGGCTTATTATCTCTTATGAAAGAGGAATTGTCTTCGCACTTATATTTCGGTAGCATATAAGTGGAATTGAACCAAATTGTATATTTGACGCTCCCTGGCTCTTTTGAAAATTGTTTTAAGTGAAAAAAAGTTAAATTATAATTTACACTTTTTACACGGAAGATAGGGAACTGTGTATAGTTCACTTTTCGGCAACGAAACCTGTCAGCCATAGGAAATTCGCTGTAAAATCCTTAAAACGTGCAGTGCCTGCTGAGCGGCATACGAAGTCCTTGCAATCTTCGCATTTTGGGTGAGAAAATATTACGGTAACGATTTTTATTTGCCCATAATTGTTTTGAAATCATGAACTGTAAAAAACCCTAAGAATCTCTGTTATACTAAATCCAATGAAAAATTGCCACGTTCATCTAAAGACATAAATTAGACTACAGCAAAAATGTAAAATATGAAATTTCATTCTTTTTTAAATCAGTCTGTTACAGACAAGAGCACTACCAGCGATTGGGCTGTTTATTTTCTAAAATTCAGTATTTTGTAGATATTCTTTTCCTTGTGAGCCTTTCATATGGACACAAATGCACGAACTATATATATAGTTTAACATCATTTAACATCATCCCCGGATATCTCGGGGTCTCCCTACTTGCTACGCTACAATGACGATGTAGCGTAGCAAATATGGAGACCCCGGGGTATCCGAGGATGATTTAACATTGGTTGACAAAAATCTTGGGCTGTAGTAACGATGTTTCGATTATTCACAAACAATATTTATTTTAGAAAGATGTATATTTATTATGCATTTGCGTTATACGCGTAATGGCAGTCGCGCCCTAGTACATTCTACGCAAACCGGACCTTATTTGCTACGTTGCAAGAGGTTTGCAATGTGCCGGATTCTCTATGCAGGTTGGGTCCCGGATTATATCCGGCAATAAACAATTTACTTCCGCTTTCGTTTTCATTTTGTTTATTTTTAACCAAATGCAGTAATTCCAAAAAAATTGATAAATCGATTTGCTTAATTCCTTATCGGCTATTATTTCACAATGATCTTTTCATGATAATAAGTGTTTTTGATTTTATTTTAAAATCAAATTTACATTTTCTAAGCCTAATCACAAAATTTGTAAATTTGCTACTTTCGCTTTCAATGCACTGGAGCTTTTAAGTAAAGACCTTTCACAGAAATTAGGGAAAAACACGTATTTGAGTAAGTATAACATAAAACATGACAACTGTTATCTATTGAGTTACCTTTTTCAACGATAGATTTGATCCAGAAAGTCCCTACAATTACCATTATTAAAAACTTTTAACCAACATATTAGTTTACATCCGCAAAGTTTCCCTACGGAACCACAGGTAGCCAACACAGGTAGTGATAGTGTAAATTTACCAAAAATTAACCACAAAAAACTTTAATACTATTTTTTTTATCACAATGTATAATATATATTTTATCACAATGTCTATATTATGCATTGTGATAAAAAAAAATAAATATAATAATTTTTAGTGGTCAAGTTTTGGTTAAATTATACTATCCCCACCCACGTTGGCTACCTGTGTACAGAACCAGGTAGAACAAAAGCTGTGATGAATAAAATTGAAACTACCCATCACTGATGAAATATTCTAGGGGGGGAAAAGTCAAAAGACATTTTTTATAGATCAAACTGATTAGTCATTTTGCAGTGGAATATCTTTTTGAAATCTTTTTTTTTTTTTATATATTTTTAGGAGCTGGAGAGATCAGTTATCACACTTTAGGTCAAACTGGTGCTGCCACCTACAACTATGAGTAGTTCAGGTCGAAAGGGCGAGGGGTTTGTAGACCCCAGAATCCTCGCAAATCAACAAAAAATAATTGACTATCTTCGAAGAGTTCAAGAGGACCAACATAGCTTGAAGAAAGATGTTCATATGTTAATGAAAGAAAGCAAACATTTCCAGAAGAATATATACCAAAACATTCAAGTGCTTAGCCAGAATGTAAATAGCCTTCAGGATAATGTGGATGAGTTATTAAACAACACAGACTCAATTGATCATAAAACAAAGTCAATCTATAAACATGTTAAAAGAGTGAACTCTAGACAAGATTTAATGTCATCACCTTCAGGCTCTCTTACTGAACAAAATATACGACCAAGAAAACGTCATGGGAAAGGAGCTGTTGCAAGACCAAAGATGAGACACTCAGATGGTGAGACTAAATTAGGGTTTATTTCGATGCGGCAGCAGGTTGTGTGAGTCTTGGACTCATGACTTAAGTAGCCAGGGGCCCGTTTTACTAAACTTCTAACGAAAAAATTAATTGTAAGTCAAAATCACAAATTGTACCTGATGTTTTCATTCATTGTAAGACTCCGTCTTGCAATATCTCATCGGAATTGTCTTTAAAAGACAATTCCAATGAGATGGTGCATGCCAGAAATCAATATTTAGTTACTTTTCTATAAGCAACTTTAATTTTTGTCTCACACAAAAGATAATTGCAAGAATATTTAGTAAAACAGGCCCCAGGACTCTCAAAATTATTTGATGCAAGTCCCATAGACCCTTTAGAGACCTCTTTTAACAGTCGTCAATTCTTTTCTGAAATATAGGTGGTGGACCCGTAAAAGTTCCGCAACGTTTTGGAAGTAATGAACTTTAACAGTGTCAACCAAGGTTTCCTAATGATTTTCATTAGGAAACCTCGGTAAACATTGTGAAAGATCATGCATTCTAAAATGTTGCAGAACTATTACAGGTCCACTCTCTTAATTCCAAATAGGCAAATGAAAAGTGGTGAAGACTGAAATCAGACTGCACCTGTTTTCAGGCTGATCATTGTCTTTACCTTCTATCATCTGGAGTGGTAAAGGATTAGCCCATTACAACACTGCAACATTCTACACCTGTCCTTTTATTAGGGAAAATATGTACTGGTAAAGGATGAAAGGCCAGTATTACACAATTCCATGTTTGAACGCCTCTACAGAAAAAAGGGGGGAAATATTGCAAGGAAAAAAGTGCTAAGTGGGGGCAGGGATGTATAAGTTTTATATCTGACAGTAGGTAAGGAAATTTTATTTACAACTGATACAAATAACACTTGTGTTGCCGGTTTCAATCTGATTGATATTCACTTTGTGTCAGGATTTCAGTGGTTTTGGACCCTCAGTCCATATTTTGTTTCTGCACATGACTTTTTCCCCTGCAGGTTTGTTACACCCAGAAGAGAACCATGTTGGTAGGTACAGCCCTAGCAGTGATACTGACTTTGGACCAAAGAAGGTCAATCTACCTGCAAAAGATTACAATAACAGTGATCCAAATCTACTTCTTCCAAGATTAAATGGTACTGAGAGGAAAAGTCAAACTAAAGAAAAGTGAGTTTTTAACCCTTAAACCTTTAAATTCGAATCTTAGACTAGTTTCAACTTGAAAGATGTAGCAGATGACAATGAATAGTAGGGGAAATTTGAAAAAAATGAACAACACCCATGTGGTGGAAAATATTGTGGGAAAAGGAGAAATAATTGCTTGTTATTAGCAATTTCTCCTCTTTTGCGATGTTTTTTCCAAAAATTAATACACAGGGTTGTGAAATTATGAGATTGTCTGGGAAAGGACAAAAAAGATATCAAATAATCTGGTTGTATGTGAGAAAAGAATTATAATGAGAAGGAAAATTAAACTGCTGCATTTGGTTCCTTCTTTAGACAGCTTTTATATTAGATAGTAAAAATAATTGAAAAGGGGGAAAAACTAATGGTAGGTCCTTCAAACATGTAATGATGAAGATCTCCCTTGTATTTATTGCTATTAATAAAGGTCTAGGTTCATGAACATTAGAAAATGGCCCTTTGAAATCAGCAATTTTCATTTTTCTAACATACACTATTAAACCTACCTTTTGCTATTAAACTATACACAATCTCTCTAATAATGTATGAAATATTTTTCAAAACTGCACAGATTTCTTAAAATATGCCAATAAAAGTAGCCTAAATTTGCAGAAATGCCTAATGCTCCCCCAAAATAGTTGTTTAAAGTTACAAAAAATATGAAGTTCCTATTGCTGCACCTCCATATCTTTATCTAGTAATAGCTTTGACTTGTAGAAGGTTGTGGTGAAATACTGTAGTGTCCCAATTTGGGCTTCATATTTTTTCAGTTGCATGAATTTCAAAATTTCTTGAAAAATGTGCAATTTTACAGTTTAGGCCTACTTTAGTGCCATTTTTCCAAGAAATAACAAATTTATAGAGAATATTCTTTGTATTATTTGAGAGAGGGGTGAAAGGGTGACCATGAGAACTTAATATCATTGAGATCATTAGAAATAAGAAAAAGTCGAATTTACAGGGACAAAATCTACAGTAAGTGAACCATGTCCTTAACGAAAAAGCATTGATTGTATGAGGTAGACAAACCTTTGATTACAATCCTAGGGAAAAAATCCCAAGAGTTTAAAACATTTTTAATTACAAATCATATATCATTTTTTTATTTCGTGATGAAGCTCCCACTCTGATAAGCCTATGTGTACATTTTACAGAGCTCCAAAGATTAGGGTAATAAATATACAAATTCAGAATTGAAAATATAATTTATCATGCATCAAACACTATGTTTTAGGAAGTCATGTAAAATAGTCTTGCCAAGACAATTTCAATGAGTACCTACAACATGGGGTTTGGATGCAAAATGACTGATTTAGATCCTCATCTGTTGCATACTTAATGTAAATTAGATTTCAATGGGTCAGCGCTAAAAAAGTGTAACTGCCTTTATTTATATCACAGGCAGTTACAACTTTTTCAGGCAAAGCCATTAATATGTAAATATTTAATTTGTACTTAGTGTTTTGTATGAGATAAAATATCCAACGAGGTTGGGAGAATTGATCATTGCCGAGGCTTTGCAGAGACAATTATCAATTCCCATAACCAAGTCAGATATTTCTCCATACAATACCCTAAGTATATGTATTATATAATAATTATCTTTTAACATTTATTTGCTTGGTTTTCATGGATGTTTCTAACAGAAATGCAAGTTTCTGAAAAAATAACTGCATTATGTCAGTGTGCTAAAGTTATCCAAGTGATATCATAAAAAATATCATATGGGATGTTATCGCACGGATATTTGTATAGTTATAGGATAATTCCAATTACTTACAGAAAACCCCAAAAGGATTATTTGGATATCACCGATGGAACAGAAACACTTTCATCACAGGATTCTGACAACAATGATTCTCCTGTGTCCATCAGAAATCAACCTCCTGGGGATATACCTAGACCAAAAACTAAGAAAGGAAAAAAGAAGAAAAAGAAAACAAGTATACTAGAGTCAGATAAATTTCAAACCACATACAAAAAGAATTATAGATCTATAAACAAATCTAATTTTTTGTTACTTTCAACAATGCATTATAGACTTTTTCTCATGTCTTTTATTGGAAAACTTTATTTTAGCTCACCTGAGCTTGGTGTGCTCAAGGGAAGCTTTTTGGGCCATTCAAGATTTGTTTTCTAACTTCAACAGATTCTTTAAACATCTTCTTATCCTTAACCAATGGGTCAATTTAAAGCAAGCATATGCATGGAAGAAATTTACCTAGGGTAACCCTTTTTAATACTTGTTCATCAGTTTATGATTTATTGAAAAAAGGTGTTAGAGGTGTCATTGAACTTTAATCATGAGATAGGTCTGTGAAATTCTTCTTTTCCATAACAAAAGGGCCAATTTCGTTCAAGCATGACAGTAAAGTTTCTTTGGGGACTCTTTTCATATCTTATTCAAGAATTTTGATTTGCAAGGAAACAGAGGTTTTGCTGCCCTGATGGGCTTATTTTACAGAGAGATAACATAATATTTCTTTGAAAAATATTTTCTGTCTATATCATATCATGCCCTTTTTGTTAATTGGAAAAAAAGGGGGAAGGAGTTGTTTTAGTATACCACAATGTTATTCCTGCATGATTACTATAGTTCAAAATATATAACTAAACTATGAACCTAAACATGTCCTTTACAATAATTGAACTGTTTTACATGCAAAGGCTCTGGGCATCTTTTTCATCTACACTCTGCACAGTCTGACCTGGGTCTTCACTTTGTAGTTTTTAGATAGATAAGGTTTTGATTATTTTTCATTTTGTTGATTTCAGATGTCAATGATGGGCCCTACTTGCCCCTTGATGGCCATGAACAAATAGGTCTTCCACAACCACCTTTAGTAACAACCAACATCAGTCAGAAGGAATGTGTCCAGCTAATGAGACAATATGGACTAGATCTAGTGTCTGAGACATTAGTGTGTATAGAAAGAGCAACACAATGTAAGGCTTTGCCTTAGTCTGTTAGGCCAAATACTTCTATATTTTAATTTGACCTACGTCGCCGGAGTGAATTAACCATGTTTAATATTTTTGATATTACACTAGTGGAATAACTATGTAAATGAGCTCAGAGCGAATAGCAAAGCTGTTTTGTAACCACGAAAATGATGTCATAATCTATGTTTTGTGTCGTCAGTTTAAAATGGCGTAATAAGTTTTTGCAAAAAATTGAAATGTTGAATTTCAAGAATTTTGATGATTTTTTGTAAAAATTCTGGTCATATTATAAACAGAATATAAAATTTGTTCTCACAAAATACTGAATTTATTTTACTTGTCATCTAAAACAGATAAAAGTTGGTTGTTTTTATCTGTTTTTAGATGACTCTTTTAATAAATTCGGTATTCAATGACCATTCATTCAATATCCTCTGTTTATTATTCGGTCATTGAAGAATAGGTTGCAAAAAGCAAAAAAAATATTCTCTATTATGATTACACAAATATGTCCCATATAAAATGAATTTTCAGATTCAAGTTGAAGGTCACAAGTCAATGTCAAAAGCTAAAATTGAGCATTACTCCATAAGGTCAAGGTCAAAGATCAAGATCAAATGATGAGATTATTCTTGTCAGAGTAGAGCTCTTGAATATCAAGATTTTAAAAAAAGCAATTTTTTCCAGAAATTCATGTTGAAGGTCACATGTCAAGGTCAAATGATAAAATTAATCTTATCTAGAACATATATCTCATTTAACACAGGCGTAACTCCCATTACGCAATTAACGCAAGTGCATAAAAGGAATAATTATCTGTTAAATAATATTGTTGATGAATGATCATTACATTGAAACTACAGCCTATTCAAGCTGTAGTTACGATTTTTTGATAATTCACCAATTCTCAAATCATTTGAAAGGGAGCAGACAGAGGGCATTCATCTTTTGTCACAGTCCACTTTATCACTTTATCATATATATTCACGGTTGTCGCCTGCTGAGTGCGTATAAATTTCAAAGTACTAGATATGACTAAGTATAATGATGAATTGACATGAAAATCAAAACATTAAAATCTTATTGTAGCACGAGGAGCACGTCGCTGGCAAATAGGTCTCCGAACTGTACTAGTTGTGGATATATCTACAAGTATGAGAGGGGGACCACTCAACACAGCCAAATCATTCCTAAATGGAATGTTAGATTGTAAGTTTATTGAGATTCATCATTATTATGTAGAGAGTGTGTATTTCAGAAGGGATTGACACTAACTTCTGTTAGTTATGGGTCCATTTGACTCCAAATTTACAAAGTCAAGGGTTCCAAGCTCAAAGTAAGAAGTATGAATTTTCATAATGGGAGGATATACAGTAAAACTTGTATTAAGCAACCACTACAGGGACCACCAAAAAGCAGTCGTATAAGGAAATGGCCGCTTAATACACATTTTGATTATATATAGGAAACATTCTTTTTGATTGAATATACATGTAATTGAGAGATTCTCAAAATCCCATGTTTTTATAACTCAAAAGAATCGTCTCATTTAGACGATTCTGGTGAGTTTAAACAACATAGGATTCATTTTCAATAATTTTCAGAACAACAATACGTTCTTTTAAGGAAACCCTTATTTAAAGAAGGGGATTTTTAAAGCGACCGCTTAATAAAAATGGTCGCTTAATAGACATGGTCGCACGAGCAAGATTGACTGTATTGTGGAACAGAAGAAATTACAAAATTGCTTGTTACAAAATTGCTTGTTACAAAATTGCTTGTTACAAGCAATTTCTCACTCTATAGTACTACCCTTACAACCTTTCCTAGACTACTTATGCAAGAAATACAAGGAATCTATAGTTAGGTGCACAGCTTACACAATATTACTGGAATTTCTTCCCAAAAAGGATATCCTGTTAACCTCTACTACATCAAATGAGCCTTTATGTGACATTTACAACAATTTGAAATGTTTGTGAGGTGCAAATACTAAGTAGTGTATACGGCCACATACTGTAAATATGAAGTTACCTGATGGCCTACAGATACTTTAAACCTTTATTTATCTACTTAAGGCACAGTGAAAACTCTGGTCAAACTGCGCATAAACAGCTAGTCAGAGTCTTTGCACATATTTGCAAATTGTTGAAAATCTCACGCACAGGCTCAAATCTTTCTGACAAATATTTATTTGTATTAAGTTCCCACATGGTCTTTTACATGTAGATGTGTATGATTATATTCTTATTATAACAGGTGTAGATATTGGAGCAGATAGGTTTGCCTTGGAGGAATTCATATCATTGATAATATGTGGTGGTGAAAACACAACTATACTACAACCATTCTCTAATGATTATGTCCATCTTAGAACTGTCATATCAGAGGGTCTTGGTGAGTGTAATTTTGTGTGTGTTTATGTCTTATTGATTTTATGTGGTGGTGAAAACACAACTATACTTCAACCATTCTCAAATGATTATGTCCATCTTAGAACTGTCATATCAGACAGTCTTGTTGAGTTTAATTTTGTGTGTGTTTATGTCTTATTGATTATATGTGGTTGTGAAAACACAACTATACTACAACCATTCTCTAATGATTATGTCTATCTTAGAACTGTCATATCAGACGGTCTTGATGAACTTAACAACTTAGAATGAAAAAGATAAAAACTTGTGGGTTACAATTGTTCGGAAATTTATTTAGTTCAAAATCTGAGCAAATAATAGGGTATTTAAAACAATTTCATGTTTAAATGTTTGAATATGACAAAATATGTTGTTTTGCTCCTAAGTTTAGGGGCCATTTATTCAGTTTATATGACTTCAGATGATGCACAGGATTACCTGAAATGGATGTACATGTATTATCTATGCAGATTGACCTTTTCACAACGTATACCTTAATAGAATTTTTGTTGAAACTTTGCAGCGAATTTTTCAGCTTACTAGAATTGCTTGTTGAAAATGCCTTATGATGGATGAAATATATTTTATCACTTTTCTAGGAAAACCTGCCTAAAAGACAATGAAATTAACAATAGACATAAACTGGCATGCTTAAAAGTTACAAAATTAATTTTTCATAAAACAAGAAAGAATTCTAATCTTTGTACCTGTTTGTGCAATCATTTTCCAACAAAACAAATGTATGTGCACTTATGGCAATAAAAAGGGAAAAAAACATCAAGGAAAAAGCAAAATTATAGCAGTAAATGACTGGTTGGGGGCGGAGGAAGAGCTGCTTCCTTGTTGATTAGACATCCTGACCGGTTTCGTTCGATTGTTCGAACTCTTCAGAGAATTTTGTCCTGTAATGTAAGATTGTTGTCTTGCTTTGGTTGGAGCTAGAATGCTCGCTGCACCCTTTATATACACATTGCTGCCGGTTGCTGTCGGTGTTGCTGGTTTTTTATTTGTTAGAGATGCTGCCGGTTATACGGAAGTGTTGCCGGCGCTGCCGGTTCCTATTTTGCTGGAGCAGTAGTCAACCCAAGCAAAAAGCGCATCTTGGAGATTAGTGATACAACGCTTCCAATATACCAGGAAACTAGGAAGATCCTTTACAAGTATTGGATCTATCAACTACATATCCTCCAACCAGTCGGGATCAACATCTCAGGGTAGAACAAGGACCAACCAGTCATTTTTCCTCCTCGAAAAAGCAAAATTAGTTTTGACATAATATTTTTGTACAGCCTCTTTTAAATTTTAACTTGCATTGAATTTAAGATGTTTTTTTTTATTAGATTTGTCTAAATTTTTTTCTTTAATATGGGTAAGCTTGCTGAAATTACCCTTTGACGTCTTTTGGGTAGGCTTTCCATGATAAAAAATTATTTGTTTTATTCCAGAAAACTATGAAGAAGGAAGATCACCTCTGTTTCAAGCACTGGCAATGGCTTTAACATACATAGAATGTCATGGTTAGTATATATTCTAAGAAGGTTTTACAATGGGGACCACTCATAATGATGAAATTCATTATGAAAAAAAAGGTCAAATGAATGAACCCTTGTCATGTTAAACCAATCGGGGACTTTTGTGTGTTAGCTCCCTTGTTTGTTCTGTGGATTAAATCAGAGGTAATCATTAGCGATCCTTTAAGAAATTTTCCTTGAATTTTATCCATGGTTTCTTATGGGAAGTTGCAAATTTTGTTCTTGTAAATACAAGATACTTATTTATGTAATTCATCTTAATGATAAAGTTTCCAATAGTAAAATAGAAAATAAATATTTATTTTACATCAAAAGAATCTTATAAATTGCGCTATCTTATGGTGCAAGGGAAACAAGGATAAAGTCCAAGGAAACCACTGATTAGGACCCTTCCTCCTTTGGGAGTATTTCAAGGGAGATAACCAACCGAAGTCCCTCATAATATTCCTTATTTCTTGTGAACACAATTTCTCCTTCATTTATAAACCTATTTGGATAGAATTTTCACAATGACCTTGGGCATGTTGCTGGGGTTTTATGAAACTCTGTTGTGTCATGGAAAAAGAGGCCACCATGTCAAATTTCTTGCAAAATTAAATTCTCCCACATTTTTGGATCAGATATGAATTTTTGGAGTCAAAACCCTGGTTTAAGGGTCAAACATGAACCCTGCTTAGATCAAATATAGATTGCATAATATGTTTGTAACATGCTATTTTATACTTAGATATAGTGTTAGATTAAATGCTCAAGTCATTTGATTTAAATGTACTACCAGGTTAAAGTTTACTTTCATTATTCTGCGTTATTCACTTAAGTATAATCTTTTGAAAACCCGCCTTTTAAACCTAGTGCGTAAAGTTCAATTGTAAATAAGATAAGGTTGCGCTTCTAGTTGATAGAGTTTGGAGGCAAATGTCCATTTCACCATTAATTGGAGTAATATTTTTGTTAATGTGCCGATGTTTTTCCAGGGGATGCTGTCAGTGTATATAATCATGATATGTTACCTCGTATTGTAATCTTGTCTGATTTTCTGATTACCGACGAGAAAAACCTAGACGGTGATGATGTAGCTACCAGTGAGGAAAGAATCAGGGTAAATAAAAAAATATCGATGGCTCTGTACAAAACAGTTGAAACTCCCTATATGTTTATAGGGAGTTTCAACTGATTTGCTCTGAACCATCAACATTCTTCAAACTTTTTGGTGTGTAATCAAGAAATATTGTTAGATTATTACTTGCTTACCTCATTGCCAAACCTTTAAAACAAGAGGGGTTTATAAAGCAGTTTTGCCCCCTATAAGAGCAGGTTGATGGAATATCATATGTCAATTAACAAAGGGCAAACTAAATGATAATGATGAGTAGAGTAACAATTCTTATGCATTGGACTTCTCCTTAATGAGATCTTTCCACCTTTGAAGTTTAACCAACGAACCATCCAACCTTTGGATAGACTGATGGATAGACTGACCAACCAACAAGTGGAAATCAATATACCCCTCCTCTTTGAAGGGGTACATAATTACCAAAAATTTTCACCCTGCTTTTATTCATTTCACCCTTATTGCACTAATATGGGCACATTTAACACATCACTTCATGACATTACCTGATATTGACATGCAGAATGAGGTTCTTGAAGATTATTGGTCCTAATTGTTTAAGATATTGTCTCATTTTTTTCGAGTCTGCTTACAGTGAAAGAGATATTATTTTTATTAAGACAATTCTGCGTGTTTGCATTAGTATGTGCGTAATTGGTCAGTCCATCCAATTTTGTCCGCAGCATTACTCCTAAATTTAGGCCATTTCTATTTTATTTTCTGGTTCTCAGGACAAATCAAAGAAGACAAAGGATTGGAGGAAGAAATAAAAATAAAAAACCTTAAAGCCTGTAGTCGGGATAAAAACAAAAATAAAACTGAAAAAGTCAGTTTTTTTTTTTTTACTTTTTTTAATTAATCAGAATTAAATTTCACTTTATTTCTACTTCAATTGTTCTTCCAATAACAAAACTTTCTTTTAGTAACTGTTGAAGAGCCAAAATCAACCGTTTCTTTAGGCAGACTTAAATATTTCCTAAGGAGCCAAATCCCCTTTGAAGGATTTGGTTCTTCAGAAAATGGCAGATCATTTTATTTTTAATCCTGTTTTGAGAAAAAAATGGTTTGGCTCTCCAGGGAACCAGAATAGCCTCATGAATGGATTTCAAAATTACTTGCCACAATTTTTAGCTCCACTGGCCGAAGGCCAGCGAGCTATTGTCATGGCGGTGTGTCCGCCGTGCATCCGTCCGTCTGTCCGTCCGTCCGTGCGTGCGTCCGTGCGTGCGTAAACTTTTTCTTTAAACATCTTCTTCTCCCAAACCAATGGGCGGATTTTGATGAAACTTGGTAGAAATGTTCCTTTGGTGACCCTCTTCTGAAATTGTTAAAGAAATTTGGATTGACCCCAAAATATGGGTGTGGCAGGGCGTGGCATTTTTTCACTTAAAATCTTTAAAAATCTCCCTTCCAAAACATTTGGCCAATTTCAATGAAACTTGGCATGGATGTTCCTTGGGTGACCCTTTACCTAAATTGTTCAAGAAATTGTTCAGGGTGGGGCTTATTTTGAGCCCAAAATCTTTGAATGACATCTCCTCCTGAACCACTGGGCCGATTTCAACCAAACTTTACCAGAATGTTCCTTTGGTGACCCTTTTCAAAAATTGTTCCAGAAATTTTGATTGGCCCCCAAATATGGGCGTGGCAGGGAGGGGCTAATTTTGAGCCCGAAATCTTTGAACGACATTTCCTCCTGAACCATTGGGCCGATTTCAATAAAACTTGGCATGGATGTTCCTTGGGTGACCCTTTACCTTAATTGTTCAAGAAATTTTGATTGACCCCCAAATATGGGCCTGGCAGGGTGGGGCTTATTTTGAGCCCAAAATCTTTGAATGACATCTCCTCCTAAACCACTGTGCCGATTTCAACAAAACTTTACCAGAATGTATCTGGGGTGACCCTTTTCAAATATTGTTAATGAAATTTTGATTGGCCCCCAAATATGGGTGTGGCAGGGAGGGGCTTATTTTGATCCCGAAATCTTTGAACTACATTTCCTCCTGAACCATTTGGCCAATTTCAATGAAACTTTACCAGAATGTTCCTTAGCGACCCTCTTCTAAAGTTGTTCAAGAAATATGGATTGACCCCCAAATATGGGGGTGTCAGGGTGGGGCTTATTTTGAGCCCGAAATCTTTGAACAACTTCTCCTCCTAAACCACTGGGCCAATTTTAATGAAATTTTACCAGAATGTTCCTTGGGAGATCCTTTCCAAAAGTTGCTCTCAAAATTTTGATTTGCCCATAAATATGGGTGTGGCAGGGTGGGGCTTATTTTGAACCCGAATTCTTTGAACGACATCTCCTCCTGAATCACTGGGCTGATTTCAATGAAATTTTACCAGAATGTTCCTTCTGTGACCCTTTTCAAAAATTGTATGCAAAATGTTAATTAGCCCTTAAATATTGGCATTGCAGGGTGTGGCTTATTTTGAGCCCGAAATCTTTGAACTACATCTCCTGATAAACGTTGGGCCGATTTCAATGAAACTTGAGAATTTTGGTGCAATGTGAGCCATACCCAGTTAATTAATATAAAAAAGGTCTTAAGAGATTTAAAAGAGTTGTTTTCATTCAAAGAAAGATTCATCTAATGCAAGTCTAATGATGTTAAAGCCAGTGGAGCGATACAGGCCCTCTTGGGCCTCTTGTTTTCAAGAATGATTCTGTTTACCATTTGAAAGAATTTTGTCTGAACTCAATGTCGAGGTTGCACAAAAGGTTAAGGGTGTTTTTTTTGTCATTTCTACATTTTTCAGTAGCTATCAAAATTGATTGGCACGTATATAATCACCTCAAGGAAGAGAAATTACTTTTATCTAGTTATATCTGTAATTCAAAGGTCAAGGTTAGATGTCATAGTCAAATAATATATGGGGCTTGACAATTGTAGTGTTGAAAATGTTTACTTGATCAGTGACCATAGTAGGTTTGAGGGGATAATCATCTCCCTTCTGTAGTTCAGTTATTTCATTTTCATGCAGAAATTCACTTAATTTTTAGCTCGACTATTCAAAGAATAGGAGGGCTATTCCAGTCACCCGGGCATTGGCGTCATCGTCGGTGTAATGCTTTGGTTAAGTTTTTACGTGCAAGTGTTTAAAATCTCTGTTTCTTTTAAAGCTATTGCTGTGACCATAATATCAGCATCTAGACAAAGATTCATTACTCTGATTTTGAATTTAGTGGAATTTTAACCCTTTTTGGACTTAGAAATCTTGGTTAAGTTTTTACGTGCAAATGTTGTAATATTTCTGTTTCTATAAAAGCTATTGCTTTGAAACTTTACACATGCTTCTGTAGCCATAATAAGAGCATCTAGACAAAGATTCATTACTCTGATAGTGAATTAAGTGGAATTTTAATCCTTTTCGGACTTAGTAATTCTTGGTTAAGTTTTTACGTGCAAATGTTGTATTTCTGTAATATCTGTATTTCTACCAAAGCTATTGCTTTGAAACCTTGCACATGCTTCTGTGACCATAATATTAGCCTCTTGACAAAGATTCATTACTCTGATTTTGAATTTAGTGGAATTTTAACCCTTTTCGGACTTAGAAATCTTGGTTAAGTTTTTACGTGCAAATGTTGTACATCAGTTATATCTCTAATTCTATTAAAGCTATTGCTTTCAAACTTTGCACATGCTTCAATGATCATAACATTAGCCTTGTGATAAAGATTCAATTCTCTGGTATAGAATTTAGTGGATTTTTAACCCTGTTTGGACTTAGGAAATCTTTGTTAAGTTTTTACGTGCAAATGTTTTATGTTAGTTGTATCTCTGTTCCTACTAAAACTATTGCGTTGAAACTTTGCCCATGCTTCTGTGACCATAATATCAGCCTTTAGACTAAGATTCTTTTCTCTTGACTTTCATTTTATTGAATCTCCAATGTCGATATTGATTGCTGTTTCTATCTAGCACTAGGAATAGTCGAGCTTCGCTGTCCTCCGACAGCTCTTGTTCATATTTGAAATTGGAGGTTTAGTCTTAGGTCAATTTTATTGACATTTAGGCAGGTTTTCCTTGATAACACATCAAATATTTCTGTATATTCAATGTTGTCTTTCTTCTTTACAGTGCCAAGGTCAATTGTTCAAGTTCATGGACATTGTAAGAAAGAGGGGGTACCAGACATACTGTGTCCCTGTAGGAGACTATAATGATCATATTTGTAGGGAAGTGGCTAGAATTGGAAATGGAACCGTTATAGAAACAGACCGTCCACAAGAAGCAGGCAACTACTACAGATATCAGGTATGATTTACAGGGTTCCAGCTGGGACAAATAGATATTTGGTACCTGGGTTTCTGAGATTTTGTTACCCACAGGTACTCGAGTACCTAATGAGTACTGTCCATATATCTATCTTATCAACTATAAAACAAAGGTGGATCCAGAATTTCTATAAAGGAGGTTCAAACTTATTCTGTCATGTTTTAACCCTTTGCTGTTTAATCCCTGCTTTTTACGTGCCTGTGATTATATGATTGAGAAAACATTGCGAAAAAAGAAGAAATTGCTCCTGACAAGCAATTTCTTCTTTTTCCACACTATTTTTTACACTACTGAATGGTTATTTTTCAAATTAAATCCACTTTTAATTTCCGTCTGCAAAACCTTTGAATTTGGACAGGTCCAAAATTTTGAAAAACAGGAAAGTGTAAAATGGATGCAGGTGTTGCAAGTCTCTGATTCTCGAAAAGTAGCCAGGACTCTCAAACTATCTGATGTAAGTCTGTAGGACCATCTTGAAATCAATTTCAGAAAAGAATTAAAGACTGTTTTAAACAGTCTACAATTCTTTTCTGAACTGATCCACTGATTTACAATAGTTGGGTAATGTTTCAGGTGCTTGATAAGAACATAACCCTATCAGATACTAAGGTACTCCAAGGGAGTAGCCCCCATTACGCAATTTACGCAAGTGCGTAAAAGAAATAATCATGTGTTGAGAAATATGGTTGATGAATTATCATAACATCGAAACTACAGCTTATTCAAGCTATAGTAACGATGTTTTGATTATTCACCAACGCTGAAATCATAAAAAGGGAGTAGAAGGAGGGCATTCATCTTTTGTCACAGTCCACATTTTGCCTTTTTCCTATGTATTCTTTGGTTGTCACCTTCTTGGTGCGTATAGATTTCTAAGTCCTAGATACGCCCTTAACTCATCCCAGCTCTTTACAGAATATGGTTTGGCTTGTGTTGGAGGCAATATATTGTAGCATTTCATACTAGTTTCTTAAAAGTGATGATTTTAAAGGAAGAATTCATATCTATAGCTCCACGGGCATAAGGCAAGTAAGCTATAGTTATGGCGATGTATCCATGGTGCATGTGTCCGTCCTGGCATAGATAAACTTTTCTTTAAACATCTTCTTCTCTTAAACCTATGGGCAGATGTTAAGGAAACTTTGCAGAAAAGTTCCTTTAGAGACCTTCTTCTGAAGTTGTTCAAGAAATTAGAATTGACACTCAAGTATAGGCTTGGTAGGATGGGGCTTATTTTCACTAAAAAAAACTTTTAAATTCTTTTCCTCCAAAGAAATTGGCTTGACTTAAATGAAACTTGGCATGAAAGATCCTTAGGTGAACCTCTTCTAAAGTTGTTCAAGAAATTTGGATTTACCCTGAAATATGGGTGTGGCAAGGAGGGGCTTATTTCCATCATAGAAACTTTGAAAATCTTCTCCTCCCAAGAAATTGGCTTGACTTTAATGAAACTTGGCATGAAAGATCCTTGGGTGAACCTCTGCTAAAAATTTTCAAAAAATTTGGATAAACCCCTGAATCATGGGTGTGGTAAGGAGGGGCTTATTTTCACCATAAAAACTTTGAAAATCTTCTCCTCCAAAAACAATTGGCCAGATTTTAATGAAACTAGGCATGAATGATCATTGGGTAACCCTCTTCTAAAGTTGTTCAAGAAATTTTGATTGACCCCTTGATATTGGCAGGACAGGGCAGGGCTTATTTTCACTAATTAACTTTGAAAATCTTCTCCTCCTAAACCAATGGCCTGATTTAAATGAAACTTGGCATGAATGATCATTGGATGTCCATTTTCTAAAGTTTTTAAAGAAATTTGGATTGACTCCCTAATATGGGCAGGGTAGGGCGGGGTTTTATTTTCACTATATAAATCTTTAAAAAACTTCTACTCTCAAACCATTGTTTAATTTCAATGAAACTTGGCATTAATGATCCTTGGGTAACCCTGTTCTAAAGTAGGGCAAGAAATTTGGATTGACCCCCAAATATGGATGGGGAAGGCCTTTTTCCAAAAAGTTTCTCCTCCCAAATCAATGGCCCGATTTTGATGAAATTTCTGATGAATATTTCTTGGATGTCACTCTTCTACTCTTCTTAAGTTGTTCAAGAGCTTTTGATTGCTCCCCCCCCCCCCCCCACACCTTCTCTGAAATTTGGTTGTGGCAGGGCAGGGCTTATTTTCCCTATACAAAATAATATATTTGATTTATTTATGATATAAAATCTTAAAAATATTGGTTTGGCAGGGCTGGGCTTATTTTTATTATTATGAAATCTTTAAAATTATTTTGTGCTTAGTAATTTGCCTTATTTCATGAATATTATGGCATGAATATTCTTTTAGTAACCCATTTCATTAATTGTTCAAGAATTTTTGATTGAGCCAAGAAAAAGGGTATGGCAGGGCAGGGCATATGTTCACTTTAGAATATTTGAAACTCTTTTTCTTCAAAACCATTGGGCCAATATAAATGAAGAATGACATTAGTGTTTCTTGTAAGATCCTTTGCTTAAGCTGTTCTAGAGATTTTCGTTGACCCAAAATAAGGGCATGGCATGTTGAGGCTTATTTTACTTTAGATATGTTCTCTTACCAATCCATTGGACCAATTTAAAACGAACTTTACTGGGTAACTTTCCTTGGGTAAATCTCCACCTAAGAGAATTTTGATTGGCTCATATATGGGTGTGGCCTTGTGGAGCATAATTATGTTCACAAAAATGATTGTCATTGTACATGTTACATATAGTATTGTTTCATTGTTAAAGACCCAATCAAGACATATCTATGAGGGGTGATCAATAAATAAGTGTTACTTTCAAATTGAGCCAATACAGCAAAGAGTGCCTAAAATGATGTTAGTTCCTTCATACAAAAGGACTCTGCTTAGCAAAAGCACATTTTACTTGGAACATGTTTATAACAAGCCCTGATGGCCGTCAATTGACACCGGTCCCGGCTCCTCCGTTTTAGTTATACAAAGTTACTAAATTCAGCCAAACCTAAACATGTGATGATTGATTTCTCCGGTTGAATTTAAATATGAATGGTAGATAGGACAACCTAATTATTGAAGTAGAAATTAAGGCTTTCGATATGTATTTTATGCTGCACAAGACCAAGCCTTGTCATGATGTTAAGCGGTTTTAATGTCAGAAGAAATCTGACCTGATAAGCAACAAGTGCTTTACCGGATTACCTGTTTATGGCTGATCAAGAAATATACTGGAACAGTAGTCACCCAAGACAATAGTTTTTGTAAAGGTTCCTTTATTTAGAAAATCTCAGTCAATTTGAAAAATCTCAAAGGAGAATCACGATGATTTCATCAATTTTGATCTCCAAATCTGTGAAAAAACGTAAATTTTACTTTAACCGTAAAATAAACTTTTACATGATTTCTGTGGTCATATTACGAAATCACTTATGGGCACTGTCTGAATAAGAAGCTTTTCTATTAGGTCTTTTCAAAATTAAGGTTCCTGCTTTTTAGCTCACCTGAGCACGAAGTGCTCAAGGTGAGCTATTGGGATCGTAGAATGTCCGTGGTCAGTCGTGCGTCATCCACAATTTCTTTAGAAATCTTCTCCTAAACCAGTGGGCCAATCTTGATGAAACTTGGCAGGGATGTTCCTTGGGTCAAGCTCTACCAAAGTTGTTCAAATAAATGAAATCCACCCTTAACTTTCCCTTTACCCTTAAAAAAAGGGTGAAAATATGAAAATCTTTAAAAATCTTCTTCTCTGAAACCATAAGGCAGACAGCTTTCATATTTGGTATGTAGCATCATCTAGTGGACCTCTACCAAGTTTGTTCATATCAAGACCCTGGGGTCATATTTGGGCTTTGCCCGGGCCCAACCCTTTTTACATAGAATCAAAGAGCGAAAATCTTTAAAAATCTTCTTCTCTGTAACCAGATGGCAGACAGCTTTAATATTTGGTGTGTAGCATCACCTAGTGGGCCTCTACAAAGTTTGTTAATAACAAGACCCTTGGGTCATATTTGGGCTTTGCACGGGTGCATCCCTTTATCTCTTATGAGCATGAAGGGTAAAAAAATGAAAATCTTCAAAAATCTTCTTCTATAAAACCATAAGGCAGACAGCTTTCATATTTGGTATGTAGCATCATCTAGTGGACCTCTACCAAGTTTGTTCATATCAAGACCCTGGGGTCATGTTTGGGCTTTGCCGGGGCCCAACCCTTTTTACATAGAATCAAAGAGCGAAAATCTTTAGAAATCTTCTTCTCTGTAACCAGATGGCAGACAGCTTTAATATTTGGTGTGTAGCTTCACCTAGAGGGCCTCTACCAAGTTTGTTCATATCAAGACCCTTGGGTCATATTTGGGCTTTGCACAGGTGCATCCCTTTATCTCTTATGAGCATGAAGGGTAAAAAAATGAAAATCTTCAAAAATCTTCTTCTATGAAACCAGAAGGCAGACAGCTTTCATATTTGGTATGTAGAATCATCTAGTGGACCTCTACCAAGTTTGTTCATATCAAGACCCTGGGGTCATGTTTGGGCTCCACCCGGGCACAACCCTTTTTACATAGAATCAAAGAGCGAAAATCTTCTAAAATCTTCTTAAATCAAAACCAGAGGGCGCACTGCTTTCATTTTTGGTATGTAGCATCATCTTGTGGGCCCCTACCAAGTTTGTTCATATCAAGACCCTTTGTTTATATTTGGGCTCCACCCCGGCACATCCCTTTCAGCTCATCTGAGCAGGATGGGTGAAAATGAGAAAACCTTCAAAAATCTTCTTCTCTGAAAGCAGAAGGCAGACAGCTTTCATATTTAGAATGTAGCATCATCTTATGGACCTCTTCCAAGTTTGTTCATATCAAGACCCTGGGGTCAGTTTTGGGGTCCACCTGGATGCATCCCTTTTTACATAGAATCAAAGAGCAAAAAGGCATATCTGTCTTGCTCTTCCCTGAAAACGTTCCATGGTATTGATCTTAGGCAATTATCTTCTTTTTGACATCTGCCTATCTATTTAATGTGATGTCCCAGGGGTCATAGAGACTCAGGTGAGCGATCTAGGACCATCTTGGTCCTCTTGTTATTAAGAATTTAGCATTGGATATAATATAGATACCCTTATTGCTCAAATTGACATCCAGTTTCTTGTTTCAAACTTTTACATGTTGTAGCTGAAAATTGTTTATTTGAATAAAACCTGATTCTTTTCTGTATTAAAACATTTACATGATAAAGTAGGAAACAGTTTACAAGTTTATACTTGCAACAGGTTCTTGTTTAATGTTTTCAAAGGTTATAGTGGGAAACTGTTTACAAGAACACAGCCAGATTAAAACTTTTACAGGTTATACCTAGAAAGGGTTTACCAAAATACATTCAGATAATTGGCAAGTCATACTTGAAATTGTTTATTTGAATACAACCTGATACTTGTTTAATACTTTTAATGTTATAGGAGGAAATGGTTTACAAGTACATATCCAGATTCTTGTGAAATGTTTTTGCAGGTGATGGCTGGAAACTGTTGACACGAATACAACCAGATTTTATTATATACCCTATCAGTTTAACTGGAAACAGTGAACATGAATACATCTAGATTCTTGTTTAAGAATAAGCTGAAAACTATTCATTTGAAAACATAAAGATTCTTATTTAATAATTTTACAATGTAATTGCTGGAAATGATTTAAAAGAATATATCTTGATTCTTGTTAAATGCTTTTGCAGATTACAACTGGAAACTGTTTACATGAATACAAAAAGATTCTTGTTTAGTATTAAACATATATTTAGCTGGAAACTGTTTACATGAATTCAACCAGTTTCCTGTTTAATACCTAGACATGTCATAGCTGAAAAGGATAAACATGATAACATCCATATTCATGTCCTATGCTTTAACATGTTGTAGTTGGAAACACTAGATTCAACACACCAGATTCTTGTTTAATACTTGTACTTTTTATAGCTGTAAAATGTTAACATGGGTACAAACAGTTTCTTTTTAAATAATTTTACAACTGTATACATGAATGCAACCAGATTAGTGTTATTTTAATTATTTAGGTTATAGCTGGAAACTGGGTAACATTAATGAAATAAGGAGTTTGTATAATACTATTACAGGTTATAGCTGGAAACTGGTTAACATCAATGAAATGAGAAGTTTGTATAATACTATTACACAGTATAGCTGGAAACTGGTTAACATCAATGAAATGAGAAGTTTGTATAATACTATTACAGGTGATAGCTGGAAACTGTTTACATGAATACAATCAGAGTCAGGAAGAAGGAGAGGAAGAAGACATAGAAGAGCTAGTTACAGATGCTCTAATTACTGCAGGGTTACCTGCTGAAGACAAAGTATGGACAACTGTTTTCTGTCTTTTAGATCACAGGCTGATCAGAGTCTGAACATTACTCTCATGTGAAATTGTTAGAAATGCCACACACTGGCTTATTTCACTTGTAGCTTAAGATCATTCCAAATGAAATATTTAAGCAAGTTTATAAGTAGATCAATTATAATTTTGAATAAATCTGGACTTTCCCATTTTACAGTGAAACAAAAAGAACGAAATAAAAAAAATCTTCAGTGAAACCAGAAGGTAGACAGCCTTGATATCTTATTTATGAAATAATTTCATTTTCACATTTATGTGTCAATGAATACAGTCTGATGGAGGAGGAGTTATAAGCAAGAGTTAAAAATAGAGGGTTGTATTTGGGCTCCATCAGGTATATCTCATTTTACTTAGAAACAAAGAAAGACCTTCATCTACAAACTTTCCTCAAAGCAGCCTCACACATGGACATAGGGTATATGCATTAGATAATTATTGGTGCCTCAGTGCCAAACAGTTGTAACTGCCTATGAAAATATAGGCAGAACACTATTGTGCGCTGAGCCTTCCCTTGTAGGGCATCTGCCAATCTTACTCGTGATGTCTTTTGAGTGAAGGAGTCTCAATAAAGAGAGCAATATAAGACCGTCATGGACCTCTTGTTTACATATGTTACTTTGAAGCATTGGCACTTTCATAAGCTATATTTAGGGTAACTCTGATTCAACAATTATCTCCAACCACTTTCAATTCAAACAAGTTCAATCAGCATTAAATTACTCTATACTTGAGACTCTGTAAGGTATTTTTTTTATTTTAATGTTTTAAGAAAAACCATATCAGAGACATCATTTGCATAATATTTAATGGTGGGTTAAGTGAATACAATTAATGTTAAGCTCCACAAGCCAGATGCCAGCAAGCTATTTTAATGGCCGTGTGTTCGTCATGCATCTGTCTGCACCTACACTTTTTTTTAAATATCTTCTCCCCCTAAACCAATAGGGGGATTTTAAAGAATATTTGCAGATATGTTCCTTGGCTTACCATTAACTTAAATTGAGAAAGATTTTATGACTGACCCCTAAATATTGGCATGGCAGGGCGGGGTATTTCTTTCACTTTAAAATCTTTGAAAATCTCCTCCTACTGAGTCCATTTCAATGAAACTTAGCATAGATCTTTTCTTTGGTGACCCTTTACTTAAGTTGTCCTAGAAAATCTGATAGACCCCCTAGTATAGGCATGGTAGGGTGGGGCTTACATTCATTTTAAAATATTTAAACAAAAATGTCAAATTCCGAATCAACAGGACAAAATTTTTTCTCACAACAGTAAGCCTGTCTTCTATTACAAACAGCAATTAGATTTATCCCTATCTTACATATATATAAAAAGGCATTCTTATTTACATATATCAGAATGTGACTATGTCATCAAACACATTTTCTGAAAGCTTTGCTATCATTTTGGCCATTTTAAAGCCGATTTTTTAACATACAAAGCTGTTGTTTATGTAAGAAAAAGAGTCTGTAACTTTTGTAACAGAAAAGATGATCTTAACCTCATCTAGAATTGAAAAATCCTGAAGCTCACCAGGCCAAGAGTAATAACATTTCTATTCTAGACTTGGTTAAATTCAGCATGTCTCAAACAAAATCTCATGACAGATACTCTTTATTTCATTCTAGGATATTGTAATAGAACTAATAACCACAGCTCTGAATAAAGACAGCATGGACAATGACCTTGAAGAAGAAGAAATAGAGAATGATGCAATAGGAGCTGAGGGTGGGGTATCACTGGGCTCTAGTAAACCAGCCTCTTACCAACAAGGAATCCAATTGAGCAGGCACAATCATTCACAACAAAGTAGTGTAGGTAGAAGAGACTCTGTAGACTCCTTTGGTGATCTCCCAGAGTGGAGAGTACCAAGGGGAACAACTAATCTGAGTGTTGAAGAGATAGGAAGATTACCTCCCTTAGGTACCAGAGTGCAGCGTGGGAAGGACTGGGCATGGGACAGACAGGATGGGCAAGGCCCTGGAACCATTATAGCACATAAAACAGAAGGTTAGTGAATTGTTCATTTCAAATTTTGTGTACTAAATTTCATCCTCTTTTTATCTCTTGCCCATCTGCATCACACTTTCCCTTTGAAATATGACAAAATTTTTGAAAACTATCTTTTCCCAAAGAAAAATGTCTATAATGCTTTATTCAGATACTTGTTTACAATGCATGAGACATGCTTCCGCAACTCACTTTTTTGTGTAAAGAGGGCAAAGTTTATATTAGCATTGGAGAAAAATTGTTGTGTACAGTTTCTTTCAGAATTATGAAAAAATAGAATTTGTGTCCCCTTTCAAGATCTAAACAGCTGAATATCAGAAACTTATACTTTCATTTTCCTACAATATTTCTTCAACAGGTTTTATATTTATGTTATTTTGCTTAATATTACATGTATATTTCTACTACAGGTGTTGTATTTGTATTATGGGACAACAACAACCAGGTAGGAGGATATCGGTATGGACATCAAGGAGATAATTATGATGTAGAAGTCATCAGATCACCGAGACAAGTGGATCATGGCTGTATAGAAATAGGATGTTGGGTGGTCAGAGGTAGTGTATTTTTTTAGGCACATTGTTTTTGACCTGTTTGTTCCTCTGATTACCATTTTGTCTGTTTGTCCCCTGAAATTTTTCATATTAGCTAAAACTTTTGGTAAGGGAAAGAGTGTTCATATTTCACAATTGCATTCTGCTTGTGCAAGGACCTTTATGTCCAGCATTGGATTTTTGGCAGCAGTGGTCTGTTAACCCTTGTCATGATGAATAAATTTTTTTGCAAAAATTAGTGTAAAATCAAAGTGCTAAAAGCACTGGAAGTGAGTATTGATTTCAGAAATGCATTGTTTTACACTTTTCTGGTTAAAAATGAAATTCAGGTGGTATGAACTAAGATCAGACTGCACATATGTGCAGGCTGATCTTTGTCTATACCTCCTGTCAAAGCAGGAATTTTATGGGTTAAGCATGACAAGGGTTTATTCAAATTTTTGAAAAAGTAGAAAATTATGTAAAAGGGGAAAACCTTTTAAATGGTAATCTAAGGAACTTGCTGTTACATTTTCCTTTGTCAGTACTTGTACTTAGCAAGATGTTCATGCTCTAGGCAATGTTTGTTTTCTAAATTGGTGTCTGTTGACAATTTTTTCTATGTGTCTAAAACTTAATCTTAACTGCATTTTTTCTGTTATTCAAATGAAAAATGTAGCCATCTTTATGTCAGTTCAATATTAATAATTTAGAATAAATTTTATATAGAATTATATTTTAGGCACATTAGTTGTCTACAAACACATGTTATTAAAAATTACCCTAAGATTATATATCAATATCATTACATGTAATAATTTGTATATTGATTACAATGCAAATCTTTTTAAGATACCAGTGTGTTTGTTTGCTTGTTTGTTTGTTTGTTTGTTTGTTTAAATGGGATTTTATGCTGTTTTTAACAATGTTTCAGTCATATCATGGTAACTGGAGCACCTGAAAATGGATTCCTGTTTTTCTCACACCAGTGCTACAATAAAATCCTTCCCGAGGTTCAAGCTGCTATCCCTCATATATAGGTCTTTGCTTATCAACCCATTGGGAAATAAATAATATAAAGAAGAATGCCACAATCAAATCTGGGACCTTAAGATTGATTATCTGATATGTTGCAAATCTTAGGGACCAATGTCTGTATCTTTTGTATTCTATGTTGTAGGTAGAGACTGGAATAAGGGAGATGAAGATGGGGGACAAGGAACAGTTGGTACTGTCATCAGAAAGTTACCCGGAAGACTTGTAAAGGTACAATCAGCATATCTTTTTTACACCCAATTAACCATTGTCATAATGAATGTCTTTCGCCCACCTGATTTCTAGATTGCATTCAGGTCAAGGGTAGACTTGTCCCATTGTCTACTATCAAAATAGCCTATTCTAGGCTATTTTGCTTGTCAAATGTGGGACCAGTCTAACTGGGGCGTAATTTCATAGCCTGCTGTCTGAGAGATACTTTGATATAGCTGGCCACAACAACTGCCTGGGGCAAGAAATTAGTCGATGCCCCAAAGTCCAAATTAAATCAAAGTGCCGAAAGTATTTGATTTTAATGCATTTTTTTAATTTTTCTGATTTAAGATTGAAAATAATGGGTGGAATATAGATATATAAATGTTGATCTTTGTCTACACATCCTGCTAGAGCAGGACTATTTCAGGTGCAGCATGACATGCTTCTTTTAAAAAATATTTACGAACAAGTTTGGACAGTTATAAGCCTATATACTACCAATGCAAAAAATTTTCCTGAGTAATTAAAAGAAGTGGCTAGATTAATCATTGTAAAAGTTTGTCTAACCTCTGTGATAAATGTGAAATAAGTTCATGTTTTATATTTGAATTGTATCTCTTATTTCAGCTTATTTGTCTGAACCTACTTTAATTTCTTGAGTCAAGTTTGCATTATTAACTCTAATCCTGCCTGGCCTAAGTGTTTTTTTATTAAATAGAAAATGGGCAGTGAAAGCAAACATCAAACTTCACATCTTTAAGTATCTTTATTTGTCCTTGTCTTATTTTAAATAAGAAGTGGACAAATTTAGAAACTTAAAAGAACATTATCGACAAGTCATTGGCATTTTATTGTTTACATTTTAATCTATGATGACATGTAAAACATGCCATAAACTTAGGAAAAGATTGGATTTTTTTATAACAATGGCTCTTTATTTCTCCCTGACTATCACAAAACAAACCTTTTTTTTTAACACGAAATAACATTTAGTAAAAAAAAATGAACTTATTAGTATATGCTAGAGGGCTTTCTTTACTTAAGAAAATTTTGTGCTTGTGACAAGCAATTTTCTCAAAATATTTTTACAACAAAGAATGTTTTTATTTCAAATTGTAAATCATTTTCATTGAGGTTTGCTCTAACCTGTTTTGATTTGGAAGATTTTTGAATTTCTTGAAAAGGGAATAGGGTGATAGCATGATATTCCTGTATATTATTCACTAGATGAAATAAATATTAGCTCAATTGTCTCAACTGACATTTGACCAATAATTGATTCAAAAATATAGTTACAGAAAGTCTTATTGTAAAGATATCAGTTTATACAACATATTTGATATAACGAAACTGATTTCATATATGCTTTGATTTTTTAGATCAACTTTTTGTCTAATATTGGGGCTACTCTTGTCACTTTTGCGTTAGCATCAGCATTTGTAGTCTGCATTAACTAAGTTTTAACATGCAAATGTCATATCTTTGTACTAATGATATTTCTCAGAAACTCTTTTTCCACTTAAGCCATTGCTTAGAAAGCTTGCACATGCTTTTGTGACCATAATGTCAGCCTTTTGACAAAGATTTTTTACTGTGACTTTCTTTTGGAGGTCTTTTTAACACTTTTTGGACTTAAAAAAATAGTTAAGGCTTTATGTGCAGCTGTCATATATATGTCATAACTCTTTTACCACTGTAGCTATTGCTTTGAAACTTTACACATGCTTTGGTGGCCTATAGCTTGGCCCCATATGCAAATTAAGATTCATATCTATGATATGTATTTTATGGGACTTTTTTCAAATGTTAATTCTGGATAGTTGAGCTTTGCTGTCCTCCTTCATCTATATTTTTCATAAGAATAGCCTTGGTTAAAGTGATATTTACTGATATTGTTTTGTTGTGTCCTCAGAGCACCACTGTATCTGGATTCTAATTATTTACAAGTAATTGAGTCTCTGTTATACCCATATATAGGTACGCTGGCCATCAAGAGTTATTGATGACTACAAGTTTGGTGCAGATGATCTTTGGGAGGTCAGAGTGTATGTATCTTTTGCTCTTTAAACATTTTAGAAGATGTATCGGGGGGTCAGCGCAACACTATTGTAAGTGCCTATACATATATAGGCACATACAATAGTGTTGCACTGACCCCTTTGTATAGAGTGTGGACTTTTTTGACATCAGCAAATCAACAAAAATGCTGAAGCTGGTCTAGATAATTTTCATCAAATGATTTAGTCTGTGAAGGACATCAGATTTTCCGGGGACTAACCTCATTACCACACAACCTACATTTTGATGTTCATGAAAATGAAACTTAGAAGGAGGCATAATGTTTTCCCAGTGATTTTGTCTATTCACCTGGTCTCTTTTATAGCCATAAGTCTATCTGCAAAACTTCACACAACGACCTAAAGATTTCTATGACTGAAAGCCTGTTCTGTATACAATATTCAAATTTGGCGTGGTAATAGATGTTTCTGAAAGACATGTGAAGATATGAAGTTCAAGGTCATCTTAAAAGTTAAAGGTTATCTATCAAGTCAAACTTCTGCAAAACTTTACATGAAAACTTAACATATCCAATTAATGCAAATCTTATAATAATTTGGCAAGGTTGGAGCTTTTAGCAATGTCATGTGATTGCCAATAGCTAGAAATGAAAACTTAAGAAATGAAGAAAATATTTGCACATTTCATTGAGGTATGATAACTTAAAAACTTAATCGCACTGTATGAATATGCAAAGCGGATTCATACATACGTGTTATTGGGTTTTTTAGTTTCATACCTCTATGCAATCAACAGATATTATCTTCATATCTTATAATTTAATATCATGGAGAAAAAATGTAAATATTTATCAGTTAAGAAACAGCTTTCTCACAGGACTAAATATTGTGGAAGCTTTAAAATTGGCTTCATACAACAAATTGATTTCATTGAGGAATAAAACCAATTTTTCAGCCAATCAGAATCAGGCACCAAAATTGATGGAAAGCAATAATGTAAAATTATTCAATATATTAATATATACTTCGTACTTTGTTATGCTTTGATCTTACTTTGTGAAGAAAGTTTTATATGTTTTAAATTGTTTCTTTTTTTTTCATTCATCCTATTCTATCAAGTCAATTTTTTATTTGCATGCTTTTCAGTATGTTATATGAAACCTTAAATAATCATGATAAATGTAACGTCTTTTGACTGATAATTGGTCTATTGTTTGTAGAACAATGGAAGCATCTCTATCACAACGAGCCTCAAGAACTCATACTCCAGATCAGGCTGCTATTAAACCTGCAGAAGAAAGGCCAGCTATACCAGGGGAAGGTACAATACGAGGGTTGATCCAAAAGTTCGTAAAATGAAGTTATAAATCATCAGAAAAGTTCACTATCAAACATAAATCATAAAGTCTTTAAATGCATCATCTGTGTAATATACGTGAAAATTGTTAAATGTTTACATTCAATAGCGGCTGAAAAATGCACGAAACAAGACAGAGACCCCCTACTAAGGCGGGGGAGCAAGAACGTCAAATGCGACGTCAATAATAACTATTTTTTACATAGTCTACGCTAACTATCATGCCTTTCTGTACCGGATACGTCCACTTACAGAAATTATACGCATCCCAATTTGTTTAAAATTTCTATATGCTTGGTATTTTAGTAATGTGGAAAGTCAAATGCAGGACTTTTATTTTTGGACAAAATTGAGAATCAATTGGAATATGTTCGTTCGTCGAAACTCCATTATATCATTCAAAAAGCTCATTTGAAGCCTGTCCCTTTTCGAATATCGATGATAGCTTTAGGAAAACTTCTCTTCTGCACACTCTTATCATTTTTTCTAAATTATATGAAATGTTTAGATTGATGAATAGCATAGATCATGTCGAAATTCGAAAATTAACGGCATTCATAATTTGGTGTTGACGTCTTGTCATTTTTTCCTCGATTATTCAAAATTATCAAATATATTCAGTGCCCTTTAAAAGTGTTACAAAAGCTTTAAAAGATAACGAATAAAATTACTTTGCTTCCTTTTTAATTTAACCAAGGAATCCCAATTAAAGTTATAGAAAATTTACAGAAAACTTGATTTATTTAACAGAATTTTCATATTTTTTCACGCTCCCCCGCCTTAGCATACATATGTTTCTATGGTAACGTACTCTAAGACCGTTAAAGATAATCCTGCAAAAATAATAACAATATTGTGCTCCGTAGTTACTAAACTGCAAATTGACAAAAATATATACTGAACAAGCTATAAATGCGAAAGTTATTAGCCTATTCTCCGAACTTCTGGATTATCCCTCGTATTTGAGAATAGTTTGAGCATTTAAGGCAAACATTGTTTATCCCTTTGAATTTAAATTTAGTCTTAGATAATTTGACTGTTTTTGGAGGATTTCATCCACTAATATCTTCCCATAATAATTTGGAAGAAATTAGAGATCTTCCTGCAGGGTTGTTTAGTCTATATTATTACCTGATCTCCTATAAACATACAATTACCCATTTCGAATTGTTTCATAGTTTATTGCAATAGTATAAACTGTTTCATCAATGCGTAGCAGGCACAAACTGTTTCCTGCTTGTGAAAATGACATCATTTTGTTGTGCATTTAATAAACATAGCAAGTGATGCCCTGTAGGGAATTTATCTGAAAATCGACTTCTCTTCTCTCTTTCTATCTTTTATTAACAATTTTTTGAATGAAAAACATATTCGTACAATAATGATCAGGTAAAAAAGCACTTATTTTAAAGTGAGTTACGATGAAAAACTATTGCCCTTTGTGTCTGGAATGACATTCTGCACTGGTTTGATGAATTTTGGTAGAAATGTTGTGACTCTCTTTGTAAATAAAACAAATTTAATTTATCTCCCAAATATGGGTGTGGCAGGGCAGGGCTTATTTTCCCTTTAAATTTTTTAAAAGTCATCTCCTCCCAAACCATTGTGCCTTTCTCAATAAAACTTGGCATGGATGTTCGTTTGGTGAACCTTTCCCTAAATTGTCAAAGAAATCATGATTGACCCCAAATGTCTGCATCTCAGGACGGGCATTATTTTCACATCAAAATCTTTAAAAAAGATTTCTCCTTCCAAATCATTTGGCTGATTTCAATGAAACTTTGCATGAATGTTCCTTGGTTGAGCCTTTACTTGAATTTTTAAATGTATTTTGATTGACCACCAAATGTTAGAAGGGCTTATTGTTGCTTTAAAATCTTTAAAAAAAATCTTCTCCTCCCCACTCAAATTAGCTACTTTCAATGAAACTTGACATGAATGGTCCTAACATGCACCTTCAATTTAATTGGTCACAAATTGTTGATGGGCCAATAAATGTTTGTGTTCATAAAATACTGATCAATTTATTCACTCATCACCCAAAACAGATAAAAACTCTGCAATCTGATTATAGGTGACTCATTCAATAGATTTAGTACTTCATGGCCAAGCTCTGTTTTTATCTGATTAAAGATGAAATGTTTATATATTTAGTATTTCATGACCACTCATTCAATATCCTCTATTTTATGTTTTAATGTTTTTAGAGGATACACAGCCTGTGTGGAGATGGCAGGACCGATCTAACCAGTGGAGAATTATGTCCCCTGATGCTATAATTAAACTAGAACAAACATATACAAGAAACCAACAAGGAAATGTTATGGTACAGGTCAAAGGGAAAAAGTAAGTTGTTTACTGGAAAAAAAATTAAATTTATATTCATACCCATTTCCCTATATTCAGATGTCAGTGTGCAATTGTTGTTACTTACAAGTGTCTACATAGTGATAGGCACTTATTTTGCACTGACCCCCTGATAAGTCAGAGATATTGTTTTCTGCTTGTATCTTGCACAACTGTTGAAGCTTATCTTAATCAATACTGTCTGCCAAAGCTTTGTTTAAGGCAGGATTATTCAACAAATAGCATGAAAAATGGATAAAAATGATTTAATTCCTTTGTAAGCGCTCGAACATTACAGCATGTAGAGGGATCAGTGCAACACTATTGTAAGTGCCTATGAATATATAGGCACTTACAAAAGTGTTGCATTGACCCCATTGATGTGTACATTACATTGATCTGTTTAATTCATTTGTTGTGCATTGAACAAAACAACGTGTCAGCACAACACTATTGTAAGTGTCTATATAATTATAGGCACTTACAATAGTGTAAATGGCTTTACATTGGCGGTGTCCACAATTGGCAGTTTTTCAGTTACGATTTATTGGCAGTGATTTATTCTGGCACATCTTACTATAACGCCAAAATAAATCATGTTATCTTTATTTCATTTTTTGGTCGTTCAACTTTCTACAAACTTGACATTAGTTTGTTTTCAAACCTTTTGTTATAGTCATAACACATGTATAATATTTTCACAATTTTTCGCTATGATTTTCATTACAATGTATCAACCAACTTGGATCTGGAATCTTGAAATGGAGGGATCAGTGCAATGCTATTGTAAGTGCCTATAATTTATAGGCACTTACAATCGTTTTGCACTAACCCCATGAAATGTCAACGTTGTCAGCAGATTTTCTTATTCCATTTTGAATAAGTATTGAATGCATATCTTTGATATGAATTGAATTAATGATATTGATAAATGTCTAATTATGATGATCATCACTACATTATTGTGTCAAATTATGTTGTAAATTGCCATGAAGCTTTAACAATTGCATTTTTTTCAGTGCCAAAGTATATCTAGGAAGTATGGAATGTGAACTGAATGGTAGCAAGAGACCTATTCAAAGGGAATGTAAGTGATGGGAGGTTTAATCATGTAGGGGATTTTTTTTTTAAGATCAATTAATCTTTTAATTGAGTGAACCTCAAAGGCTATTATTTTCAGTAGCTAAAATGAAGCATTTGCTTTTCACAAAATGAATGATTTCATTTTTGGAAAAAAGTGACAATAACTTTTTTTAAGATTAAAAATGTAAAAAGAAATAGGCATTATGATACTTTTTTCTGAATATGACTGACACAGTGAAATACTCTGAAAAAAGACAACAAGAAGTTCCAATAAAAATCAAATTTTACTTGAGTTGTCATTGGGTGCAATGTGTATATTTTTGATAAGCTAATAAAGTATGGCTTTTTTTGTACCTAAAAAGGAGTATTAAATGGTACTGTATTTGGAGAAGAGCTTAGATTGCTGAATATCAGTAGCTAACTTTCTTTCTTTATTTGCTGAACTGAGCTTTTTCACTAAAGTAGTTTTACTTTATGAACATTGATAACATATTCTATTCCAGTGATGAAAGTCAGTGATACACAAAACTTACAAATGGTAGAAGAAATGATGCAGGATTAATTCTTGACATTCAATCTTGTTTGACCATCCATCTCTGTTCAGAGACCAACCAAAGCCAAAGTATTTACACATCAATGGCTCTGCATGAAACAGTTGTAACTGCGCTTATTTTTATAAGGCAGTTACAACTGTCTTAGACTGAGCCATCAATATATGACCCGTCATACAAAAAAGGACCATTTAGAATAAAATCTTCAAAATAATAAGTTCCAGCAGAGGTCAACCTGAGGTTGAATTTCAAAATTCTTTCAAAGTAAGGTAGAATAACTAGATTCAGAAAATGGCCTCTATGTAACTATTGTCTAACAAGGCTTTATATACAACAGGTATATGTTGTGTTCTGGAGAAAAAGGGCAAAGTTAATTAGGTGTATCTAAAAAAAATCGAAAATTTATATATGTGACATGTCACGCGAAAAAGGACCATCTGGGAAGAGTGTAAAATGTCAACCCTGGTCAGACTGTGCGGATTGCGCAGACTGACCAGGGTTGAAAATTTTTGCACTTAGTTCATTTTCTGAATCTAGAGTGATAAATCTACCTTCTAGTGGAAGAATTTTTGAAATGCAACCTCTGGTTGATCTATGATGGATTCAATCTCTTTTTCAAATATTCATTTTACAGAGTTCCCAGATGACCCTTTTTTGCGTGATGGGTCACAAACAATTTAATAGATAAACTGCAAGATGCATTTTCTCTCTCACAACAGTGTTTTCTATGAAGGTTAAGGGAGTTATGTATCATGTATATGGGAATTGGTTAATTGTAAAAAAGCATGAAAATATAAAACACCAAAGTCAAAGGCAAACTACAACTAATTAGTCCGGCAGCACCAGGGAATGACCTTGCAATAGCGTCTATAGAAAATTTTATTGCTGAAAGTTGTAGATATGGTCATCCTGATATGACATCCGGTTGATGCCACTTTGGCATCATTGGGCAATCCAAGATGGCTGCCAAAATCCAAAATGGCTGCCAAAATAAGTACCTTTCCATAATGTTTATCCCATATGATAAGAAAATTACTCAAAATGATCCAAATGGTATCGAAATTGCAAAAGGGTAGGACTTTGGACATTTTCCTGGTTGGGTTACGATATAGAAATATAATATGGCCGCCAAAGTTTAAGATGGCAGCCAAAGAAAGTGATTTTCTACCGTGCTTATCATATGGAGTAGAGATATTATGCATAATGTGTTTGAATTTCAGGAAACCCAAACACAGAATATTTTTATGTTTATATCATACAGTGGAATTAAGATATAGCCGCCAAAATACAAGATGGCTGCCAAAATTAGTAATGTTCTATAATGATTGTTACATATGTAGTCGAGACATAATTCCAAATGCTACAAAAATGACATACTTAAGACATTTATACTTCAAAAAAAGATGTATAAAGATGAGCATGAATCATATATGATATGGCCGCCAAAATGAGTGAACGGGAATGTGATTCAAACAGGATGGATAAGGGATGAGTTAGGAGAGATGTGTTTCAAAATCAGAGTTAAACAATTTAATCACAATTAGTCCGAACCTGTCTTAAATATTAAAGTTTTACCACCAAGAATCGTGTAATCGAAGATAAAGGCTACTTAAAACGGCACTGATATTGCGCATATTCAAACACAGTGAGTTCATTGTCATGACAATCAATTTGATAATGTTTGATAATGTTTGAAAAGTTTAGAATTAACTAAACATTAAGTTTGTTGTATCAGTTCAATACAGTCTAGTCGCATTTGCGGATTGGAAGTAACATTACCCAATACACCTACATATATACAAGCAAAAAATAGGTTCGGTGTTTATTTTATTAAAGAAAAAAATACGATAGAGATGGAAATTAATGTAAAGCAGTCATAACAGTCATTTGATAACGATTTAATGTCTCAGGGTAGGCTATTCTGTTCAGGCACCGACATTCGTCTGCTATCCGCAGAGGGGCGTACCTTTGATGAAGCTCTGCGGAAGTTGTAAAAACAATTAGATTTGATCCAAAATTTTAATAATCGAATTACCGCAAATTATGAAAATCTTTAAAATTATGCTCCTAAAAAACCATTTGTCCTAAAGATTTGATATGTTGCATGTGAATTCAGGAGAGTGATGTTGAAATAATTAATCAGTTTCTATAAGGGATCTGCCCGACGACACCTAATCTTACAAAGAAACAAAGACGATTTTAAAAAGCCAACCAAACTATTAGGCCTAAACATTTGATATACAGTCAAACTTGTATTTAGCAAGCACCTAAGGGACATTTGAAAATTGCTTTCTTAGGAAAGGTGCTTGCTTAATACAGATTAACTTCTGTTCATTTGCCTCATTTGGGAACCCAATAGCCGCTTGCTTAATACGGGTTGCTTTCTGAATACAGGTGGCCGCTAACACAGGTTCGATTGTATTACACAATGGCCACCCTACTGTAGTCGTATTTAGATGGTTGTAGGTTAGAATTCACCAAGAGAATGATCATGTCGTGTGGCAGGATAAAGACGGGGCCTCAGCTAGGCCAGCTATCTATAAAGTTGGTAGTACTTTTAAAAAATATTACTGTTCCATCCATTCTCTCCGGTGCATTTGATGTTTTCTGGTATATAACTAAGACAACTATGGAATACATTACCAGCTATCTTTTAAATTAATCCTACTTCTGTATGTAAATGGTTTGGTCAGTTTGATATTAAAATTATTATAAATAAGCAATCCGGAATGATTCAGCTGAATGCAGTTCAGATCAAATATTCATCTTCTGTGCGCGATAAACGGAAAACGCGCTTGACCAAAGATTTCATCCGAGCCGAAATGATTGCGAATCTTGTGAATGTATTCTCTAAGATCTAAAATTTATGACGGTTAATTGCGATTTTTTTTCGAAATTAAAAGTGTACACTTTCTTTTGGAACTAAGTATATAATCAATCAACAAGATTATACATATAATGATTATCATAATGAAATAAGCCACGGACGCCGTTTTATATGGTGTAGTCTTACTTAAAGGATATCCGTTTCTTGAAATATTCAAACTAAGAATGAAAATATAAATATTTTAGTTATAGGACCTTGTATGTAGTAGTTTATATAGTTCATATAGTGTTCGAGGCCTAATGCATATCTACATGCATAAGCGTTAGCTTCTAATGGCCCATTTGAGATATTGACTATGCTTGATGCAAGGGGGTGACCCCTTATTGGATTTTGGTAGTTTTTCACATTTAATGTTACACTGTGTGTCCTTCACACTTTATATTTTTTTATTTATTTTTTTTTCTCGTCTTGGTCTCTTAAATTCAATACTTTTTTATTATTAGTGCTTAATTGACAGATTTTTATGTACAAAATTTAATATTTAATCAGTGGTGTTCTATTTATAGAAGATACTGATTTCTACATTTAGATGTAGTATACCGGTACTATTTATTTGATGATTTGTTTTATGTACAGTTATCATCAAGACATTAAGTTAACAAAGTGTTAAAAAAAACTTTTAAAATCATAAAAATATGTTGGTACGCTAAAAATACAAAAACAAAACAAATTGGTAGTTTTGTCATATTTAAGGATTTAAAGATTTTATACTGGAATGCGATAGTAATTTCGCTAAAATAGAGGTTCTTTGCTTTTCAGGTGTCGATTTCATATAGGACATATTTATCTGATTTATGTAAAATTTCTATAATTTCATCATTAAATGAATGTTCTGATATTCTAGACAATCAAATCTATTGGTAATTATAATGCACCCTTTGCAAAAGAGTGTCAAAGCTTGCTATCCCAAAGAACTTGAGATTTTTTCAATGTTAAGCGTATGAATGGATGAATAAATATACGTCTCTTCTCTTCCCTGTGCCTGTGAATTAACAGGTGAGGTTTGAGTAGAAAGGGGGTGTTACTAGCAAACCGAACTCTACCTGTTAAGGCTTTGGAAAATGCAAGGCCCATAAACATCCATTTATATATTTGTTTTCGGCCAAACTGGCTATTTTGATTCAAAATGAATAGGTGTGGATGACTGCGCAACGCAAAAGATGTGTAAAGCAGAACAATTCATGTGATTGAATAAGCATATCTAGCATTTAAGATATGGATAATCCTTTTTATAAGATAATTTTTTATAAAGTGACACATTGATATATTAAAGAAATGAAATTTCTTGTAAACCCGAGGACAGATTTTATAAGCAATTCGTTTATATGTATATACTAACTATTTCTAGAAAAATTATCTTCCTTTATTAACTGAATTTCAATAAATTGTTTGTAATATGATGAAAATGTATTTTTGAATGGTTATTTCAAATATTCTTACTCATTTAAGCAATTAGGGGGCGATTTTGAACGCCTTGGCTAAATTTAGAACAATATAAAAGTCAAAATCGCTTTGACAATTGGCTTGGACGCCATCTTGGACGCCATCTTGTTTCTAGCGAGTTGCCCAATGATGCCAAGGTGGCATCAACCGGATTCATGATGTACAATGTCTTCCCTTTCTAAAAATGCAAAAATATTTTCTATAGACGGCATTGCACGGTAAAAGTCAAATTTCGGGTTTTGCTGCCGGACTTAATTGGTTGTTTTCATTTTTATCACTGGAATCCTATTTCATATAGGTAAGAGGAGCTTGCCCCTGAGATGAAATGTTTCAGCAGTACTGGTGTATGAAACTTCACCAGTCACCGCAATATAACTGCAATAATGTTGAAAGTGGCAATTAACCCCACAAAATACAAAACAAAATTCACTTATGTGAACTTCTTATAATTTTCTTGAGACGCATGATGTTTGTAATTTGACTTTCAGGGATGAACACTAACACCAGTCCTGAAAGCCCCGAGATCTGTAGATTTTATAAGGGGACTTGTAGAAGTTTCCAAGTTGCTGGTCCTTAGGGCCTTTTGTAAATGGCCATTTTATTTCCTAGACTGTCCAGTTTTGAAAAAAAATGTCTTTCAGACACTATTTCTTTTTTCAATGCCCTATAAAAAACATTGTTAAAAAAAAAAGAATTTGCTTGTTATAGGCAATTTCTCTTTTACCACACTGTTTTCTTTACATTTTACTCCTTAAATTGCTAAAGGATTTCTGGTAGTATAGTTTTCATGGAGGACCTATTATTATCAGGAAGGACCTGTAAACTTTGTGACTTACAAATCATTCAGACTGGTTGCAAAAAGTTATTAGCGTTGACTTTGGTTTTTGTCAAATAACTGATAATAGATAGCCAAGCCAGGGATCTAGGTCTTACTCACACTCCTAGGGTTTAGAGTGTACTGCATTATTGACTGAGTAAATTGGGCTCGGAAATTGAAATGAGATATTTGATCTATAAAAAATCAGTTGAATGGAACATTTTTACGCTCACCATAGATTTCACCATATTTTGAAATTAATTATATCGATGGCTCTGTGTGAAAAAAGACATAAAGCCAATCCTAGTTTCACACTTGTAGCCTACCATAGCAAAATTGACCCTGTGCGTGACATTTCCAAGAATTTCACAAGTGCATACATTGAAGACCTGGATCAGCCTATGCATTTGCTAGGAACCTATTCTCAGTGTTCAAAATTGCAGAATAATTTGATGGCTCAGCACGAAACAGTTGTAACTCCCTAAAAACATATATGGAGTTACAACTGTTTCGCGCTGATCCTTCAAATTAGAAATTGTTGGAAATGTCATGCATAGGTTCAAGTGTTTAGAGTCAGTCAGCACAACATGAATGGTTGGACTAGGCCTGACAATGTTTACATCCCAAAATAGCGCAATATAGTACTATAAACTATGAATCGTTCATCATAGGGTATAGTTAAGTGCAAAATTTTGTGATATGTTATATTTGAGTTTTGTTAATGCCCTCAAGTCTGAAAGATTGGGGGATATTGTCTTACCACTGTCCATCTGTCTGTCCTTTGTCATCAAAATTATCCAAACTCATTACTTATTTTTCAAGCCTTTTCAAGATACAAAGCTCTGACATATCTTGTATAGTGATAAATCTTATGGATGTACATCTGCAGATATAAAGGTCAAGATTTTAGATTACAGCAAACCAAATACAAGGCTCATTCTTAGCATGATTGATCTTAAAGCTACATATCTGCTGTAACACAGGTTAAGGTCACATGATAAGGTCAAGATCTTTGATCTGATAAAGTTTGTCATTTAATGGTAGTCTGTGTTTCGCAAACATATTTTGTTGAATGTACATGTATTATTATTAGAGACGTTTGAACATGTATATAATAGATGTGTTTTTTATGCAAAAAATATCCATATTTATATTGGACTATTTGATTTAGATTCATGGTCCTGGTCCTGGGGCCCGTTTTACTAAACTTCTTACGAAAAAATAGTCGTAAGTCAAAATCACAAATCGTTCCTAGTGTTTTCATTCATTTTTAGCTCACCTGAGCACAAAGTGCTCAAGGTGAGCTATTGTGATCACTCACGTCCGTCATCCGTCCATTGTCCATCCGTCCATTGTCCGTCCCTCCGTCAACAATTGCTTTAAACATCTTCTCCTCCTAAACCACTGGGCCAATCAAGCTGAAACTTGGCAAGGATGTTTCTTGGGTGAAGCTCCTCAAAAGTTTTTAAAAGAATTTAATTCTATAAATAACTCTGGTTGCCATGGTAACAGAAAGGCTGAAAATCGCGAAAAATCTTAGAAAAAATTCTTCTCCTCCTAAACCACCAGGCCAATCAAGCTGAAACTTGGCAGAGATGTTTCTTGGGTGAAGCTCTTCGCAAGTTGCTAAAAGAATTTAATTTCATCAAAAGCTCTGGTTTCCATGGAAATGGAGAGGTTAAAAAATGGCCGAAAATCTTAGAAAAAATTCTTCTCTTCCTAAATCACTTGGCTAATCAAGCCGTTACTTGGCAGAGGTGTTTCTTGTGTGAAGCCTTTCAAAAGTTGTTGAAAGAATTCAATTTCATCAAAAACTCGGGTTTGCATGGTAACAGAACAGCTAAAAATGGACGAAAATTGCTGAAAATGTTAGAAAAACTTCTTCTCTTCCTAAACCACTGGGCTAATTTAGCTGAAACTTGGTAGGGATGTTCTTTGGGTGAAGCTCTACCAAAATTGTAAAAATGATTATATTTAATCAAAATCTTTGGTTTCCATGGTATTGGAAATGTCAAAATATTGCCAAAAAATATCAGAAAAGATTAATCTTCGCCTTAACTTTTCGGTATATCTTAAACTTGGTAGGGATATTCTTAAGGTTTAGGTCTACTAAACTTGTTAAAAGAATTTTATTCCGTCAATAACTTAATTAAAAAGAAAATCAAATTGCAGTAGGAGGAAATTAAAATCTGTTTCTTTTAAATCCACCGTAAATGTACATCAGACAATCTCTGATATTTATAACAGTGTTGATAGGTAATGAGTTGACTTGCTCAGGGGAGCGATATAGGGCCATCATGGTCCTCTTGTTAGATTCTGCCTTGCAACATTTCATTGGAATCGTCCCTGGGGCCTGTTTTACTAAACATCTTACGATCATTTTTTTTTTGTAAGTCGAAAAATAAAGTTGCTTCTGCAGTGGTAACTAAACATGGAATTCTGCCATGCATTATCTCATTGGAATCGTCTCCTACAGACGATTCCAATGAGATATTGCAAGACAGAATCTAGCGATGAATAAAAACACCAGGTACGATTTGTGATTTTGACTTACGATCAATTTTGTCGTAAGAAGTTAAGTAAAACGGGCCCCTGGTCTTGGGTTCCAAGACCATAAAGGCTTGCTATATTGTTTGGGTTAATTTATTTCAAGACATATTGTTTGAAAATTATATTTGAATATTGACTCAAATCCATTTATTTGATAAAGGACATTAAAAAGTTTGACAAGACAGGCCCCTACATAAAATATATTTTGTTTGTGGGTGTTATATCTCAATTAGGCTACGAGATGAAGATAGTGTGTGTTTTCTTTCATCCATAAAATATTTACTCTCTGACCTGATAACAATGTTTTTACGTATGTCCAAGGGAATTGGGTTCCTGGGTTCAAATCTTCATGTGAGCTGATGTTTATTGTTATAATGTCTTGCCGACTTAAAATTCCTTCCTTCCTTCCTTCCTTCCTTCCTTCCTTCCTTCCTTCCTTCCTTCCTTCCTTCCTTCCTTCCTTCCTTCCTTCCTTCCTTCCTTTCTTCCTTCCTTCCTTCCTTCCTTCCTTCCTTCCTTCCTTCCTTCCTTCCTTCCTTCCTTCCTTCCTTTCTTCCTTTCTTTCTTTCTTTCTTTCTTTCTTTCTTCCTTCCTTTCTCCTTTCCTTCCTTCCTTCCTTCCTTCCAGAACCGCATTTTAAATGTATGAGCCAATCTGTTTTAAAGCGGATACACCATATTTACCTCCTGTTACGCCCATGTCTGTTTAAAACGAAGAAACACCAATTCATTTATAATCAGCTTTTAGGGGCTAACTTTAGCGTGGCCAGGCGATATTTTCTTGCAGTGTTTAATATTACACAAGTTATGAGGATATCTAAAGAAATTTCATATTTGACGTTGGTAACGTCGTTAATGAGTTACGCCTACGCATTATATATTGTATTCATCACATGCACACTCTTGGAAATGCCATGCTTTAGTTTCTGTTTAATAAATACTGTCTCAAAACTTTCGGAACATCCGTCATATTAGCTTGTGTGTTACATTTGATACATTTTCACATGAAGATATTTGACGCCAGACGATTCGCAATGTGTTCTTCTCAATACTATTCGGTTTAAAATATCTCGAGAAACTTGTGTCACAAATAAGCTGCCAATATAGATAGATACCTCAAACGAGTAGCCCTGAGTTCAGGATGACAAAACGGCACAAACTGTTTGCAAATTATATTCTAATTTGCATGGACACCTGCGTGCAAAGCAGAGTTTAACTTGCAAACAGTCTGTACCTTTCTGTCATCCTGAACACAGGACAAATAATGTGATTACAAACAACGCACATATGAAAATGACAGATATGGCATGCCCTATCTCATATTTCATTATTATTTTCTGATCAATAGAACACAAGTTAGAATCATGAATATTTAAATCAAATTAATAGTCACACAAAAGTGGCTTCATATAGACGTGTTTAGTTCGACAAATGGTGGAATGGAAGGGTGACTTTGCGGCCAAGATGATAAAAAGTCGTGAACGTTAGTACACAAACAAAACGGCCCTGTGGTCAGAGAGTAAAACGTTTGCAAATGTTAAAAATGGTATCGGCTTAGCAAGTAGTTAATCGTCCAAAGCGGATCACCATTTATTACGCAAACGATTTCATCTCGAACGCAGAACACGATACCCATTCTTACCAGATTAAAAACATATCTGGCTAGGTTTCTCAATTTTCCAAGAATGGCAATGGGGCTGGCAACCACGGACCCTAAATTTATACATACAAACCTCGGACCCTTAGTATATACATACATTAAGAGTCTCTGGTTCAATTAACCTCAAATTACTTTTTAGTCCACTTCCCCGAAGGCCAGCGAGTTATTTGTTTTGGTGATTTATCCATCGTGCGTATACTTGTATTTAAACTGTTCTCATCAAAGGTAATTTTAATGGATTTCAATCAAATTCCACAGAAATGTTTCTTTAATGACCATCTGATTCCCTTTAAGAATATAATTGGTTTAAAAGCATTGCTTAATTACAAGAGCCCGATTTCCATACATGATCAAAATTGACTTTTCTCAGACCTTAAATGATTCACATGAACTTCAATATCAATTTCAATTTGGTGAGCCTTAAACGTCATCTTTTCAGACTGCTAATTATTTTAATCGGATGAAAAATATATTTCTAATTAGCGGAGGTGATTGCTAAATTTGTAATTTCTTGGAAACGTTGAAAATCATTTTTTTATAAACTGACTGGTAGATTGTAAACACAAATCATTTGAATGATCTTAGTATGACATATAATCAATTTGCCAAGGAATAATGTGATCGGGTTGAAAGTATACTTTTAAAGGACGGAGGTTATTTTTAGCTCACCTGAGCACATCGTGCTCAAGGTGAGCTTTTGTGATCATTGGATGTGCGTCGTCCGTCGTGCGTCGTCAAACATCAACAATTTAAGTGTTTACACTCTAGAGGCCACAAATATTGACCAATCATCATGAAACTTTGTCAGAATGTTCCCCAGGTCGCAAGGATGAACCATATCGAAAAAAAGAGAAGGATCCGTACCATATCACGGGAAAAGGGGCCTAAAAGACATTTTTCTTTTTTACACTCTAGAGGTCACAAATATTGTCCAATCATCATGAAACTTTGTCAGAACGTTCCCCAGGTTACAAGGATGAACCCTATTGAGAATTGGAAGGATCCATGCCATATTACGGGAAAAGGGGCCTAAAAGACATTTTTCTTGTTTACACTCTAGAGGCCACAAATATAGTCCAATCATCATGAAACTTTGTCAGAATGTTCACCAGGTTACAAGGATGAACTCTAATGCGAAGGATCCGTGCCATATCATGGGAAAAGGGGCATTAAAGACAATTTTCTTGTTTTCACTCTAGAGGCCACAAATATGGTCCAATCACCATGAAACTTTGTCAGAATGTTCCCCAGGTTACAAGGATGAACCCTAATGAGAATGGGAAGGATCCATGCCATATCACGGGAAAAGGGGCCTAAAAGACAATTTTCTTGTTTACACTCTAGTTTATACGTAATACATAGTGAATATTTTGAAAGCCTGTATACTCGAAAACTAAATTGTGGATAAAAATAGCAAAGCATAACGGAAGCTAGAATTAAAATGATAAACTACGCTAACAACATTTGTATTCTAGACGAGGTTAAGATCTGTTTGATCCTAACCAAGTCGGGTAACAGGTTCTTTTATTCACATAAACCAGTTTTGAAAGTATATACCCATTTCAACACCAAGGTGATAACATACAGCAATGGATTACAGTGAACCGCGTATTAAGCGACCACTTACTGAACCATCTGAAAGCGGTCGTGAAAGAGAATGGTTGCTAAGAGAACGTTATGTTGACAAATTAGAATAATTGTTTTAATTCAATATGTATGTTATTGCGAATTTCTCTAAAATCATATGCTGTTAAAACTCAAAAGAATCGTATCATTTAGCCGATTTTAATGAGTTTTAAAACAAAGGATTCATTTACATTTTTTTTTCGATCAATTATATTTAATTATTAAGATTTTTTTTAATTTAAAGAATGGAAAATTGAACGCGGTCGCTTAATAAAAATGGTCGCTTAATAGACGTGGTCTCTTGAGCAAATTGACTGTACGTTAGATGACGTCGTTATGACGTTATTCAGAACGTGATCTTAAATATAGGATTTCTCTAGTGGCTATTCATTATATGAGTCTGTGAGTCACATTTTCAACAATTCGATATGTGTGTGAAATGTAAACATTGAGGAGCTCAGACAGCAACACAATGCGATTTTAGGTCGCCTAGCTGTCAAATGATACTTTGAGACCCTCTCTATCTCAGAGTGAACAGTGAAGTCTCTTGTCAAACTATGCGGATGCACGGGATGGCCAGAGTCTTTGCTTGGCGCAAATTTGAAATTGTTGGTAATGTCACACATAAGTTCAAATGACACACGCAAGCTATGTGAGAAGAACAGTTTATAATGCAACGAAGCCTGTTTTGTCCTGATATCACCTGCCTGATAACTAGAAATAATATCAGGCAGTCTATTTTTAGAAACAATAATCTTCGCCGGAACCACTTCCACCTGAATGCTATCTGGTCTAGTCTGCGATAGTATATCATGAGCCTCGTCATGATAAATTCTCCCGACCTCGACTAGATAACACTGATATTTTGTAAGACTTTATCTCATTGTTATTTTAAGACACTAACATTTATCCTTTCATATATCAAAAAGGACATAGAAACGGTGAAGGCACGCCAATAAAAACAAAAAGGCAAGGTATTGATTACCGTGGGTTGATGGTTACTTACGTTTTGCTTTTTATTGGCTAATTGATTAAACGTCTTCTTGTTCATTTACGCCATTTCATGTTACAACTTTAATTTTGATCAGAATCCCGCCCGCGTTAATTGCGGATCAAAGTATTAGGAAAACTTCCATAAAATCAAATCGATAAGAGTCGGACTGAAAGCTTTCCATTATTCATGCCCGGTTCATATTCGTAATCTTAGCAAATAGTTCCAGACAAATGACACCTTAACACTTATCCTGGTTTAATTTAGTATTTGTTTCAAATGTAATTTCAATTATTGGCCCATTTCAGTTAGACAAATCAGTTTTTTTTCCTTAGTAACTTAGCAGAAAGCAGCCAGTATTTGGCAAGATAATACTGTGCGTCAGTGCAGGATGATCTTAGTCTGTATTAGCTGCCAATGCTTTGTAAGCAGGAATATACCCTGAATAGCACGAGGGTTAAATCCTCTCCATGTTATGTATCTCAGTTAAATACATATACGAGTTCTTTATTTGCCATGAACACGTCCAACATAAACAGAAATTGCTTAAATCCAAACTACAGCCAAGAGATCGTATCATTTGTGCCTAAAATGATCCTATGCTAGCTTTATCAACATGCGCACAATGCTTCGAACTTATTCAGCCTTAGAGATGTAGGAGTAATCGCTGATATTCTACGGAAACTCTTGGCAAGCATTTGTCTCTAGCCCATTATACATACATGGCATTAAGAAATACATTTTAACAGTGACAATTTGGGTTACATAAATAATCTTAATAATATCTATGACATTGTCAATAAATCCTTATTCAATGCATCCGTACAGCATTACTTTATAATATTTTTTTTCATATATCATTTTCATGGGTTTTCTTTAGTTTGAATTCTTCAATTAGATATTTAGTAAGTCGTTTTATAATTCCATCTTTAGAGTCTGATAAATTTTTACAGAATAAAGTTTTTGATGGATATGAATTCTTCCACTTTATCAGCAAAATAAAAAAGTCTAAGCCCACGTACGTAAAAAAATCTTCGACTTTTAATACATTTCGTTTCAAACACCAGGCAAAAAACTTAAAATCAGTCAATGTTATTTTGTCTGCCTTTTTCTACGTTAAGTATATGACATGACTATGCTATGTCGTATGTAGCGTCAAAAAAGTTAAAGCGTCATTAACGTCGTTTGGACTAAAGCAACATCATTTGCGATCCAATGACGGTTAAAATAGTCCTCTTGTTTCGAACATAGCGCAAATATTGCTAATCAATATTTTCAAATCATTATCTTTCAAATTAAAAGTTTTATTGAACAACGAACCCCGGAAAGAACTTATTTCCTTTAGTATAATTATAATATATTCACATAAAGTCCTTTTTTAAGCTGATTTCACTGCAAATAGTTTTAACGTTTTTATTATCAAGTTTAAAAATTTTGTATACTTCTGAAGTCTACATTTTAAAATAAAACAGAAAATTTGCAGCAAATGAACACATTTAGGTTGATTTCGACGCAGCGTCGAATTAGAACAAAAACGTTGTCACGGCTTTACAAATCGTATTTTACAAAAAAAGAAAAACAGTCCTTAGGCCACATCATTTTTGATATGACAAATGTATAGAAATCTGTTTCACTCTGGTCAGTATACTAAAAATCAGCATTGGTCACCCAAAATTTCTTTACAAAAAACAATTGAATTGAACACGATATCGATAGGGTTAAGGACCAGGGGCCAGTTTCATCAAAAGATTTAAGACGTATTTTTGTCTTACCAATGACTTTTCACATATTTAGGAAAAAAATCACGTATCAAAAATCTGTCAATACCTATGTATTTGAGTGATTGTTGTTTTAACTGTTTCTACAATCATCAGTAAGACAAAAATACGTCTTAAATGTATTTCGTTTTGAGTATACATACGCAAAAATGTAAAACGCATAACACGGACTTTCTTTCTTTCATCAATTAATTTTTCTCGAAAATCGTGTCTTTACTCCGGAATTATATTCAAATACTGATTTTGGCGGTTAGAAACGGATTAGGTCCAAAAAAAACCGTGACGACGTCATCATAACGTGCTTCATCCATTATTGCGTCTTCGTTAATGCCAATATTACAAATATGGTTAAGAAACACGATAATTCGACTTAAATGCTCCGAAAGATTCTGATAATAAAGCTCATTATCATTATCATTTTCATAATAATCATTATAATTAACATTATTTTCACCAAGCGGGACCTCTTAATATAGTTGTCTAGTCCCCTTTAAAAACAATGCGTTTAGAGCGCGTATATAACAGTAAAAGGTGAATCTATTTTACCAATCCGTTTTGTAGCCATCATTTTAACCCTTTGCTGTTTAATCCCTTATTTTTACGTGCCTGTGATTTTATGATTGAGAAAACAGTGTGAAAAAAGAAGAAATCGCTTCTGACTAGCAATTTCTTCTTTTTCCACACTATTTTTTACCCTACTGAATGGTTATTTTTCAAATGAAATCCACTTTAAATTTTCGTCTGCAAACCTTTGAATTTGAACAGGTCCAAAATTTTGTAAAACAGGAAAGGGTAAAGTATTTGTGTTGTATGATGTACGAGTATCATGGTTTAATGGTCAATGTTCAATAGAATATTAGATGAAAGTCCGATAGTGCTGTACAGATTTCTCAATCAAATCATCCCGTGGTTATAGAAACGTGGAATTGACTCTGCACACGATAATCTATAATTCATTACTCGAAAATTGCTGTTTTCTTTGATAATATTCATTGATTAACCCTTGGCTAAATTGTTTGTATATTACTATTACTAGTATTATTCTATTGAGACTTGGAAAACACGTTTTATGAAGAGGGTAAGGTATCGAGTTTTCGTCCGTGCGAACGATATATCTTCGATGATAGACAAAATATTGTAAGTACGGCTTTATTCATTTTGTTATAATTACTGCAAACTATTAGAATACGCTAGTTTGTTGTTTAAAAATCTGATCGACGCAATTTTTTCATCAAACAATGTGTAAATTGATTATCTCTAGGGATAATGGATTGAATATATCGATGGTCTAGAGAGACAGTTGTAACTGCCTATATATATATAGGCAGTTTCAGCTGTTTCGCTCTGAGCCAGCGATATATTTGAACTTTTTTAAGCATCAATGACATTTATGGATCATACAGGGTGTTTCATGATATCTGTCCTCATTCTGAAACCTTAAACATAAAAACATTCTGGTTTTACCAAAATATAACTCGGATTTAAAATGAAAAGATATCTATATAAAGCAGATAGAACATATTTTCCAGTGATATATCCAGTGATATATTTGTATCAATACCTCTGAAGTTATCAATCCTATTTGGCGTCAATTTTTAGGATGGTTTTTTGTTGTTGTTGTTGTTGTTGTTGTTGTTGTTGTTGTTGTTGTTGTTTTCAAATGGACATCAACTTTAGACAATAACCCCGTCATGTGTCTATCCTGAGGAACTCTAATATTTTCAACCATGTTTTTATTCAATTAAAGAGAAAATCTCCTTATGCCGCTCTTAATCTCTATTGCATCGGCTGGTGTAAGTCTGTATACTATTTCCTGCAAGTACGCTAATCGCGAACGAAAAATAGAGATGCGTTCGTTAGAGCGAGATATAATACCCCGCTAAATAAGATTTCTAAGACGTCATGAAGAACGATTTTCACTAATATGTGCGAAAACACTCAACGTCGTCAAGACTACTCGTACAAGCCAATGCCAACAAACCCTCGTTTCCTCATTTAGAATTTAGCGGATTAAAAATCTCGTTCTACCAAACGCTTTATCTTAAAAATCTTATTAAGAATATTAAGAATCTCGCTCTACCAACCGCACCTCTGATTTTGTCGTCCGTCAGCAGCCAATCTAAAAGCCATGCAAGAGAAGACCACTCTTGCTATTTAACAATATCACGTCATTTTTACACTCATATTTCAACATCATTTAGACGTAAAAATCACAAATTGAATGCTTGATATATCCCCTATTTTTTTACAATTTCATGATATTTCCCGCTGATCGTGCAGTTCTGGAACATCCAGGGATTTGATGCATGTTGCCATCTTCTGCCTCAGGATTTCCATTCTCAGACTGATAAAAGCTCGGCGCAACCTCGTTTTTTGTGTTTATGGATGTCTGTTTAATAATTTCGGTATTCATTGACCACTCATTCAATATCTTTAATCTAGTATTCTCAATGATAGATGGCTCTATCATAGGGAAGTGCTGGTTAATTGTTTTCGATTATATTGTCACAGAGCAAAATTTCACCACATGTTTGCCTTGCAATTTGTCCAATTGAAATAAAAACATATTAAATGACGACAAAATTGTCGCTTTGACGTCAATGATTTCCCGTGGTTAACAGTGAATCAGAATTATCATTCATACGTTTTACTTTGATAGGCAAATGATCGTTCTGTACGAAAAATTGATTGATCTAAACGATTTTGCCTGGAGAACAGATTTTTTGAAACACACTGTATTTATAGATATCCTGGAAACATATTCCATTTATGTATCCGATAAACCGGAATAAAATTACTCTGTAAATAGCCATTACGCGTAACATTACAAAAATATGGATTATCAGGCAATTGTTATTTTCATAATCATTTTTTTTCTTCTTTTTTTCCCCTGAGAACTCCATAGAAAAAGTGTTTGCCAAAAAGAGATCGAATTCACTCGAGGTAAACCGGATGTCGCATTTCAAAAGTTCTCGTATAAGATGTAACAAAGGTAACAGGGAATGATCAATCTAGATAAGTAAAAGTTGGTACAGTGTGTACAATTTTAACCAGCGAGATAAAACATGATTCTAAAATAACTTTTTTTCTTCTTATTTAACAGGTCATCTCCTTTAATCTGGAAGATGTTTCGTTGGATTGTTACTTTAAGAAGATGTTTACTCTCGATCATTCTGTATAGAGTTCATCCCAGGAGGTTGAAGAAGTTATTGACACTTGCGATCATGGCTGGGTTCGTTCTTATAGGTACGGGTCTAGTATTTACAAAATACAATTCGTGTGGTGACCTAGCCGAGAGGTAGACCAAGACGTCCCGAGTTCGAATCAAAGGACCAGCTATCGGTTTTCGTTCCTTTATTGACCCATACATTCCGCGCAAGTATTGGCAAATTTTCAAGGAAGCAAAATCGAGAGGGATAAATTTAAGTTGCAATAATTTGTTTCCCAATCGATATAAAATAAATAGATTTATACCAACATTTGTGACAACCTTGGGAAAATGAACTGTGGAAGAAGTGCAAAAAGTACCAACTCGGGAACCCTCGATGGGTACATTACGTCACGAGCACCAAGACAACTTTGAGTGAAACAAAATCATCGAAATCTAAATTAAAACTTGGCATACTAGTATTTGATAACAAAACACGTTTGACTCCATTTTATTGTAAAAATATGCACAAAAGCTCTCCATAGACATTCGGAAAGCATTTTAGAAATTTGTTTTTCTTCAAGCGTCTTCGCAGAGATAGCTTACCGCCAGTAACCGATTTACCCAAAATTGACTCAAAATAACTATATACGTACGTAAGGTCAGGCCACGGAAAAAAGCGCACTTCGCAGGTCGACCAGGTTCGGTAGTTTTCGGTTAAAGCAGAATACAAATGTATATAAAACTAGATCGATCATTATACCTTTAGTTTAATATTGTTTTCAAAATGCAACCCTTTAGTTGACCTCTCGAGGAATATAATCTGCCCTGCGTTCAGGATCACCAAACGGTACAAACAGTTTTCCAATTGTAACCCGCTTTGCACGCAAGTGCACGTGCAAAGCAGGTTACAATTGGAAAACTGTTTGCACCGTTTGGTGATCCTGAACGTAGGGCAGTTTTTTACGAATCAAAATACTTTTTGATTGATTGAACGGAGTATAATGCCGCTTTCAACATTTTTCCGGTTATATCGCCGCGGCTGGAGCACCTTACAATGATTTCCTGGTATTTCTCTCACCAGTATAACCACCACATCCTTTCCTAGCCTCCATCTGCTATCTCACATAGGTCTACGATTATTAACCAATTGGTGAGAGACAAATAGTCGGAAATAATGAGTGCCGCCGTCGGGGATCGAACTCGGGACCTCTAGATTGACACTCCGACGCGCTACCATTTGTAATATGACGGCGGCTTCAAATCAAAAGGCACAACTCTTGATGGTCACAACCAAAATTAAATCATTATTTACAGCGTAATAGTGAGTAGCCTCGAAATACAAAGCAAGAATTGACCACAAATACTCATATTCGACATCGACTTCGTCACGCCAGTTTAAGATGTGGACCCGTAAAAGTTCCGCAACATTTCGGAATTCGGATTATCTTTCATAATATTATTCGAGGTTTCCTAATGAAATCATTACGAAACCTCGTTTAACACTGTTAAAGTTCACGACTTCCGAATCGTTGCGTAACTATTACGGGTCCACTGTCTTAATGTTTCATTTCACACCTCCTGTTCGTTTCAGCGTCCTTTGTCGTTCTAGATGTAACACAGCGAATTATACGTTCCAGAATCGCCGAGTATCAACGGCAAACACGAGTTTTAAATCGTAAGTTAGACAAGAAAACTTCATAGAACAGTTAATTTTTGTGACCCGTCACGCGAAAAGGGACCATCTGGGTAGCGCGTAAAGTGTCGATCCTATTCAGACTGCGCGGACTGCGCAGACTGACTAGGGTCGAGACTTTTTGCAATCAACTAATTTTCTGAATCTGTGATAATCATTCTACATTCCTGTAAAAGCATTTGGAAATGCGACCCCTGGGTGGCCTGCACTAGAACCAATCTCTTTTTTATTTTTTTTTTTATTTTATGGAGTTCCCAGATGGTCCCTTTACGCGAGACGGGTCACAATTTTACAATATTCAATATAGATGAGCCATGGTGGCTTCTCTAAAATTAACAGAGCGCATCTGTCAAAATTTCGATTGACCAACCGAAATTATTTTAATCCGAAGTGCAAAGTTGATCTCTGCCATGTATGATAAACATTTTCTTTATTCTGGCAAATATACGCTCATTGTCCATATAATGGCATGTTTCTGAAAAAAATGTCGATAGTACCAAGCAGGATTTAGTTTTCGGAAATATCTTCATAGTTATTGGATAATCTGAGAATGCCCTAATATGTTTGTGTGGTGTGTTTGTAACCGGATCGTCCAATATTGCGTCGTTGATATGCTAAAACCTCGTAACTACAGCTTTGATCAAGCTGTAGTTACGAGGTTTTAGAATAACATCGACGATTGATTGTATTGAGAGGGCTCCCGTATCTGACAACATTGTATCTTATATCTAAATCTTAGAATTATCATCTAGTAAGCCGGACCTTAACCCTTCTTATAAAGCACACGAAATATTCATGCAGTACACAATACCTTGGTAAACTATTAAGACCTCGTTTAGCCGACACAAACGTGCTGTAAGGTCTAAGCCTTCCCTGTACGGTTTCGACCTCTTACCTTTGGAAGAGTTAGATCCTGACTCAGTTGAAATGTCGAAGATAATGTAATTTGTTGGAAACAAAATTTCAACTTCAGCAAAGTAAGGGCTAGAACTCTGCAAAGCCTCTGGGACTACTGTTGCGTTTGTGGTCTTGTGTCTATCTATTTCAATAAAAAATATCCCATAAAAAACTGCTGAATGAATTTAAACTAAATTCGTAGGAATGTTTCTTGGGTAGCCTTTAATCACATTTCGCCAAGAAATTAAGATTGGATAGAAAGAACGGCTTTAGAAGACAGAATTGATTTCTAGGTAGGGTATATAAATGTGAAAATATTTTTACAAAAAATTAAATCTACTATTTCAATAAATTTTCAATATACTGATCATTGAGCAAGTCTTCGTCTGACAACATTATGAAATTAAAAAAAAACATGGCTTTAATAAGTGATGCATATTTCATATAAGGTGAAGGGAGAACCCTGTAAGAGGCTGCAAATATGTTTTGAATGACGTCACATTTTTCAAAAAAGTGAAAACTGAAAAAAAAGCTTTCTTTCTTTCAATGTCTATTTTACCTTTTCGCGTTTGTTGTTTTTTCTGATGTGAATATTTAAAAAAAATTACCGAATTAAATTTCAATCAACTTTATTTTACAGCCGAAATATTGCACAGACAAAAGTATGACGTGATTTTAAGCGCCTATATGAACAGTGGCTCGACGTTTACCGGGCGGTTTCTGGGGTTTAGGTCTGACAGCTTCTATTTCTATGAACCTCTCTGGCATTTGAATGTATGGAACTATTTTAGAGATAATGTTACGGTGTGTAGTTCGAGGTTAGCGGTGTGTAGGTGAGATCAACTAGTTTTTGTTTGTCTTTCTATTTAAATTACACTTTGTAAATAAAAGCAAATCGTCGACAAAATTTGTTTGGGTAAATTCTGCGAGGATACCAGGTTTGTTATTTGAAAAGACGACAAAAATAAAAGATAAACGTTTGTTTCAGTGTAAGATCGATTTATATTTCAGTGAGTGAACAATAAAAGAATATTTTCACGAGTGGCGGAGCCACGAGTAAAAATATAGCTTTTTGTTCACAAAATGAAATATTAAACGATCTTTCTCAAAACAACTGAAACAACAACAACAGCAACAGCATCAAAACGCTTATTCTATGAATGGTAAACGCGATAGTTTTTTGCCAAAATTCAAAATAAAAAAAAAATGTGATAGAAATAAAAAGCTCAAAGGGGAATATTGGGCTGGTCATAGATTTGTACTTCAATATAAGCCTGTGACGGTAAACGGTCACGTTGAAACTATGATTAGCAGCGGATATCCGTTAAAATGAATAATTACGATGATGGTTAGGCACAAGATCCCAGGCTGCTGAAACGTAATTTTTACAGAATCAGACGCAGACAATCGTCATGTGTAGGTAAGTACAAAAAGAGGAAGCGAAAATTAGAGAATGATATGTTTGTGTCTATAAATAAATGTTTTCTGGTTGAGTTTGGAAAAACTTATCATGACGAGTCATGATTATTTCACGCAGCCGACACTAGATAATATCGGTGTTTTTAGAAACTAACATATTATTATATTTATCATGATATAATTTTTCAGTGCTTAAGTTATGTAAAAACCTTTAAAATCAATGAAATATTGGTGAATTTGATCCTAGTCAAGACCACGAATATTCAAATGTTACTAAAAACGGATTGCCTGATATCATTCTATGTTATCATGCTGTTGATATCAGATCAATACGGACTTCTTTGCATGATAATAAAAATTTTGTATGCCATCATGTATGCTTTTTCAGGTCAATAAAAAGTGAAGAGGCAAATAAAAACTCTCGACCAATTGTTGGCCCCGGACGTCATCTCGATCTAAAGATTTTAAATGACCCGAATATAACGTAAGTTATGGTGCAAACTTTGCTTTTGCATTTCTTTTACGTCATGATTAAGTATGCGACGATTCCAACAAAAACAGCGTTCCAAAAAAACATATGTTTTTTGGAAAGCTGGTTTTTTTTTTTTTTTTTTTTTTTTTTTTTTTTTTGGTTTTTGAATAGTCACATAATATAGTAGGAAAGAAATAGGAATACCATCCCTTCAATTCTTTCGAATATTCACCAATTGGTAGTAGACAAATGTTTCCAAGGATATTTGTCGCGGCTTGTAAAACGAACCCTGTTCCTCATAATTGAAAGGTGCTTTCGACTGCGCAATGGCCGCTTAGCCGTCAAGGTTTTGTTTATGGCTAATTTTATACCGGAATCCCTAAATAACTTCGTTAAGTTGCAGGCTTTCACTCTTTTCATCCTGTTCTGTTAACTTTGAAATTATTAACATACATTACTTGTTTACGTAATTAACCATAACATTTACCTTTTGCATAAACACTTCTTGTGACAAGCAGACATTAGAATATACATGTATGATGTGATCGGTCCCTCTAATTCTTCTTTTTATATATGATGTGCATGCGCGATGGTTGCTATCGTCATTGCTATTACGTTACTGCAATTAGGCCTACTTACATTATGCATGTGCATGAGCATCTGCGTGTTCAAAAAGCAATCACCTATCAAAGGATATTATTTATTGATAAGTAAAACCAAGTTTTTGCTGCATGTAAATGTACTTTTTTCAGGGCCGAGTCTGATCCTATCTTGGTGCCTCAAACAATATTAGACCACGTGTTCAATTGTCGTTTACAGAAACTTGCTAATATAATAGAACCGGGGGTCACTTCAGAAGTCAAGTTTGCAGGTAAAATACTTTCTACGGTAAAGTTTCAAATATCGGGTATAAACTGCATTGATCGATGATATAGTGATGTTTATCGAGTGGTTTAGGTAATGGACCCATAATAGTTCCTCAACGTTTCGGAATTCATGAACTTTAACAGTGTTACCCAAGGTTTCCTAATGATTTTAGTAGGAAACGACGGTTTACATTGTGAAAGATATTGAGTTCCGAAATGTTGCGGAACTATAATGCATCTACAACCTTAAGGCAGTATTTGACTTCGAAATCTCTATAATTTGGTCTATCGACCAGTCGCAACCGTTTTTCCGCAAGAATGTCTCTTTAATAACCGGTCATTGTTCTATTCTGTTGACAAAAATCGTTTAATTTTTGGACTGAAATAAATCTTTGTGTTAGTCTAATAACTAAATTTAAGTCCATTCAAAGAACACGGTCAGGCAGCCAGACCATTGGATCTAATGTATAATATCGAGCTAGTGTATGTATTGATCACAAATTTCTGAGTTACCGCTCAGAAGTATCAATGTCAAAGCAAACAAAAATGATTACCAATCCAACTAGCGCCATACTTTTCTACATGAATCCATATTTAGGTCCCCGCAGAAAACCTCTGAGGCCATAAACAGCCTGCGTTCAGGATGACAAATCGGTGCAAACAGTTTTTCAATTATACCCCGCTCTGCACGTTAGTGCACGTGCAAAGCGGGAATAATGGGAAAGCTGTTTGCACCGTTTTGTCATACTGAACGCTGGGCAGTTTTTTTTATTCACCGTGCCAAATCCAGTTAAGTGCATGTGACCTCTGATCTACGTTCAGGATGCAACTGATATCGCAAAAGCCAGAATGTCGACCTTGCTCAACAGTGAATGAAACTCATGCAATCGTTAGCTTTGCAGTTGACCTGAGATATCGAGCAAGGTGTATCAGTTGCCCTGCGTTCAGGCTGACAAAGCGGAGCAAACTGTAAGCCAATTTTACTCCGTTTTGCACGTTCACTAGCGTGCAAAGTGGGGTAAAATTGGCAAACAGTTTGCACCATTTGTCACCCTGAACGCAGGGCTGTTAACTTTTCAATTTTAATATTGAGCTGGACGTCGATTCAGAATGTCGATTTAGCACTACAGTGAATTTATGACATACATTTATTGTAAGCAGTTATGTTGATAAGTTGGGCGTGTTGCTTCCATATCGAGCCAGCTCAACAAGACATGTGTTGTGTTGAATGTCGATCACTGCTGGTTCTGCCAGTTTCACGGACCAACTATTCTCGTTTAAGACAATCGTTGTGGGATAACGGTCTTGAATGTATCATATAGATTTGGCTATTTTTATCCTGATATAACGAATGAATGAATAACATTATAGGGATATTTCAAAAACTGAGCTCTGACGTAGGGATTACCATAGGCAAATCGTGTATAATTAAAAAGCAAATGATGAGAATAAAACCTGATCCCTTCTCTGAAATTATGAAAGTACATGTGTGAGTGAACCTTTCGATTTAAGACAAGCAATACCGTTGGTTTAAAATACAAATTTAACTTTCTAATTGCGTTATTTTAACCTGTTTTTATCTATTTCGAACAAATGGGACGAGAATCTAACATTAAAAAGTTGATTTCATGGCTCATCGCGCAAATCTATACCTATAGTTATAAAATGCCACTAAACTTTGATCTTTATTTCAATTGTAAGTGTTCCGTTGACGTTGACGTTTCTCTTAGCGTTGGTTAAAGGCCAATGTATTGGTCCTAGATTGGCCCCAACGGTGTGAAATCAAATCACTTATCATAAATTAAAATATGAAATATGTCAATAAGTGATATTTAAGCGAATTTGCTACAGAGGTCAAATTCGGGGTCAAATAAATAGAGTTATGACTAATTACCAATGCGGACACGTAGTTCAATTATCGATGGTGAGCGAGGATTTATGATTTTCTAGGTGAATCTATTGGTAGATTTTGCGCGGTGAGCCGTGAAATCAACCTTTTCCTTTTAGATTCTCGTATCATTTGTTCGAAATAGATAAAACAGGTTAAAATTACGCATTAAGAAAGTTTAAAATTTACCTTTTAAACCAACGCTTTTGCTTATCTTTAAAACGTAAAGTTCACTCGAATGAGTACTTTTATCATTTCAGAGAAGGGATCAGGTTAAATTCCTATCATTTGCTTTTGAATTGCACGTATACCCGATTTACTTGTGGTAATGAACTCAGCGCTTACACCAGAGCTCAGTTTTTAAAATGCACCTATATAGTATTCTGCGTTTAGGATGCAAAACACGTTTCCGAATGTTTAGAGACGTATACGTATGAATGCGCGTGCAATGCATGGTAGAATTTCTCAAGTGTTTCGTGGAGTTTCTCAGCTAAAACGCAATGCTATTATATTCACAGCTTCGAAATGGTCCAGCTTCACAAACTGCCTCTACAAGAGATTCAAAATAGACGCTTGTCTAAAAGACCTGACAGAAATCTGTAAAACAGTCAACCACAGGGTATCTAAAGTACTGCGCATGTCTGTTCAGGGACTGGAACCCATTCTACGTGACAATCCTAGACTGAAAGTTATCCACCTTTTTCGTGATCCAAGGGCGATAATTCATTCCAGGATAGAGACAAGCGGATACCCTTTGAGGTTTTCACTTCGGGGAAGTCCAGAAATACGAAGTAACGCGAAAGCATTGTGTGATAAAATGGCATCGGATATTGAAGAAGGGAAAAGACTAATGATGAAGTATCCAGATCGCTTTAGATTCGTTCATTATGAAGACATTTATTCAAATGAAAGTAGTTTGATAAAACTACATAACTTTTTAGGTATGGTAGTCACTCGTGGTGAATTAAATTACATTCGTACAGTGGAAAATCTGAACCATCCTAGTAGGTCAATTTATGAGAGAGGTGAACAGAGGCAGAATAATAACGCTTATTGGTGGACCAGATATTTGAAATGGGGAATCGTTCAAACTTTGGACAAACCTTGTTTAAAGGTGTACAAGAGTTTGGGGTATCCAATTCTTCGTAACGAAGGAGATTTGGTAGATCTAAATTTTGATGAATTACTTTCAAATTTAGCTTTTAAATTGTAGTTTTTCATCGAGTTGTGACCCGTCACGTGAAATCCAAGAAACAAGGTTCGAACTGCCTAAAATAAATATTATAAAGGGAGATTGGTGTCAGTAGATCGAGGTGTCAGCGCAACACTATTGTAAGTGCCTATATATTTATAGGCACTTACAATAGTGATGCGCTGACTCTTAAAGATATCAATCGGAGGTAGAGTTCTAATTCATGTAATTCTTATTCTGCAATGTACAATAATCATCCAGATTCAGAGAATCAGTAAAGTGCCAAAAGTATCAGGCTCCTGCAGCCCGTGCAATATGACAATGGTAGATTCATTGCTCGCTACCCAGATGGTACCTTTTTGCCTTAAGAGTCACACGTACTCACAATGATTAATGAAATGACACCGCCATAAAGGTGGGAAACGTTGACGAACATACACAGCGTGTGTTTTCGAGATTAGTAAAACATTAGATATTTTTAGTGATTCTTATATGTGATTCGCAAAGCTTAATTAGTTCACATGGAAATGTGATAGATATATTAGACCTCACAAAGGGTAATCAGATATGAGCCTGTGCGTGAGATTTCCAACAATTTCAAATATGCACAAAGCAAAGACTCTGGCCAGCCTGTGCATCCGCACAGTCTGACCAGAGTCTTCACTATGCGCTTTGTAGATAGATTAGGTCTCAAAGTATCTGTGGACCATCAGGAAACTTAATATTTACAGTATGTGGCTGTCTACGCTACCCAATGTTGGCACCTCACAAATATTTCAAATTGTTGGAAATGTCACGCACAGGCTCATATAATGATGAAATAGCGCAATATAAAGGTATAAAATCGTCGATGGGGGGCTAAAATGGTGTTGATACTTCTATGTCCAATTTGCATTTACGACATTTTGGTCGCCCTTCGCCTAAATGGTCATTCTTGATTAGTAAAACCTCCCAAGAATAAAACGCTTTAATACTGATAAGCCTGCTACAGTTTGGCTAGGATCTTTTTTCGTCCGTCACAGAATGTCCCTTTTCGTGTGACGATACACGTACTTTATCCTCGAATACCCCGGGCTCTACGCCATGAAAATATATGGTGTAGCAAATAGGGAGACCCGGGATACCTTAAAATGCACAGTCGTACTTATCTTTCGAATATTTGCGACAATTTTGATTCTTTGTTCTAATATGCCTTAAGATTTATATGAACTTTACCAAATTGTTTTAAACAGCTCTCATATGCCTAGTTAGATGATAAGTGAAAAAGAACACATTACATAGTTCCTTTTGCTACAAGAGTAAATGTTTAAACCTCGTTGGCAAATCAGTCCGTCTACTAAATTGCTTTAAATGTTTTAAAAATTAATCGTTATTTCTCATTCAATGTTTTCATAAATTAAGTGATTAATAAACACTTGGTGTTAATTCTGCTGTAAAGGACATTGGATACGTTCTTGACTCCCGCGACAGACCTAACAAATATTTGACCGGCCTGTACTAATCCAGCCTATTTATTTTTGCATCGATAGACTACTACAACCGCTGCAAAGTTTTGCGACTTGGATGCCACTCAGGTATAGACAACTTTTTATCATATTACATATCATTTTATTACGTTGGGCTACCAACATCTGAGCTAGCTCTTTAAAATTATATGATTTCTTTTGCTTGGCTGCCATCTTATAAATATGCAATTATGTTTAGATTTTTTTCTTTAAGAATGACTGTACGAATTGACAAAGGCAACTAACAAAAAATGGGAGAATTTAAAAAAGGCAAGCAACTCCACTTTTGCTCTGACCTCTCGAAATTCCTTTACACGGAAATATATCTAGGCGGACAATATGGTTTTAATTTCTATCTTATAACTGTACAAATATCCGTGTGATAACATTCCATATGATATTTTTATGATATCACATGGATATTTTTAGATCTATGACATAATGCACTTGCATTTCTGTTAGAAACATCGACGAAAAAAATGCAAATAGGGGTTATAAGATACATATAATAGTACGTACTAAGTGTACTGCATGAAAAAATATCTAACTCGTTTGTGAGAATAGATAATTGTCTCTGCAGAGCCTCGACAATTATCAATTCTCCCAACCTCGTTAAATAGTTTTTCTCATACTAAACACAAAGTACGTATTAAATATGTAATGTATAGAGTGTCCATCCGCTTTTTATATTAAAATTTATCAAGTTTCATGTTTTGAGCTGTAGTAGCCTGTGTTACTAGGGTTACATGTGATGTAAACAAGTTGCCATGGAAGCAATTGGGTTAGCTCCTAATAGATTAATTTATCAAAAAGCTCATTTTACTTGAAAAGGCGGGTAAATGTATGTCGCTTAACTTACTGAGAAGGTTAACCTATATTTTCAAAGGTAAGAATTTTCTCTTTCTCGAGTTCGCTAAAGCTTTTATACCCCGCATCAATAGATCGGGGCCAAATAGTTTTTGGCCTGTCTGTTTGCATCTTGTCTTTTTGTACCCATAAAAACTTTATATATGGCCATAACTTTTGATTGGTTAGTGATAGACTCTTTACATTTCACATGTGTATTGCTTGGTACAATATCTTTCTGATGGTACAAATTAGAGGTCTCATTCAATGCCAATGGGATATGTACAAGTAAACATCACATTGAATTTCGTTTTTCTGTTTATTTCTATATTGTATCACGTACCATTTTTTCTGATAATAGGACAGGGGCATTTGTATTTTACAAACACATCTCGTTTTCTGCCAGCACAGAAAAACTATGAATGTTTTACATAATGACTTTTTTAATAAAAAAAATCTTTATCCTTCCAGTTTTTCAATTAAGATATAATCAGTTTCTTTATCAAATCAAATTTAGTTCAAGGCATAATTACATTTTATTTATTCATTAATTATTTTTTGATGGGGTCATGTATCAATAAGATCAAATTAAACTGGGTGCATACGATTTTGGTTTCTACAATATCACTATTGTTTCTTCAATATCTTCAATAAAAGGAAAAAATCAAAATTACGCTAGCTAATGTAATTTTTAAATTATTTTGAAATGCTTTTTGTTTCCAATAACTCTGACTTAGCTTTGTATCCGCACAATCTTGATAATGCACTAAATAGAAAGACAAGGTCCTTCTCCTTCTTCAGACGGCCAGCGTATATTTGTGCTCCGTCATGCGAAAAGGGGTCATCTGTACAGTGCAAAAGGTATCGATCCTTGTCAGACTGCGCAATCTGCGCAGTCTGACCAGGATCAAAACCTTTCGGAAATGACATATTTTCTGAATCCAGAACTATTTTTTCTAATTTCTAACTAATTCCGAAATTCGCCTTCTGATTTACCTTTGCTGGAAACAATCCCTTTTCCAAATATACGGAGTTTCCAGATGGTCCCTTTTCTCCTGACGGGTCACATTTCTATGGCAATGTGTACTAATGTGCCTTGCACAGATAATCGTGATTAAATAGAGGATAATCGTTTGTTTCAGAGTAAGATCGATTAATATTTCATTGAGTGAACAACAAAAGCTATATTTTCACGAGTGGCAGAGCCACGAGTGAAAATATAGCTTTTGTTATTCTCGAAATGAAATATTAATCGATCTTACTCGAAAAAACAAACGATTATTCTATTTCTTTAATGCAAAAATGAGACAAAATGTCAAATTTCTAGGACATATTTTCGTAAAGCGCGTCATTTTGTACGTGATTGCTATGTGACGTCACTTATTTCGCCCCGCATAGATGACGTCAGATAGGGTGAAATGCACAAAAGAAGGGTATAAAATTTCGATAATTTCACTGCTTTTGCGGAGAGATTATCAAGTGATAATCTACCGTTATTTCTCGATAAACCATCAAAAAGCATTAAAGAAATGATATCAATTACAAGCAATCTGATATATACATTTGTATATGTATGAGTAAACGTGCACGCCGTCGGTTTGCCTCGAGGGGGGTCGTGACTGCAGTTTGAATCAAGCTGTAGTTGCGATTTTTTCTAGGGGAGGCGACTTTTAATGTTATTTTCGATAATCAATGTTGCCCAATTTACAGCCGTGGTGACTCGTGACTGTATTATCGCCCTTTATCCATTAAGGAAGACAGCAATGTCGCGAGTCAATCGCACTATTTATGATAAGCTTCTTTAACAATGCTTGCAGTTTTATAATGACTAATTTATGTACCGAGTTCGCTTTCTTACCCGGTGATATAACACATCGCCTGCCAGAATAGCTGAGTCGGGAGAAATTTCGCTATGTATGACTGCAGCATGTACAAAAATATGAATTTACATTAACTTGCCGCATTTTTTTTACTATAAAATATACTACTTTCAAGTTATGTTTGGGGGTTTTTTTTGTTTTTTCACGAAAGACGTATAGGCCCATAGGACCGGGTTTTATTTATTCATTATTTGTATCGAATGTCTGTAGCACATGTCACTTTAATAAAAATGTACTTACTTACTTACTTACATAAGAATTGTTGAAAATACCACATACAGACTCAATTATATTTTCAGATGTATAACAACACGTCTGACTTCATACAACATAGTCAGAAAGATCCCGTCAGCCTTCCCGTCTTTATATTTGGTGTATTTGGTGTTATCTGGGCGATAACTGCAAATGCTATTATCCTTATCTGCTTCTATCGTGAACGAAACAAAGTTTGGAACTCTTTCACCGCCCTTACCTGTAGCATGACAACAAGCGATCTCTTTATTGGCTTATCAGGCATACCCGTACTGATGCCCGGGAGGACAGACGCACAGCTGAACGATATAGGTTGTTTGATCACATTCAGTTTGATTTTATCGATTCAATTAACCGGTCTCATCCATGTTCTTGTAATCTGCTTTTCTAGATTTATGAAGATCTTAAAAATGAATAAACCAACAAATAACCTAAGCCAGAAAAGGAACATCAAAGTGGCTGTAAGCTTTATCTTAGTTTCGTGGCTGTTTCCACCATTACTTTACTCAATCCCTTCTATCTTGTGGGGAAAAGTTTATGGTAATAATATAGAATGCACGGTTGATGAAGTTTTCGGGTCTAATATTAGAAAAATGTTCGTATTTTCTGGTGTCGTTTATGGTATCTTAATGTTGACAACAAATATATTATACACTGTAACAATTGTGCAACTTCGACTTAAATCGAGTCGAGTTATCGTTCCTACATCTGTTGAGTTAGTGAATGTGCCCGAACAGGGGTTGCCGTCAACAAGCTTACCAGGACAAACCAACCAAACGGATGGACATACGTCATCGAATATTAAGGCGGAAAAGAAAGCGATCGTGACAATAGGAATCCTTATGTTACTTTTTAATATTTTCACAATTCACATACCCATATCAGGACTAGTTGCGACCCGTAATACAACAATTAATAGAGACCTTCGCTATGTTGCATTCACGCTTTTCATTGTGAATTCTGGCCTGAACCCACTTGTGTATGCTACGCGTATAACATCAATACGAGAAAATCTTAAAGCTCTTTTAATGGGTTTGAAGGATTTTTTCTGTCGAACAGACGAAAATTGAATTGGCGGGATTTTCTCCAATAGCGGTACCAACCTATTTATTAAGGTAGTTGACCCTTAATAGTACCGCAACGTTTCGATAGTAATGAACTTTAACAGTGTTAACCGAGGTTTCCTAATGATTTTCATTAGGAAACCTCAGTCAACATTGTGAAAGGTCATGAGTTCCGCAACGTTTCGGAAATATTACGGTTCCACTACCTTTTCAAGCGTCACCATTGGGTTTCAGATTCCTTGAATGAAGAATTTAAACAAGGAGCGAAGCGGGAAAAAAATTCTAAGAATTGTCCCTCTTTATCAAATATGTTGCTTTTTTCACAGTGAACATACGTACTATGACGTTAAATAATTTTGGGGTTTGTCAACGTAAATAAAATTTTCCTTTATGAGGCAACACTTTAGAACGAGCAACTTTCAAGCTTTCGAAATTTTAGCTTGATAATGTTGATATCGTTGAATAAATACCAAATCAAGAACTTTTAACCCCACCTTACTAACAATTTCCCACGATATTGAAAGAGATATCACAAAATGTAAAAGTTTTCTCAAGACGACGACGACGATTTTTACATATGTGACCCGTCACACGAAAAGGGACCATCTGAGAACTTTGTAAAACGAATATTTGAAAAAGAGATTGAGTCCAGCATAGGTGAACCAGAAGTCGCATTTCAAAAATGCGCTGGAAGGTAGAGTGAACATTCTAGATCCAGAAAATAAGCACATTGTGAAAAGTTTCGATCCTAGTCAGTCTGCCCGATCCGCGCAGTCTGACTAGGGTTAACACTTTGCGCACTTCCCAGATGGTCCCTTTTCGCGTGACGGGTCACATATACTAAAAAGTACCTCAGACGTTAAGAGGGTTTATTAAGTCAAAAAAAAGACAACCAGGGCCCGAAGTTATAAAAATTTTCTCATTCTCAATTCAAAATTTTCTCAAATTTCAATTCGAGGTTAAAGCCGCGATACTCTTTTTTATATATCAACATAAAAGATAATGTTAATAAGTTGTTACAAATAACAACTTATCAATATTATCTTTTATTTCATACATATATTTAAAATTTGAGAAAATTCTCAGTTGAGCCTAAGAAAAGTGTTATAACCTCGGGCCCAGATGATATTCTTTCTCTGGTTGAATGAACAAAATCCCTAGCATTACGGGTCCTCTACCTAAATACAGGCAAATCTTGAAAATTGATTTGGACAAGGACACTTTTAGATTTTCCAGGAGACTATTTTGATCGGTTTATGAGGCCTGATCTCTGGTTATATATCAGGGATCACTTAAAAAATGGGCACCACGCTTCATTCTCATTTTCTCAATTATCTGAAAATCCTCAGCCGGTATACAAAAATAAATAGATAGTCCGTTTGACTTCCATATGACCATCCTTTTCATCACTTACATAAAATTTCGTTTGAATGAAAGATATCTATATGGTGAAATATTTATTTTAGCTTAATAACATTCCAAAAAATATTTTTTGGACACAAAATGATTTTAAAATAATGATTTTGTCTATCTAGTTAATTTTAATACTTTCGCATTTTCTACTCTTAAACAAAAGGGGTGATGAAGGCTCTTAAGTTGTTAGAAAATGTAAACAAAAGTAAAAACACGTGGTTTTATACTAAACATTTGACAGAAGAAATATCCATTATTCCAAATTTGGACAAGCTAATTAGCATATCGACGGTCAGGACATCTTAAACTAAAATATCCCGTGATATTACTCGCCTGCTTATCTAGTTTTCCTCGTGAAAATCCCAACGACTTCTTAAAATAATCAGTTTGAAAGGTCTAAATAAGAGAATATTGGGTTCATCTCAGAATGGAAAAAACTATTATCAATTATCTAGTCAAATAGGTTTTTTTTTTAAACAAATAGAGAATACACTAAGATTTAATATCCTAAGGTAGTAAAAGAAATTTACAAACTTAATTTTACAAAAATACTCGATTATTTACTAAAGCGGTTTGCCAAAATTCATGCACTTTCGACTCTATCTATCTATCTATACATCCTGCATCACCCTCTTTCGAGTATAACGTGCAGTTGCGCTGTCAGTGCCAAAGTAAAAGGGGGGAAAGAGATAAAAAGTAAAAGTGAAGCTGATAAAAGAATAAAAGTGTAAAAAGTAATGTTAGTGCAGGGGAAGTGAAAAGTAAAGGAGGTTAAAAACAGTGTATTTACTTAAGGGGATAGATGGTTTATCTCACAGACTCCTTTTCTGAAGGAGAGGAGATTTTCCAGCAATACTAGGTGGGAAGGGAGTCTGTTCCACAGTACAATCGATGCAGGGTAGAAGGAATTTTGGTAGTACGTAGATGAAGTGTGGATTTGTCTATATGAGAGGGGGTGCATGTGACGAGTAAATCTCAAGGGCTTCTCAAAATATGAAGGTAGTTCAAAAGCAACATGGCCGTTTATAATTTTGTAGAACATGATCATACGAGCATCGATTCGTCTATTCGCTAGGGACCTCCAACCAAGCTCACTCAGTATGTCAGAGGCACTATCGTAGGGAGAATATTTATCTTTGACCCATCTGGCAGATCTTCGCTGTACCATTTCTATTTGATTTATGTTTTTTTAGTGTGGGGGGACCAGATGGATGAGCAATACTCGACTTGTGGCCGTACCAGGGATCTATATGCTAGTTCTTTGACTTTTTCATTTTTGGTTTTTACATTCCTTTTGATGAATCCTAATGTTCGGTTTGCTTTGGAGGTTATGCTGTTGATGTGTTCATTCAAGCTAAGGTCGTCAGAGATGGTGACACCAAGATACTTCACAGAGTTCGTGGACTCGAGTATCTGGCCATGGAGAGTATACCGAGTATCAAGTGGTTTTTTGGCTCTAGTAATATGTAGTACCTGGCATTTACTCGGATTAAACTCCATGTCCCAGGCTCGTTCCCACGTCTGCAAAGCATCTAGGTCAGCTTGGAGGGTGTCACCATCGTCCGAGGACCCAACTGTTAGGTAAACGGCCGTGTCGTCTGCGAATAGTCTTACCTGAGATTTAATGTTATGTGGTAAGTCGTTTATGTAGAGCAGGAAGAGGAGAGGCCCAAGAACAGATCCCTGTGGCACACCGGATGTCACAGGGACCCCCTCAGAGCTCTCCCCCTCCAGCACCACAGCCTGGGTTCGTCCAACAAGAAATGCTCTTATCCAGTTTAGGGTGCTTCCTTTCACTCCATGCTGATGTAATTTAAAGAGGATCTTTGAATGGCTGACCTTATCGAATGCCTTGCTAAAATCTAGGAGAATGAGGTCGACCTGCTTACCATTCATAAGTTGCCTGCCCAGGTCTTCAACAAGTTGGATAAGCTGAGTTCCGCATGATCTTCTTTCCCGGAATCCATGTTGCAAGTCATATAGAATAGAGTGCCGATTAAAATGTTTCGTGAGTTTAGACGCAATTATATGCTCCATCACCTTGCATAGAATGCATGTCAAGGAGATGGGCCTATAATTGGCAGGGTCGCTTTTGTTTCCCTTCTTGAAAACCGGGCTGACATTTGCTTTTTTCCAATATATGGGGATCTTACCTGTTGAGATAGACTTTTGGAAAAGTAGTTGGATGATTGGAGCTAGTTCGTTTTTGAGTTCTTTAAGGACTATGGGCTTGATCCCATCCGGGCCTGCGGCTTTGTCTGGTTTTAGTTTTGATAAAAGTTTTTCAACACCGATTAGCCCTATGTCAATATCAGGCATTCTAGGATATTTGCACTGAAACTGTTGTGGAATACTAGTGGCAAAATAATTTTTGAGTTTATCTAGGCATATATGGCTAAGCTTTAGGGGTGACAGAGGAGAGAATACTGACTGAAATTGCCTGTTCAACACAGAAGCTTTATCTTTGTTTTGTGAAAAGGTAATACCTGAGTCTTTGTCTTTCAATGGGGAAACACCATGGGAGTCCTGCTTTGCGTTTTTTAACAACGAGAACAGCTTTTTGGGTGCAAAGCTCTGCTTGTCAGTGTCGTTGTTTTCACCATTTTCACCGAGGCCTAAGATTGATTGCAGGTAGCTGTTATATGCAGTTCTGATATTCGTCTGGACAAGGTGTTTTACCTGTTTGAATTGGTGTCTGTCCTTGGGATGGCCTTTCTTTTGCTTCTGATATAAGCTGTCACGTTTGCGGATCAGTCTTTTAATTTGCTGTGTTATCCATGGGAGACTTCTCTTTCTGCCAATTTTCTTAATAGGGACAAATTTATTGATACCTTCATCTACCATTGTTTTGAGACTGTTCCAAATTTCTTCTACGTCTTTTTCAACATAACTTACCAGGATGTCATTTTGGCATGAGGTGATGTATGCTTTGAAGCCTTCCCAGTCTGTCTTCTTGTATAGTTGGACTGATCTAGGGATTTGTTTTGTTTGGCATGGTTTTATATCAACATTTATAAGGATGAGGTCATGATCAGCAATACCAGGGTGTGTTTCGATGGTATTTACTAAGGTAGGGTTAGATGTAATAAAATAGTCAAGAATATTCTCACCTCTAGTTGGCTCCCTCACCATCTGGACGAGGCTAAAGTCATCCAGGAGTGTGATGAATTCCTCGTAATGTTTGAGTATACTGGACCCTGCTTTGTATTTAGGAGTATGATCTTGGTCCCAAGAGAGTTTGGGGTAGTTGAAATCTCCTATAAGCCAAGTACTACCTTTGATTGAACTAGTCATCTCCAATGACCGTCTGAGCTCAGCAGAGCTTTGGAAGTCCCCATCTTTTGGCTTGTAGTAAGCTGCAACATACAGAGGTTTTGTAGAGAGCATTTCTATTTTAACCCATAGAATTTCACAGTCTGTCCTCAGCTGTTTTTTGCTCACAGGCAATAAATGTGTCCTTTACCAGCATGAAAACACCACCACCGCCTGTACCTGACTCTCTGTCTCGTCTGAAGAGTGAGAAACCTAGTGATTTAGGGAAATACTCACTGTCAAGGTGATTTGGTGTTAGCCAAGACTCAGTGCCCACCACAATGTCTGGTTTGTGCTGTTCTAGAATGGAATAAAATTCAGATTTTTTATTCACAATAGACTGGCAGTTAATGTTTAGGACTTTGAGGCTGTGAGCATTTTCAGGGGGGTTTTCACGAGCAGTTTGCCTTTTTGGTAGAGATGATCTTGGTTGAGATGAGTTAGCAAGAGTATCCGAGAGGATGCTGTAGCTGTTATTTGACAGAAGTGAATCATACTGTGTTTGCAATGGATTAGAGTAGTTCAGGTTTTCACACTTTGAGCATGCCCAAGAGAAAGACCGTTCTGCATTTACTAAGTCATCATAAGTGCTTGGTCCAATAGACTCGCACAATATGTGGAACCATTGACCACAACCATCACATTCTAGGGCTGGGTCATTGTTTTTGACTTCAAGGGAGCATATACCGCAAGGGAATTCAATTGGTCCAGGGTTAGTTTCAACATCTGAGGATAATGATATGAGGAGCAAACAGTGATACAGCTGTGATGCTTTACGTAGCCCTTTTACTGGAATATGCCATTTGTTGATTTGACAACGCTAGCTAGACAAGTTACCTGGCTTGGTTCATAGTCATTTGGTCTAATTTGTGGTCTGGCAACTTTGAAGGTCATCTCCTTTGGGTTTGTGGGAGTTTGGACCACTTTAAGTACTACTAGAGTACAAATGATGGGGGATAACAAACCTGTAAGCATGGTTTGATGGGGTTTTTTTTCGATGTTTAAGACACTTGTATCATTGAAAAAGGTAAATAAACAAAACAAAATGGCCGCTTATGTCAAATATAAGCGGGAAATATGTCAGGTAGGAAAAGCATAAAAACACAAATTTCCTTACACTGAACGCATAATTGCGATAATAGGGGTCGAGGGATGATACAAACTATAACCTGTGCGTCAAAAGCACAAATTTAATGATGTAAATACACTGTTTCAGAATATTTTTTAGACAAGTCAGAAATCAGCTGTTAATAAGCACGACGCATGCGCAGACAAGACTCGGCCCCTTTGCAAATCAGAGCTATTTTTGGATAGACAATTCGCTGTTCCGTTTATTACAAACACGAGTATGTATGAAAGGCAGAAAGAAGACGGACGGACAAAATCATAATTACACCTTCAAAAATTCTAAAAAACAAAATTCTTCATGGTATTAGATGGGAAAAAATGATATGACAAGAAAAAAATACTCTTATCAATTCGATTCTGAGATTTTCGACGAAATGTTGGTCCATATAGAAGTCAAACTGATTATAACATTTAGTCTATCATATTAATTAAAATATCTAACGAGGTTGGGAGAATTGAAAGTTGTATATGGTCTGCCGAGACAATTATCAATTCTCACAACCGAGTCAGATTTGTTTTCATACAATACACTAAGTATGTATTATAATTATCTTTTTACCTCCATTTGTCTTGTTTTCATTGATGTTTCTAACTAAAATGCAGGGGCCTGTTTCATCAAAAGATTTAAGACGTATTTTTGTCTTTCTTATGACTTACCACATGATTAGTTCAAAAATCATGTATCATCTATATATCAATAACTATGTAAAGTGATTGTTGTTGTAACTGTTTCAAAAGTCATCAGTAAGACAAAACTATGTCCTAAATATTTTGATGAAACTGGCCCCAGGTCTCTAAAAATAACCTCATGATATCATTATTTTTATTTAAAGAAACTATGTGATATAATAATAAATATCACATGGGATGTTATCACACAGATATTTGTTAAGTTATAAGATATAACAAAGATCAAGTCAGAATTAAAAAGGTTTCAGCGTTTAGATTTCCGTGTTGAAGTTGTGCTATTTTATTCCCTTGCAAAATCGCCATGTCACGAAAAAATCGATCTTACCTCAATAGTGTAATTCTAATAATGTTTTCAATCATGATCATTTGTTTCCTATTGGCGCTTTGTTTACTTGTATCAATTAAATTGAAAGAAAAAAAAACCGCTTTATTTCAACAGATTTTAGTATTTTTTTTACAGTCCAACGCCTGAGCATAAATATGTTGCTATAGTAACAAAATTCAAGGTCGCGCCAGTATGAACATTTTATGAATTAAATGACTTTAAAATGTTAATGAGCAGAAAACATTTCCACCACAATAAATACGAAACAAGCAAGAAATGCGAAAATAGTAGTCTAACTGTATAATTTTCTGGATCATTCCTCGTATTTCGTATAAACAACTGTGCTTGTTTATTATGATAGTATACAGATCATTTAACCCTTTGCTGTTTAATCCCTGCTTTTTACGTGCCTGTGATTTAATGATTGAGAAAACATTGTGAAAAAGAAGAAATTGCTTCTGACAAGCAATTTCTTCTTGTTCCACACTATTTTCTACCCTACTGAATGGTTATTTTTCAAATTAAATCCACTTTAAATTTTCGTCTGCAAAACCTTTGAATTTGGACAGGTCCCAAATTTTGTAAAACAGGAAAGGGTTAAAGACCATTAAAGGTCTTTGTTCAGCAAAAGTCAACATTTCATGGTGTATTGAACCCTTCATATGTTTTAAGCCTTTTTACACAGGTTTTACTAAGGGGAAATTCACATGGCAGTCCGGGAGCCGAGAGAGATGGTGTAATGATTTAAAATTAACTGTAATATGCATGCGCAGAAAGGACATTCATGGGGAAGTTCATATGGGACTCGGTTTCGACCCGAGTTAACCGGGTTTCCATCAGAACGACCTCGGTTTCGACACAAGTGATGCCATTTTAACCTTTCAACCTCGACGCTTCTCATCCCGGGTCGGGCCGATGTTACTTGGATTCCGAATTACGCCAGAAAGTAGTGCACAACAGTTAGATTACAAATAATACTGGTATTTCTTTAGATAAAACAGAAATAACTTTTGTTCTCTTTTACAAGGTGTTTTGCACGTGTTTATCGATTTGTTAATGAACAAAAGTATTCTTGAATATCAATTAATTATTGTAGAGGTATTTTCTAATTACGTTTACTACTATGAATTGGTAACTCCGTTCACATGAATGTCGTCTCTGCGCGTGCATATTACAGTTATTTTTAATTTATTACATCATCTCTCGCTTCCCTCGGACTGTCATATGAACTTCCCCCATGTGAATGGAGTTACCAAATGGTGGTAGTAAACAAACTTCAAATATACCGCTACAATGATTTATTTGTTCATGAAATATCGTTATCCCATAAACAAATGTGATAAACTCGTGCAAAATACTATATAAAATAAGAAAAAAAGGATTTGTTGTTTAAAGTTAGAGATAAAGTTGTTTTTTGTAATCGAATTATGGTGCACTATTTTCGACGCCATTTTGGAACCCAAGTAACACCGACATAACCAAGGATCAAAAGCGTCGAGGTTGAAAGGTTAAAATGGCATCACTAGCGACGAAACCGAGGTCGTTCTGATGGAAACCCGTTTAACTCGGGTCGAAACCGAGTCCCACATGAACTTACCCTAAGGTATGTGCACGTGCAAAGCGGGGTATCATCTCAAAGCGCTCGCGAAAGGTTTTTACATCCTAATAACAGGGATGAATTACAAATTGACGTCATTTAGGTAGGTTTTCGATTACAATTTTCATCCTTGAGACCAGATAAAAGTTCTGACCCAGATATGACTATATTTGTGGAAGAAAATTTCTAATAGATTTTCCCAATTTCAATAGGGTTCATCTTTGTGATCCAACATTCTGACCAAGTAATCGGAAGATTGAGTCATGATAGTGCCCCTATAGTGTGAAGGCACGGTCCCACTGCCTTACGGATGCATTTGGGATGCAAAACGTATGAAAATCTATACATCCGTTGAAAAGACGCTTTATATCTGTTTCTTACACTGTACATACGCTTTGCACACGCTTTGTCCGTCGGGCGTTCGTCCATTGTGATTTCATCCGGGCAGAATGTTTTGAGCTGCAAAAAACATGTAGAGACCATGACAGCAAAAAACTTCGTTTGTCCCAAGTTATCTATACAAACTCGTCGAAAATCTGTTTATAAACATTCAAATAACATGGTTTATTGGAAAAATACCTATAATAAGACTTCATTTCTATGAAAAGATCATTGTCGTGGACTTAAAAAAAGATAGCAAATCGATGGTTGAGAACCTTATGGATAAAGTTTTCGTAACTATGTGTTTAGTAAGTAGAAGCTTCTACGATCAAATACGCACAAAGAGAACAATAATACATTAATAGCGGTAAAATACAAAGGTCAACATGTCAAGCTGAAATTAGTCAATTGAGCTTTTATAAACAACCGCTTTCGATCAAATCGGGCAAATAATTTTGTGAAATATTTAAATGGGTTCGGGTAAAATTTTAATTTTCAAAATAACGTCGTTTCTTTAAATTCTCTTTTGAGTGATATGTCAAGTTTAGTAAACCGGAATTCGTTTGTTGTATAAGAAATTCATACTTTGTTTGTATTCTCATGGGTAAGAACTATGTGCACTTCCTGTGTAGTCGTTTTGAATGCTGTTAGGAAATATGGTATGAATTAACACCATAAAACATTTTTAACTTATTAAATCGATTGACATGCCAATTCTAATAATAAATAAGATCATTTTTCCCATATATTTCATAGCTACCCTGCCTTCTATTTACAACTTACAGACGCCAGAGATATATATAATACATACTTAGTGTTTTGTATGCGAAAAAAATCTAACGAGGTTCGGAGAATTGATCATTGTCGAGGCTCTGCCGAGACAATTATCAATTCTCACAACCGAGTTAGATATTTTTTCATACAATACACTAAGTATGTATTATATTTATCTTATAACCTCTATTTTCTTGTTTTCTTCGACATTTATAACTGAAATGCAAGTTTCTAAAATTAACCACATTATATCATTGTTCTAAAAATAACTGTGTGATATCATAAAAAATATCAAACGGGATGTTATCACACGGATATTTGTATAGTTATAAGATAAATCCTCGTCTTACACATGTGTAAAGTAAAATTCTAAATAACGTCATCGCCGAAGTTTCTAACGCACTTTATCACGGAATTTCCATCAACTTGGCGTTCAAAGAATGTAGTAGTGTTAATGCGAGAAAAAGAATCTATTACTGAGACGATTTTGTCTGTGACAAGTCGATCTTAACCTCGTCTTGAATAGAAATGTTATTTAGCTCGCCATCATTTCTATTCTTGACTCGGTTGAGATCAGCTTATCTCAAACAAAATCTTATGTCGAATATTAAAAGCTTAGCATTCGGGAAAAAACGTCACTACAGGTGGCAAAAATTGTTTATGTTCCGCTAACACTCAGAGAACAGCTAAAGGTAATGCGTTCATGATTAAAAAAAAATACAAAAAAAAACCCACACACAAAAAACGAACTAACAAACAAAAAAAAACGTTTCAGTGAATGTCTTTATAAAAACAAAACCTGTGAACGTAGGACAAGTGAAAAGCGGTGTACATTTTCAAACGTTTTCTACACAGCAATGATCATACTAAGCTTGAAGAGGAATTAAGCCTCATCCCGCTGAATCTAAAATTCGCTTCAACAATTTACAATTTTTGGGGCAATTCGACCAATTTAACTCAAGTTCCCCCCCCCCCCCCCCCTAACAGTATCAAGGGAGTATTTTTCGTTATTCAACAATGCTCAAATAATAGAAAAAGGGAGCGGATGGAGGGCATTCATCTATATACATTCGGAACACCACTCGGCCAATCTCACGATCAACCTCGGATCATTCGCAACATCACTCGGCCAATCTCACGATCAACCTCGGATCATTCGGAACACCACTCGGCCAATCTCACGATCAACCTCGGATCCAATCGGAACGTCGCTCGGACTTTTCCGTAAACTGGAAAGTACCTCGGACGTAAGTGTAGTCATTTTTTAGGTAATCGGTTCCTGGTGGTACTTTGGTTAATACGCTTGAAGAATAGTATATTCCTTTAATGTTTTCCGAACGTCTGTTGAGATCATTTTGGCATGTTATAATTTGAAAGCAAAACGCAGTAAAACACTGCGTTTTGTTTTCAAATTTTAAAATGACCAAATCTAACCTTACGTTGATCTTATTTTTCGCAACGTCATCCTTAGTAATGTTTGTGACGTCATAAACCCACGTGCGATATGACGCGCTTTCATGCCTGCGCCCTTATTATTCCCGAGGTCTATTCCGTAGAATCGCCGAGGGTTCCCGAGTGCCTCGGATCATTCGGAACACCACTCGGCCAATCTCACGATCAACCTCGGATGCATTCGGAACACCACTCGGCCAATCTCGCGATCAACCTCGGATCATTCGGAACACCACTCGACCCATTCGGGAACCCTCGGCGATTCTACGGAATAGACCTCGGGAATAATAAGGGCGCAGCCATGAAAGCGCGTCATATCGCACGTGGGCTTATATGACGTCACAAACAAAACAAAGGATGACGTTGCGAAAAATCAAATCAACGTTAGTTTAGAGTTGGGCATATTATAATTTGAAAACAAAACGCAGTGTTTTACTGCGTTTTGCTTTCAAATTATAACATGCCAAGATGATTTCCACAGACGATCGGAAAATATTTAAGGAATAAACTTTTCTTCAAGCGTATTAACCAAAGTACCACCAGGAGCCGAATTACCGAAATATTACCAAAAATTACTACACTTACGTCCGAGGTACTTTCCAGTTTACGGAAAAGTCCGAGCGATGTTCCGAATGCACTCGACCCATTCGGAACATCGCTCGGACTTTTCCGTAAACTGAAAAGTACCTCGGACGTAAGTGTAGTAATTTTGGGTCGTATTTTAGGTTATTCGGCTTCTGGTGGTACTTCGGTCATTTAATACGCTTGAAGAAAATGACATTTTGTTAATTCTTTCCGATTGTCTATAGAGATCTTTTGGATATATTACAATTTGATGACAAAACGCAGTAATACACTGCGTTTTGTCATTAAATTATAATATGCCCTCTTTATTCTTACGTTGATTTTGTTTTATGCAACGTCATCCTTAGCGGGATCGTTGATGTTTGTGACGTCACATAAACCCACGTGAAAAATGACGCGCTTTCATGTCTGCGCCCATCTATTCCCGAGGTCTATTCCGTAGAATCTCCGAGGGTTCCCGATTGCACTCGACCAATCTCATGATCAACCTCGGATGCATTCGGAACACCACTCGGCCAATCTCACAATCAACCTCGGATGCATTCGGAACACCACTCAGCCAATCGCACGCTTTATCTCGGATGTACATAAACGGACTATTTTCAAAAATACCGGGAAAACCTCGATGCCCTCAGTTAAAATGGCGTTAGCTCTCGAAACGTTGAGTGAAAACATTCGACGTCGTCATCGCTACTCGTTTAAGTCACTGACGTGAAACCATCGTTTCCTTATATACATATCTTTAGATTCTTAAATAACGGTTGGAAAATCTTAATTTTTGAGAATGAGTCCTCATTCTCAAAAATTAAGCTTTTTCAGCCGTTATTTACTGTAAAAGATATAAATCTACAGTGCTATTTTTTCTTACACTGTTTCCTCATAACAAAATGTACAATTTTGTTACATACCCATCTGCCTTACATACATCCTAGGTCTGTTGCAGTTTACGGAAATGGCCGAGTGATGTTCTGAATGAAGAAAATAGTGAAGATTAGGAAGCATTAGATGTATTTTGCTGACAAAAATTCAAATTTACTCGAAAAAATAGCCCCAAATGTCAAAGTGTGCTTGGCCGTTAATTAGGGGTTTGTGTGGCGTTGGTATTCCCTGCTGTAGATGGGGGGGAAACTTGCCAATGTTTTTTTTTTTTTTTTTTTTTTTTTCAAAGTTCAAATGTTCCCTATTTTTTCTTGAGTGGGCTTTGGTAATACAATACAATACAAAATCCTTTATTCACTCTTGGTACATTATTGTACAACATAAGAAAGTATGCCTACATAAGCTTTAACAATATTCAAGTACTAATAATACATGTTTAAGGACACATGATTAGTCAAAATTTTATAAAGATCATTTCATTGAATTTGAAAGTAAAGTCATTACTTTAGGCAGTCATTAGTTGGTTATGACAGACTTCTTTTCGGGAAAATCCATATTCGAATGTATTTTAATCCAGTAAAATAAAATAGGTAAAAAGTGTCAGCTTTCGGTGTCAATTACCATACGAGAGCCTCCAAGATCCCTTGCTAAATTAGAGAAAAAATGTATTTAAATGATTCTGGAACTAAAATGCTTTTTGTGACGGATATCAGTTATCGACCAACAAATTTAGAACATTTAAATTACACAGACATCTCGTATCAGCAAGTAAGAAATGGAGCAAATGATTTTCATGGAAATTTAGTTAGTTGCCAAAATGTTTGGAATTTGTTTCCGACAAAGCACCAAAAATTTCTCAAAATCCTGTTTTTAACCATACTAAACCCATTCCGAGACCACATCACCAAACACTGCATCAATTTGATTAAGTTTGGTTTCGCTATAATATAAGGTCCAAAGTTTGAAGCATGACATAGATGAACGTATCACCGTTATCTCAATTATCAATGCTATTAGTAGTAGAATCATTGTTTTACATAAATATTGTAAATAACTTTAAAAAAGGTTAATAATAAGCACTGCCAATATAATATTTTTGTAAAATAAATAAAGGAATGAGTGATCATGGAATACCGAATTTATTAAACGAGTCATCTTTAAACAGATAAAAAACGAGGCTGTGCCGAGTTTTTATCTGTTCTGGATGATGAGTTTAATAAATTCCGTATTTCATGAGCACAAATTTTATTCTATTTATAATATGACCCAATTTTTTACGAAAAAATCGTCAAAATTCTTGAAATTCAACATTTCGATTTTTTCGCGAAACTTTTAACGCCGTTTGAAACTGTTGTCACAATATATAGATTATTACTTCATATTCGCGGTTACAGAAAAGCGTTGCTTTTCGCTCTGAGCTGATTTGCATGATTATTCCACTAGAGTAATAACACCCGTGTTATATCAAAAATATTCAACGGGTTTATTTCACTCCCGCGACGAAGGTCATATTATATCATATTATAAAAATTGATCTAGTGCGAAGTTTCTTTTGTGGTACAGTTTATAACAGTTTCTTAATCGTTCTTGCTATTCTTCTTCCACTTTCCAATGATTTGTGTTTAGTACAGGGTTAAAAAGATTTCCGTGTCTTGTCTGAGCTAATCGGTTTCCCATATATCGAAGTTATTATAACCCTATTGATGTAATCTGTTTAGAAAGAATTTGAATAGAGCATTGCGTGCCTTTTTCAGTGAATTCCGGATGGCATTTCTTTCAGGCAATTACTCAAGCTTGAATGCATAATCCCGTGCTTTGTTTCCAAAACGTAGCAACAACGGCAAAAGTAAGCTATATTTGCGACCTTCTTGGTGCTATCGAGATATTTAGCCAACGATTGACTCGAGGTTCAAACGCTGTCATTACAATCTGAGTCTTCAAAGAAAAATAAGAAATAAGAATATGCCTTTTATACTTTTATTTTCTGAAAGGAAAGTCAACTCGTTGAAGGGCGTTTACATCCTTTTATTACATTCTTAGCTATAAAATCTTGTGGTATCCGAGTGTTATAAATATATAATACGTACCTAGTGTATTGAATGAAAAAAATAACTAACGAGGTTGGAAGAATTGAAAATTGGCGAGGCTCCGCCGAGACAATTATCGATTCTCACATCCTAGTTAGATATTTTTATACATAACTCTAAGTACGTATTATATCTATCTTATAACCTCTATTTGTCTTCTTTTCGTCGATGTTTCTAACTGAAATGCAAGTTTCTAAAAATAACCACATTATATCATTGTTCTAAAAATAACTATGTAATTTCTTTAAAAAATATCATACGGGATAATATCCCACGGATACTTGTATAGTTATAAGATAAATTTCGATATCATCATTAATGACGATATCATTTTTTATTTTTCACTACAATCACTTTTTTTCAAGCAGATTGGCACCTGTTCAGGCTGCAGAAATATTTGAAATCCCAATCGTGGAAAGGTTCGAACAAATTTTGACCACCAGAAAGCAGTAAAATAAAAACTTTAAAAAGGTATTGGTACTACAAGATGTTGAATTTCGAAAAAAAAAATATATTTACCATTCTAAATTGGGAAAATAAGCAAAGTGCGGAAACATTTTGACCCTATTCAAACTACACAATTGTAGCAGTCTGACTAAGGTCGACGCTTTACGCACTACTAATATCTCTTGTTGTTGTTGATTTGTTTGATTGTTTGTCTTTGTTTTGTATGTTTCTTTTATTTTTTGTTTGGATATTTTGTTCTTTACTTGTAGGTCACATATTCTTGGTGACTAAGGTATCCAGACAAGTTACCACAAGAATAATTTTAGGTTTCATTTGTTTGTTTCGGGGGACCATATGCACCTTCTGCTAACATAAATGTTCTTACTAATCCATATTCAATTGATTATGTGCACTTTAAAATGTAGGCAAGCTTCAGGTTCAGCCTGCGTTAATTTTGATTAACGTATTTGGTGCTGTTGTTTTCTTTATCACTATCTGGGTAAATTCTGTACCCTTGGTTAAAAAGGTCCGACTTGTGGTAGTTGTCAGTGAGGCTGTAGTAGAAGTAGTAGTTGTAGGTGTGGTCGTTGTCGTAGTAGGTGTTGTGGGCGTCGTAGTTAGCGTGGATGTCGTTGTGGTAGGGGTGGTTGTTGTTGTGGTTGGCGTAGTTGTCGATGTCGTAGGCGTGGTTGTCGTTGTCGTCGTTGTGGTAGGAGTGGTCGTCGATATTGTGAGCGTAGTCGTAGTCGTGGTTGGGGTAGATGTCGTTGTGGTTGGCGATGGCGTAGTTGTCGTTGACGTCGTTGTGGTAGGCGCGGTCGTCGTTTTGGTTGGCGATTGCGTAGGCGAGGTCGTCGATGTTGTGGGCGTGGTTGTAGTCGTGGTAGGAGTCGTCGTCGTAGTAGGCGTAGTTGTTGTTGTGGTAGTCGTTGTCGTCGATGTTGTGGGCGTAGCCGTGGTAGGAGTTGTTGTCGTCGTGGTTGGCGTGGTTGTTATTGTTGTAGGCGTGGTCGTAGAAGTGGGAAATGCGGTCACAGTAGGTGTTATCGTCGTAGTGATGGATGTTGTTGATGTGGTAGATGTAGTTACCGTGGATGTAGGTGTTGTTGTCAAGCTTGAAGGTACGGTAGTCGTCGTAGAAGCAGATGTTTTCGCTGCAGTGGTAGGTGCTGTCGTCGATGTGGTAGTCGCAACTGTCGTCGTTGTGTGAGATGCAGTCGCCGCAGCTGTAGTTGATGTCGACGTAGTGGATGCTGTGGTAGTCGGAGTGGTCGTCAAAGAAGCGGCTGTTGTCGTTGTAGAAGTAGAAGAGTTTGATATTGTTAAAGTAGGCGTTGTCAACGTCGTTGTTGGACTTGTTGTTGACGATTTTGTGGGAGTTGTGCTAGTTGTTTGTGACGTCGAACCGGTCGACGTTGTGGTTGTTGATATCGATGACGTAAAAGTTGTCGTCGAAGTGGTAGATGAGATATCTTGCACTGTGGATTTGAAAAACAAAAATCATTTTTTTTCAAACCTATTGTCAGTTTTCAAGTATGCAACAGGTCTCATAAACAAAGTTAGATTCTAAGATTGAAATATATCAAGTATATTTCATTTTTTTCTACATAAATTTGCATTGGAAATCTTTAAATTCCATTTTACACAAATTCTATTTTTAAAGATAATAATTTCACCTCAAAATTACTGTAGAATAATCCTGTGACCCGTCACACGAAAAGGAGCCACCATTTAACCCTGTAAAATACATTTTTGAAAAAGAGATTGCATCCGGCATAGATCAACTAAAGGTTGTATTTCAAAAATGCTTTCATGTAAAGGTAGATAGATCATTCTAGATTCAGAAAATTACCAAAGTGCAAAAAGTTTCGACCCTAGTCAGTCTGCGCTACCCGCGCAGTCTGACTAGGATCGACACTTTACGCACTGCTTATGGTCCTTTCTATGTGCCCTTTTCGAGTGTCGGGTCTTATATATAATTGCATTAGGTCAATTGTGGGCAGTATACTAAACAATGATTTCTTTCACATTCAGTCCAGCCTTGTGTTCAAGATAACAAAACGGTGAAAACAGTTTGCCAATTATACCCTGATGAACGGGGTATAATTGGCAAACTGTTTGTGCAGTTTTGACATCCTGAACGTAGGGCTTGTTTTGGGAGCCGTATTATCTCATAGATTGTAAGTAAGAGTGACGTTAGCGTTTTAATATTATTTTCATTGGGTGATAAAGAGAGTTTTAGTTCATTTCATGGAAACTGAAACTACAAACCTTTAATATCACACTGTATGAATAGGCGAATTCTGATTGGCCGAAAATAGTTTCATTCTTGAAAGAACACAATATCAAGTACGTAGCAATTTTGTAAACTTGAGCACAAAGTAGCAACATAAAAAAACTTGTCAATATATCATATTCTTGCTTCACAATATTGGAATGAAAACACATCAAGAGAGTATTTAATTCATGGGGGTATGAAACAAAAAACATCACCACCTTAATGTGTAAATACACAAATCGTCTTCATACAGTGTGTTTAGGTTTTTGTTCCAAACACCAATGAAAAGAAAACTACTCCTTTCATCTCTTAATTTCATGACAAACCTGCATAATATTTATTCCCTGATTCTGCTACACAAAGTGTTATCTCCGACAACACGACACCGACTCCGACACATGTTCGTGTTATTTTATTGTAGAAGAAGCTGGCACAACCCGGTACTCGTTCACAGGTTACAGAACATTCCAATATACTCCTACTATGTCCAAAGTCTAAATCCGTAACACAGCTGTAGTCACTTAGTATGTTCACTAGTTTGAACGTGGATTGTTGATCACATAATTCAACAAAAATGTAAATAATCAACAGGATTTGTAATTTCATAGTTCACTATTATACTAAGTTTCATTTTCACCCAAGAAATACGAAGAAAACATTACATGAGTGGGCTATATTACAAAATTTTCTACTTATTGTTATATATTAGACAAACACATGTTTATAGTTTCAAGAGCTATGGTGAATGACTGCAATCTTTTATTTTACAAAAGGAAATTGTCGTGAGAAGTATGGATCAAATCTAACGGTTATATTTATATAAAAAAAAATCCAGATTTCAGTTATTAAAAAAATCATTAATTGATACAGTTTTGTTTGATCACATATGAAAAATCTGAACACAATATATCCTCGCTTAAGTCTTTAAGGCTGGAATACTAATCTTTAAAGAACAGTTTCTTTTGTCTCGTAAAAAGTTCTGCTTTCAAGCATTCCTCAAAATAATTCCTTTAGTCATCTTTTCAACTTTTCTATACTCAAAATGTAGTTTACATTTCAACAAAAAGTTGGTGATTTACTTTCGTTTGATTAATCCACACATCTCGTACGTTGACATCTATATGAATGAACACCAAATGTGTAAAAAAAAATAAACTTCACAGTGATTTTCAATTCGATGGATTGGTGCAACATATTCTAAGTGCCTATATATTTATAGGCACTTACAATAGTGATGCACTGACCCCTCGAATCATAATGATGAGATTTTCTTGTATAATATTTTATTTCCAATCGTGCTGTGATAGACTTGAACTTCTTCAAAGACGTCCGATTGATTTTTGTCTGATAGATCGATTAACTAATTAAAAAGTGACCATCTACTGAATGGCAAATGTAAGGCACTGGATGTCTTTAGAATCTGAATGCGAAAGAAAACGAAATCTTTATATATTGAAAATGAATACAAGTAGCCTCCAAATGAATTGAATAATAGTATTTCCTATATAACGTACAAGATCGATTTCCTAACCCTTGCCATGATGAACCCGAAATGTTCCTGTATTGGCAGAAGGTATAAATAAAGATCAGCTTGTACATAAGTGCAGTCTGATCTAGGTCAACTACACCAGTTTCTCCTTCTTAAACCAGGAATGTTTAAAAATATTTTTGAGTTAAATACTAACTCGCCATTAGTACATTCGGTGCTTTTAGCACTTAGATATTCACGTAATTTGCTATTTATTTTTTTAACAAGAAAAGAGTTATGAAAAGTACAGCATTTGGATACCTACGCTATGCTGTATAGTTGCTATAATAATAATAATAATAATAATAATGAAATCTTCATTTGAAAAGGTAACATGTGTAGATACGTTTCTCAACGTCTTATTTTTCTACATGGCCTGAAACATTGAAAGATCAATTGAAAATTAAATCATACATAAATATATCTATCTCACTATACACACACATGCCAACACACCCGCATTCATTTCTCGTCCGTTTTCATTAAAATATGCAAAAACTTAATTGAAGTTGTACCAGAGATGTCACAAATATCAGAGATTTAGCTCGAGGAAGACGACACCAAAGCTTTATCAATATCCCGGGTTTCTCTGAAAGCAGACTAGCTACGAAAGGTCGCAACGAGCAAAAACTTCTATATCGGTGGGTCAAAAGCGGGAGACTGTTGAATTTAAGTACTATAGAGTAAAATGTACTTCTACCTATAGAACATCAATCCGCTAAAAGCGCTGAAGGCCTGGTCTATACAGAGGCGACTTGACATTTGAAGGCATTCACTCCAATTTTTTAATCTTTTTAGCAAGTTGTTTGAAGGCTAGGGAAACCAAGGGTTCCATTAACCTATTAGTGCGGTTCCTTATGTACGAAAAAGGGCTCCCGTAGGATTTTCGTGCTGAAATTGATTTTTTGGGTTTAATTGATTGTTAAGGGGTCAAGTAATCGCAAACTGTGCGGGTCCAAATTTTCCGAGCCCATTCCCCGATTTTACGGGCTCTCAAAGGAGCCCATATGAGCAAAATAGGTATTTTTCTAAAAGAGGGCTCATTGGATGTGTACTTTTTTCCTAAAATGATTTCTTTGGTTTGCCTGTGTATTCAGCAAGGATTAGAGGTTAAAAAAATATAAAAATCCATGTTTTAAAAGCTTATTTCACCCTTTTATGGGCTCTCACAGAGCTCAAAATAGCAATTTTGGTGTTTTTATATTAGTGGGTTAAGGGAAAAACTTGTTTGTTTCGAGATGATTTCTTAAGCCCTGTTTGGTATTACGTATGGGTTGGTGTTGAAATACTTGCATGTCAATGTTCTAAAGGGTCAGTTTAGAATGTGTGTTGGCTCTCAAAGTAGCCCATATGAGCCGATTGGAATGCTTTTCTTATATAAGATTCACAAAAAATGACGTCCCTTTGACTTTTCTTTTCAAATTACGTTCAGTACCGAGCGCTGGCTAGTGTTGATGTATATTATTTTTCAATTTCTAACTTCTGATATGCCTTTTGATTGGCTTTGAAATGAGCCCTTATGAACAGATTTAGGAGATTCCTAAATCCGCGATTTTGAAAAAAAATAGCACTCTGTATGATGCCTACTTGTACCACAAATGATACAAAAGTAAATTAACCAAATTCTCAAAACTCATACAGTTAAAACATAGTGAAATTGACATAGTGAATGATTGTAGAATTATATCGAAATGAAATTGAATGAGTGGGATGAGCGTGTTTTGAATGACTTTTAAGGGAAGTAACATGAAATCGCTAATTGCGTTCAAAATATACATTTCCCCCTTTAAATGTTTTGAGAATGAATGAATGGAGCGCTTAGTGAATGATTTAGAATAGATATCTTTCAATTTCACGATGTTCCTATTTGTATCCGGTGCTTTGGCGCTAAATGAAGCCCATAAGAGAAGTGATTTTTTATGTGTGTGTGTTACTTTCTTTTTTTTTTTTTTTTTTCATAATGCAAATATACGAAAGATTAAAATAATAAACGACACATTTCTTAAAATATGTCTGTTTTCAATGTTGCTCACTCTTTCCGCAAATGGTATCAATGATCTCTTTGGGTCGGAAGTACTCCGTTTTAATTTTCTAACCAATTACCTGACTTTTAATCGATTATATGGGCCCTAAATAAGCCCATATGAGTCAACATGGTTACTTTGCCAATAATTTGGTTTAAGTAAAGATTTCTGAAGAATAGCATTTCTGAGACCTTATGAGAAAATGGGTGCGGGTCTCGGTAAAACATGTGTGAATCAAATTTACAAAGACAATACCTACATCATTGGCGCTTAATGAAGCCCATGGGACCTTTATCGGCATTCTGTAAATATACGACGATAAATATGTTTTTGTTCAATGATGTATTTTTGCGTTGACATTTATAAGTCCCCACTAATAAAAATCACGTCATCTTATTTTTTGCTAGTTTGTCCGCTTTACTGTGTTTCAAATTGTTTTTACTGCCCTTTAACGTCTCGGGTAAGCTCTATATAATGCATAGTTCACTTATGCGTATAAATTTAGAACTGTATCAAACAACAAGTTCATCTATGAAGATTTGAGTAAGAGTTATAGATGTGTGTACCAGCTCTCTTCCTTTGAAACTTCTATCGAAAGACACACACTTGCTGTTGATACAAGGTTTACACTTACAAATTATTGAGTACGGATTGTCATACTTATAAACATTCTCAAGCAAAACGCTCGCATCAGTTAACTACGTGTCCCTACTCACAGGCACTCTTATGGAAATGTCTATTAGTATGTATCTCAACTGTTCAGATAAAATTTGCTGTATTCTTAAATTAAAATAACTAGTAAATCTTCCTAAAATAAGTAAAATGGGTGATACTAAGACGCATGCATATTGTTTGCAACGCTTATTACAAAGAAATTGTTGGAACATATATAGTTTTTTTTTTATCTTTTGTCTATTTTGTTTAATTTTTCATAGAAATAAGTTACCAAAATTCATGTCATTTACAACAACTTTATCATTTCAACTCGTTATGACATGTTATAATCTCTAAACAGGTACATTTATGTCTATAAAAGAAACATGGACGAGACCAAATCATAGGAATCCGTCATTTTAATGAAATGCACGATATTGGATGCCTGTTAAATTACAACGACTTTTTAATGAATCAGGACGGTATAGGATTCTTAAATGATGAATAGGTAGAATTACCATCAAAAAAGCAATAATCTGTGTACATGTAACCTTGCAGATTTGAATCATATCTTGCTGCCTGGGGAAATGCATGTTTGGTAAAGAACATCTTTGGGCATGGACATCCGATTTGCAACCCACCTAGTGGTAACGGAAGCCCTTGAAAAAATGTCCCTCTCAATAGATGTGTGTAAGTATTGAGGGGTTGTTTTGGCTAAAGTACGGACTTTCTTGTTGACCATATGTATATACTATAAAGGCGATGCATATCAAGATAAAGATTACCGGTATATACCTTAATACCACGGAGAAAATATTGGATTAAGGCAAAGCGAGGCTGCTCTAGTATTGCTTGATTCAAATAGTTGAAGAAAATACTTGGAAAGTGTTTCTATGGTAGATATGTCTTCAAAGATATAAAAATATGCTATAAGTTTTCTTAAGTGTATAGGTTGAAAATTAATATTGAACAACCATTAGATTGGATATGAACGGACATTGTTATTACCGCTTCAAGTGCAACTAGTTTTCATTGGTCATAAAGGCGAAGAGGCAACTGCTTCTTAGAAATTACCAACGATAAGTATGCTGTTTTGGTTTGGAAGACGTGTGAAACATGCACATTGACAAGGAAAATTTCTTAAAGCCAAGACAGAATAAATTGACTTTTTTTACCAGTCATTTTAAAATAAGACCCCCATGAACAGCTCGATAACATCGAAACTTTCAACTTCGATTTATTAATGAAACTTTTAAGTCATGGAAACAGCTTCTGTGACCATCGAAAAATATAACCATTCCTTGCTTTGAGTCTCTTTACTATTTCAGTACGAAACAATAAAGACAGACGACTGAAAAGAAGATATAGGAAAGTGATCGTGAAGGTCAAAATACCCATGATCACCACGTTACAGATCGAGTAATTGTCTCCATCAGTAAAATTGTCAAGAAATTCTGTTTCTCATTCGACAAAATAGTTTAATTCTCCTTTTTGACCTAACACCTCTCCACAATCTTGTATCTTACAGTAAAGTCAAATCTATCAGTAAAAAGGGTGTGGTGACCATGGCTGTGTGCTTCAAGCTACTCTTTCACAGCTCTTCATAGAACAAATACAAATCTGGTTCTTAGATTTGGAAATTTGTGCATTTTTCGATGTTTAAGAATCGCACATGGGTATGGCACTAACAACAACTTATTTAAAAAAATGTAGCTTGAAGGTTCGAATCGGCAGGGTCAGTGACTAACCGGTCTTTTTATATTCACTCTATAAATTACGAAATTGTTAATTTTCATGTATAATGTTTCACATGTTTCGATATGAGGTTCCAAAATTGACAAATTCTTCGACCTTGACCCTTGAAAGAATGGGACAAACAACCGGAATGCATGCGTAAATAGTTGACTCAAAATTAAAGAATAATCTTTTAGGCGTAAGTTGCTTTATTTTTTCAGAATGGTATTCCGCTAAATTTAGGAATATCTGTCTTTTTTTTCCCTTGCCTTGTAAGATCGAATCGTTTTATTGTAGATTTTTTTATACGATAAAGTCATGATATCCGATTAATTTAGAAAAAAAATAAAAAATCGCATTTCCCAATCTGTGAATGAGCAGCTTTAATATAGCAAGTTTGATACAGTCCACCATGGTTCATATTTTAGGTATTCTCGACTACAATGATTTAAGTCTTGCGTAAGAAAGCTTCGAAGTATAGAGTAGTTCCTTCATATATTTGGAGGGTATTCAAACCAGCACATATGGGCTTCACTAAGCGTCAATAATCATGTGTGGGCTTTGGATATTTGATTCATTTTTTTCTAATTCTACCATCATCATAACCCTACTTAATTTAATGAGGCTCGAGAAATGTTTAAGACAAGAAATTGATTTCCCCCACCCATTATTAGGCAAAGTATCCGTGTTGGATCATATGGGCTCATTTAGATCCAGTAAAATTGATTAAACATCTCGTTGATAATTTCGATCGACATTTTGCTTCGACCAATAGAGAATCGTTTACAACAATTTTGGTACTCGTGGACACCATAAGAGGTGCCATTGTTCTTAAAAACCAACTTCGTAAACTCATTGTCCGGCTCCTATGGGCTCCTTTGCAAGCCAATCAAAAGGACTATTAGACTTGAAATATGGGCTTATTGTTTACTTTACCAAAGCTATCTTAAATACAATAACGTGCTGAAAGTAACTGGAGATCGGTTCAACCGCAATGAAAATTACCTTGTTTGTGACCCTTATTCAAAAAAGCACCCAAGTCAGTTCACATGGGCTATAATGCCCATAAAATCCCGAAATGATCATAGAGAACATGGACCTGCAAGTGTTTCAATGCCAACCAACACTTTATACCAAACAGGGCTTAAGATATCATCTCTAAACAATAACAAAAAAATGTTTTTCCTAAACCCATAAATACGAAACAGCCAAAATTGCTATTTGGGCTCTGTGAGAGCCCCAAAAAAGCCGAAAAGCTTTTGAAATATGGGTTACTGTATTTTCTAAAATGTTTTAACACTAAATACATTGGATAACTAAAGAAAACATTTAAGAAGAAAAACAAAACGCCTTTCCTAAACCTAGTATTAGGAAAATACCCATTTTGCCCATATGGGCTCCTTTGAGAGCTCATAAAATTGGGGAACAGACCCGAAAAATTTGGACCCGCACAGTTTCCGATTGCTTGACCCCTAAACAATTAATTAAAACCCAAAAAATCAATTTCAGCACGAAAATCCTACGGGATTACATAAGGCACCGCACTATATAAGGATTCCGAAGTCAATTCAAAGGAAAAATGTCGAACGGCAAAAACTAGCGCTGAGTCCCCCCATAACATTAAATTCCCAAGGTATCGATTACTACGCCCGGTACCGCTTTGCATGACAGGCGCAACTCGCGTTTTTATAATTTTAGTTGAGTTGATTGGTTTGTTACTAGTCAATCAATTTATCCATTCGATCATTCCATCTAATATTCGTAGTGATGCTGTATTTCTAGCGGCACAAACTCGTCGGCTTTTTCTTTTACATTGAATTGAATTCCATTAAGAAGTTGTATTTTACTGTGGGAAAACAAGAGTTTGATAGGGTTAATTTCTCCCTTTCCCACAATATGGTCCACCCTATACTCATACCCCATTATTTTATAATTTCTACCCTAGATATAAACTGAGCGCAACAAATTTAGTCGTTTCCCCTTCTATGGGATATATTTCAAGATGGGATCCATATTTCACAAAAAAGCTGGCATTAATTATATTTCTGTCCAATTTCCCTCTAGAAACCAATAATTTTGTTATGTCAGACGAAACAGGCCAGCCGTAACGACATGCTTTTGAACTGAACGGTTGAATGGAAAAGTCACACTGTTAAAACAAGGGGCGTACCTTCCAATTTGTATCACATTGAAATGTTTCTTGCGATCAACATCATTATTGGCTTTCTTTTCACAACCAAAAAGAAGTTGGTTAGAGTTTCAGATCTTTCTGATGACCCTACAGCATCATCTTTAGACCCAACCCACAAAAATGCAACAATTGTTTTATCAGTGACAATTTTGTAGAATTTTGATAAGCAGGAAATGAAAACGGTTTCTTATGTTTCTTTTTATCCTCATAAATTGAGTTATTGCACTTTTCTGGTTAAGCGATCACTAACGTTCTACTGACGGCACGGGGGCGTTAATTACTTATATTTACTGGTAGGTTCTTATTAAGTGGTTTCCATTGATAAAGAATGACACATAAATGATACTCAGTGAAGTTTTAACGATTGCAATCAATTGGGATGATGAAAGCATTCCGTTATGACGTTCGGCTTCCATCTTATTGTCGTTTTACAAGATTGTAAAAGTAAAGTTGGTCATACCATGGCAACATTTATTTACAACGAAACATATGAAAATAAACCATGATGGTCCTATATCGCTCACCTTCGTCTTTTTGACTTCTTCCTAAGCAAAATTAAATGCTTGAAAGATCATTAAATGACAATTAAATCTTTCAAAGAAAAACATTACTCTATTCATATGACCCCTGCATCAATTTCTAGCCTTTTCTAAACAAGTTTCATGTGACCTGGCCAACATTCTGACCAAGTTTCATAAAAATTGCGCCATGTTTGTGGCCTCTAGAGTGTAAACAAGAAAATTGTCATTAAGCCCCTTTTCCTGTGATATTGCACGGATCTTTCTAATTTTCAATAGGGTTCATCCTTGTGACCTGGCCATTATTCTGACCAAGTTTCATGAAAATTGAGATGTATTTGTGGCTTCTAGAGGGTAAACAAGAAATTTGTCATTAAGGCCCCTTTTCCCGTAATATGGCACAGATCCTTCCCATTTTCGATAGGGATCATCCTTGTGGCTTGGCCAACCTTCTGACCAAATTTCATGAAGATTGGACCATATTTGTGGCCTCTAGAGTGTTAACAAGAAAATAGTCATTTAGGCTCCCTTTCCCGTGATATGGCACGGATCCTTCCCATCTACAATAGGGTTCATCCATGTGACCTGGCCAACATTCTGACTAAGTTTCATGAAGATTGGGCCATATTTGTGGTCTATAGAGTGTAAACAAGAAAATTGTCATTAAGGCTCCTTTTCCCATGATATGACACAGATCCTTCCCATTTTCAATAGGGATCATCCTTGTGACCTGACCAACATTCTGACTTAGTTTCATGAATATTGGGCTATATTTGTGGCCTCTAGAGTGTAAACACTAAGATTGTTGACGCTAGACGACACACGACGGACGACATCATACGCAGACCCTGTTCGATATGTCCATGCAGTGTCAATTTAATTTATGTAATGTCAAAAGTTCGCTCTTTTTCGAAGGATGTGATACATTTAAGTGTTTAATGTTTACATGGTATAACAGTTACCCAATAAGACAAAAAAGTAAATTAAGTCATTCTGTTAAACTCAGATATCGAGCAAGAACGTAAAATCTACATGAACGTTACTTCAGACGTATGTATGCGAATTAGATTAAACATTTATGACAAAAAGCAAGCTAGTAGGATGACAAAAATATATCAAATGGTAACTTTCGTTTATCTTTATTTGTTGATTTCTTTGTGACGTTATGAAAAGTGCGACTAAACTTTTTGTGTTCAGTATATATAAAATTACACTCGTGTTGATTTATTGTCTGCAACCTGTTCCAAGTTGGCCCAGTCTAAAATTTTGTCGTCTGCTTGAGGGATTAAGGATGTGACAAGGCTTTTAATTTTTTCTAATTTAGATTAATCCATTACAAGACAACAAATGTTTAGACAGGTCCAAATTGTAAAGGGTTGCAAAATACATACAATACGTGGGGAAATTAGTAAAATATGTAGCGGGAAGGGTAGAAATATTAGAAAGGAGAAAGTGTTAGTTAACAGCATTTTCTTCTTTTCCCTATAAGCAAGGTCTGACCTGGTCATCCGTCAAGATCAAATATAAGCTATGTATCTTAAACACAGCCGTGATTTTGGCAGTGATAAGTAAGAAAATATCTGGTATACATGATACAAGGACAAGGTGAATAATCAAGGTTATATTCCAGAAAATTGACCTCGTGTGTTGTTTCGTCTATTCAGTTCCCTCGCCTTCAGTACTATCAGTACTTTGATTTTAGCACAGCGTAATGATATGCAAGCACTGCGTTGAACATACAAAGCACTTCGTGTCGCACAAAAGTTGATGCCGTATATTAGACCTATTTTTTGTGCGCGCGTGAGCACAAAAAAACTACGTAGTACACACGTTGTTGGAGTATCCCTGCCAAGTTTCAGGTTGATTGACCCAGTAGTTTAGGAAAAGAAGATTTTTTTCCCAATGATTTTCGGCAATTTACTTTCTTTCTGTTACCAGAGAAAAAAGAATTTTTGATGAAATTCAATTCTTTTAACAACTTTGGAAGAGCTTTTCCCAAGGATCATCCCTGCCATGTTTTAGCTTGATTGTCTAGAAGTTTTGGAATAGAAAATTTTCCCCAAGATTTTTGGCATTTTTTCAACCAATTTCTAGCTTATCCGTTACAATGAGTTTTTTATAACATTATATTCTTTAAACACATTTTGAAGAGCTTCACCCAAGGAACATCCCTGCCAAGTTTCAGCTTGATTGGCCAAGTGGTTTAGCAGGAGATTTTTTTCTTATATTTTTAAGCAATTTTCAACCTTTGTATTACCATGGCAACCAGAATTTTTTATAGAATTAAATTTGTTTTACAACTTTTAAAGAGCTTCACCCAAGGAACATCTCTGCTAAGTTTCAGCTTCATTGGTTCAGTATTTAAGGAGGACACCTTGAGAACTTTATGCTCAGGTGAGCTAGCAAATCTTTGTTGTTTAACTCATTAGATTGAGGGAATTCTCATGAGTTTTAATATCATTTTCATTTACAATTATTTCTAGACCAATAATATCACCTTTAGATATTTCACAATATCTTTTTTTCAATTAGGAAATTTTGAAAATGGTTACTTTATAGACATGGTCCCTCGAGAAAGATCGACTGTACATAAAGAGGTACAATTAAGGCTGAAACTATGTAATGCAATCTGTTTTAATCGGCCTGATTTTGGAATTCCATGTGTAACATGAAATATTGGGATCACTGATATTACTTTTCATGCTTTTCTATAGCAATATCATTATGTTCATAGTCTATTTCAATTGTTTGGAAATGATACAGGTGAAATCCAAATACGGGACATATTTCGTAACTGCATGCCTCTACCTCAAACTGTATATGGGTTTTGCAAAAGAAACAAAGACTGATATCAATTTGTAGATATAATTTTGTACCAGAGATTTTGTACAAACAAACAACATATTAAATAAGTGTGTCAAAAATATATGATAAATCTAAATAATACACCAACATTCAATAAACTAATTCCCATTGGTAGCCTTAAATGAAAGGGTTAATGCAAAACTCACCAGCAAGGCATCAATGAATGCATGCTCAGCCACAATCTCTTGAAATTTTGAACTTTATCATCTTCAACATTTTTGTCTGGGATGAAAATATTTTTTTCACAATTGTACTTAAGTGAGAATTTACATTAGAATAAAATTTTCATTAATATTCAATCTTTTCTTAAACTATCTTTAACTGAGGTTAAAAACATTTTATGTGTCAATACAGTGTACAGACACACACTTTGTTTTTGTCATAAACCCTTAATTTGTTAATGTAGACCATCTGTGCGCCCGGTTAAAATTAGCTTACTTCATTTTGTATTTTTTAGGGGAATTTTCATTATCTTCACATGTTAAAGAATTCTTATATCACACCATTGATGAAATAATCAGTGATTTTGCAAAAAGAGAAATACTAAATCGAATCTTAACGGGCACTACTTTATTTAAAAACTATTAAGAACCTACAGGGTGTGCCTTATATAGTAACACTCTGGTGAACGAAACATTCATTCACCAAAAACTATTATATAAGGGCAAGGACCTAATTAGAAAACCATGAATTACTTGAGTCCCTCCACAGGCTTGAAATTCTTGTAAAGCAATATCGGTTTTGACAATTATTTTAGATATTTTGGATTCTACTGGTGTTGAAAATGATTTTCAAAGTTTCAACTATACAACATATAGAGAAATGAGCTCCACCCATCAAAGACATATTTTTCATCCAATCACAATAATTTTTGGCTGCATGATAATGGGTCACCCAAAGATCATACAAGAAAAGTTTGATTGATATCCATTAATCACACACTGAGAAAATGATTTTCAAAGTTTATATCATAAAGAGAAATGACCTCCACCCATAAAATGCATATTTTCTATCCAATGACAATATTTTTTTGTAAACTGATAAAGGGTCACACAAGGATCATTCATGTAAAATTTCATGGGCATCCATCGATTAGAATCTGAGAAAACTCATTTTTTACCATATTTGGAAATTAGCCACGCCCATTAAATCCATGATTTTCATTGGATCAAAATTTCTTGAACAACTTTAAAAGAGGATCACCCAAGGATCATTCCTGTGAAGTTTGGTTGAAATTCATCCAGTAGTGTCTGAGGAGAAGATGTTTAAAGAAAAAGTTTACGACTGGATGCACGGACACAAAGCCATGACAATAGCCCCAGTGGCTTTCAGCCAGTGGAGCTAAAAATTACTATTAGATCATTGAACTTTTTTGTTTCTAATTAAGAATTTCTTTTACTTTGAAGTTAAATAAATGTATGAACATGAAAAAATAATAATTTCTTGAAAATATGTTCAAATGATATTACCTTTCATGTTCACAGATTTGTTTAAGTATTGCAACAGAATTGCAACTTTTAAAATTTTAAGTTGAAGTTGAAAATAATTCTCAGTTGAGAAAGTCAAAAGTTTTGAAATCTCGGCCCCAGGTCGCTGCTGATGTATTCTGAGTTCTTGATAGTTTTGTACCAACCCTTTTATCTAGTAAATAACAGGGTTTGACACTAAGGAGAGTCTGGGAGTCCCTTTATACCAGTTGGGACTCCTTCCTTTTGCAAATAAGGAGTCAGATGGACTCAAAGGATCATATGAGAATATTTTGAAAAACAAATGCACAGAGCAGTGTCTTTTCTAACACTTGCCAAAACTGTAGATCTTCCACTTTCATCTTGTAGTGTTTTTTTAGGAATAAAAAACTCTTCTTTTGAGCTTGATTTCATGTGTTAGGAGTTCAATTGACTCTTTAATCTCGGGAGTTAGTGTCAACCCCTGAAAAAATGAACTGATGCATTCTTATCTAAATATGACCAATCAGTCACAAAAGATCAAAAAGAGAAGAGGGTAAAAACACCAAGCCTGCTCAGACTGTGAAGACTGAACAGGAGCTAAGCAAATTTTGCAGATTTTCTAAATCTAAAAAGTTCACACTCCCTTACACCAGTTTCATTAGATCCTTGTGTAAATCATTCAAAGAGAGATCTTCTTGGAACAACATCAACCCTGTTCAGATTCTGTAAATTTTACAGTATTTCTGGGAAAGAACTCGCAGCCATACCAACACATTCCAGTATTTCACAAATCCCAAGTAATTAAACCTGTAGGTATCTACAGAGTATAATCATATACACACATACAAAATTTTTTGCCATGATCCCTCAGAAAAAAATTATATTCTTTGGGATTATTTCTACTTTCTTTATTTTTTAAATAAAACAAGAGCCATGTCGGACATGGCCATCCCCCGCTGCAAAAGCTTGATAGTAAAACTGAAGCCTAATATATAAAGGATTCTTTTGAACTTTCAGAAATTAACCCCCTACAAAATCAAAGTTTCAAAAATAACAAAGGGCAATAACTCCAAAATTATTCAAGCAAGAGTTGTAGCTATTATGCATTGAACTTCTCCTCCATGAGTTCTATTCACCCATAAAGTTTCAAGTTGATAGCTGTTATACTTTAGGTGATTTGCTCCGGACAAAATCTAAGTATCAAAAGTAACAAAGGGCAATAACTCCAAAATTATGCAAGCAAGAGTTTAAGCTATTACCCATTGAACTTCTCCTCCGTGAGTTCTATCAACCCATAAAGTTTCAAGTTGATAGCTATTTTACTTTAGGAAATATGCTCCAGACAAAATCTAAGTATTAAAAATAGCAAAGGGCAATAACTCTAAAATTATGCAAGCTAGAGTTGTAGTTCCTGTGCACTGCACTTCTCCTTCATGAGATCTATCCATCCATTAAGTTTCAAGTTAATAGCTATTATAATATAGGAGATATGCTCCGGACAAAATCTAAGTATTAAAATTAACAAAGGGCAATAACTCTAATATTATGCAAGCTAGAGTTGTAGTTCTTGTGCACTGCACTTCTCCTCCATGAGATCTATACACCCATGAAGTTTCAAGTTGATAGCTATTATACTTTAGGAGATATGCTCTGGACAAAATCTAAGTATTTAAAATAACAAAGGGCAATAACTCCAAAATTAGGCAAGCAAGAGTTGTAGTTCTTGTGAACTGCACTTCTCCTCCATGAGATCTATCCACCCATTAAGTTTAAAGTTGATAGCTATTTTACTTTAGGAAATATGCTCCGGACAAAATCTAAGTATTAGAAAAAACAAAGAGCAATTACTCCAAAATTATGCAAGCTAGAGTTGTAGTTCTTATGTATTGCACTTCTCCTCTATGAGATCTATCCACTCATGAAGTTTCAAGTTGATAGCTATTATACTTTAGGAGATATGCTCCTGACAAAATCTAAGTATTTAAAATAAACTAGAAAGCCATGAATGGCTTGAGTCGCTCCACAGGCTTTAAATTCTTGTAAAAGCAAATAAATGTTTTGACTAGATTTTAAGATATTTGGGGTTCTACTGATGTTGAAAATGATTCCATCAGTTACATTCTGAGAAAATGATTTTCATAGTTTCCACTATATAACACATTGAGGAATGACCTCTGCCCATAAAATGCATATTTTTCATCCAATCAAAATAATTTTTGGAACACTGATAAAGGACCACTCAAGGATCATACCAGTGAAATTTGGTTGATATTCAATGATTAGATTCTGAGAAAATGATTTGCAAATTTTCCACTATATAATATATAGAGAAATGACCTCCGCCCATAAAATGCATATTTTTCATCAGATCACAATGATTTTTTGTAGACTGATAAAGGGTCACTCAAGGATCATTCCAGTGAAATTTGGTTGATATCCATCACTTACATTCTGAGAAAATGATTTTCAAAGTTTCCAGTATATAACATATAGAGAAATGACCTTCGCCCATAAAATGCATATTTTCCATCTGATCACAAAGATTTTTTGTGGACTGATAAAGGACCACTCAAGGATCATTCCAGTGAAATTTGGTTGATATCCATCTGTAACATTCTGAGAAAATGATTTTTCAAAGTTTCCACTATATAACATATAGAGAATTGACCTCTGCACATAAAATGCATATTTTCCATCCGATCACAATGATTTTTTGTAGACTGATAAAGGGTCACTCAAGGATCATTACAGTGAAATTTGGTTGATATCCATCAGTTACATTCTGAGAAAATGATTTTCAAAGTTTCCACTATATAACATATAGAGAAATGACCTCCGCCCATAAAATGCATATTTTCCATCCGATTACAATGATTTTTTGTAGACTGATAAAGGGTCACCCAAGGATCATTCATGTAAAATTTAATTGGTATCCATTGATTAGAATCTGAGAAAACTCACTTTTTACCATATTTGGAAATTAGCCACGCCCATAAAATCCATGTTTTTCATTGGATCAAAATTTCTTGAACAACTTTGAAAGAGGGTCACCCAAGGATCATTCCTGTGAAGTTTGGTTGAAATCCATCCAGTAGTTTCTGAGGAGAAGATTTTTAAAGAAAAGTTTACGACCGGACGGACGCACGCACGCACGCACGGACGGACGGACGCACGACGGACACAACGCCATGACAATAGCCCCAGTGGCTTTCAGCCAGTGGAGCTAAAAAGGACAATAACTCCAAAATTATGCAAGCAACAGTTGTAGTTCCTGTGCACTGCACTTCTCCTCCATGAGATCTATCAGCCGATGAAGTTTCAAGTTGATAGCTATTATACTTTAGGAAATATGCTCCAGACAAAATCTAAGTATTAAAAATAGCAAAGGGCAATAACTCTAAAATTATGCAAGCTAGAGTTGTAGTTCTTGTGCACTGCAATTTTCCTCCATGAGATCTATCAACCCATGAAGTTTCAAGTTGATAGCTATTATACTTTAGGAGATATGCTCTGGACAAAATCTAAGTATTAAAAATAACAAAGGGCAATAACTCCAAAATTATGCAAGCAAGAGTTGTAGTTCTTGTGCCTTGCACTTCTCCTACATGAGATCTATCCACCCATAAAGTTTCAAGTTGATAGCTATTATACTTTAGGAGATATGCTCCGGACAAGTTTAGTTACGAAATGACGGAATCGGAATGACGGACGGAGAGCATTACTATATCCCCAGTTTCAAGTTGATAGCTATTATACTTTAGGAGATATGCTCCGGACAAGTTAAGTGACAGAAGGACGGAATGACGGACGGAGAGCATTACTATATCCCCTTTGCCAAAAACGGCGAGGGATAAAAAAACATGGCCTCCTTTTTTTGCATAAAAAGCTAGATATAATTGCACTGATCCTTTTTGTTCTTTTATGCAATCTGTCAAATAAAATCTTTTTTTTTCATTTACACTGTGAAACATCAATCTATCATACAATCAGACAAATAATAATTCTCTAAAAGTAAAAATCCACACCTTTGATAGTTTGTTCTTTTGCATTTTCAAAAAGATTTACAAGTAATGGTTAACATTAGAACAATACTTTTGTTAATTGAAAAAGGCAATCAAAACTTTTATTAGAATTTTCAATATACTAACATTCAACTAAGCCTTGCCTTACCCACACACATTACACATTTTTAAGGCATATTTTAGAAACTAACAAGAGTACCGCCAATGGGATCTTACTTTCAGTTGTTTGGTGCTGGATAGTGAATAAAAAATTTAGGTAAAAATGGAGCAAATTTGGCACAAAATGCATTTACACTTATCTCCCTTAAAGGTATAAGTTGCTCTGTTGATAGTGAACATGTGTTCCAAATTTCAAGTGAATGCCTCAAGTAGAAACAGATATCACAAAATGTCAAATTTTTTGCACGACAATGACAACAACCACAATGCTGACAACACCAAGGCTATAGCAAAATCTTAAGTTATTCCCAAACCAGCAAAGCAAAATGCAGTCTCTCATTAACTGAAACTGGTAGCTAAATTCTAGTTTTTGCCTAAACCTTCCCCTGAAAATCAAGGCAAATTCCTACAGTACACAAAGCTTTGACCGGCAAAAAAGACTAGGATAAGTCTGCACAGATGTGCAGTCAGATCTAGACTGCTTGCTTTCTACTAAATAATAGGGGGAAAATTTGATTCAGACTGGTTGTGGAAGTTTCCAAAATTTGCATTTTTGTTAAACAACATCTTAATTTTACAGAAGTGTAAAGCTTTTTTTTCAAATAGCCTGTAGGTCTGTCACCAGCTTGTCCTGTCAGTTCTAACTCAGTGGGTAATCTCCAATACCTAACACGTTATATGCTAAGTAATTATCTATAGCCAAATTATATCACAGCTCAAAATTGGGCATTTTTTATGTTAACACATTCTATATCTGTTGATTATAAGTTTCATTGTCAAAGCTATCTCATAATTTAAACAAGAGGACCATGATGGTCCTATATCGCTCACCTTCGTCTCTTTGAGTCCTCCCTTAGCAAAATTAAATGCTTTAAAGATCATTAAATGACCATTAGAATAGTCAAAGAAAGACATTATCCTATTCCTATGATCCCTGCATAACTTCCTAGGCTTTTCTAAACCAGTTTCATGTTACCTGGCCAACATTCTGCCCAAGTTTCATGACTATTGAACCAAATTTGTGGCCTCTAAGGCTAGAGTGTAAACATAAATTGTCAGGCCCCTTTTCCCATGATATGGCATGTATCCTTCCCATTTCAAAAAGGTTCATCCTTGAGACCTGACAATCATTCTAATCAAGTTCCTTTGATATTGGGCCATAATTGTGGCCCCTAGAGTGTGAACTAGAAAATTGTCATTATGGTCCCTTTTACTGTGATATGACATGGATCCTTCCCATTTTCAATAGGGTTCATTCTTGTGACCTGGCCATCATTCTGACCAATTTTTGTGAAGATTGGACCATATTTGTGGCCTCAAGGGTGTAAACAAGAAAATTGGCGGGTGTAAACAAGAAAATTGGCATTAAGGCCCCTTTTCCTGTGATATGGCATGGATCCTTCCCATTATCCAAAGGGTTCCTCTTGGTGACCTGGCAAACATTCTGATTAAGTTTCATGAAGATTGGGCCATTTTTGTGGCCTCTAGAGTGTAAACAAGAAAATTGGCATTAAGGCCCCTTTTCCCTTGATATGGCATGGATCCTTCCCATTTTCAATAGGGTTCATCCTTGAGACCTGGCCTTCAATCTGACCAAGTTTCATGAAGATTGGGCCATTTTTGTGGATTCTAGGGTGTAAACAAGAAAATTGTCTTTAAAGCCCCTTTTCCCTTGATATGGCATGGATCCTTCCCATTTTCAATAGGGTTCATCCTTGTGACCTGGCCAACAATCTGACCAAGTTTCATGAAGATTGGGCAATATTTGTGGTCTCTAGAGTGTTAACAAGAAAATTGGCTTCAAGGCCCCTTTTCCCTTGATATGGCATGGATCCTTCCTATTTTCAATAGGGTTCATCCTTGAGACCTGGCCAACAATCTGACCAAGTTTCATGAAGATTGGGCCATATTTGTTGCCTCTAGGGTGTAAACAAGAAAATTGTCTTTAAGGCCCCTTTTCCCTTGATATGGCATGGATCCTTCCCATTTTCAATAGGGTTCATCCTTGTGACCTGACCAACAATCTGACCAAGTTTCATGAAGATTGGACCATATTTGTGACCTCTAGAGTGTAAAAAAGAAAATTGTCTTTAAGGCCCCTTTTCCCTTGATATGGCATGGATCCTTCCCACTTTCAATAGGTTTCATCCCCTTGACCTGGCCAACAATCTGACCGAGTTTCATAAAGATTGTGTAATATTTGTGGCCTCTAGTGTGTGAACACTAAGATTGTTGACGCCGGACGACAGACGACGCACATTCAACGATCACAAAAGCTCACCTTGAGCATGATGCGCTCAGATGAGCTTAAAAAAAACCTTCAACAAAATTGTTCTTGACATTTTTAAGTGTTTTCCTTTGGTGTTTGGTTAATTTTCAAGCTTCTTTCAGTCAAAAGGCATTGAATTTTCATCATCTTTCATAAAATTATACAAGAATCTTTTTTTGGTAGAGCTATGGATTTCATAGATATATATAGACATAATCAGAGAACTGAGAAATACTCAACAACAATAGCAACCTTCTTCTACATGCATTCCATATCAATTATCCAAAGACATAAATTCAAATTCATTTTTACATTAAAAGCTGCACAAATCCAGATTTTTGCACAACAACAGTAATTGTTGTGAACAACTAAAATAATGAGCATGGCATTTCCAACAATTTCAAATTTTCACCAAGCAAAGACTCTGGCCAGCCTGTGCATCTGCACAGTCTGGCCAGAGTCTTCATCATGCCCGTTCTAAAAAGATAAGGTCTCAAACTGTAATGTCAATGTCACCCATAGGCTCATACAAAATAAAGGCCTTATACCAATCCCTTTGTATGAAGAACATATAACATATAATCTGTTTACAAAAATGATCACAGAATGTTTATCAAATATAATTCAATGACTAATATAAAGGTGCATAATGACAACTAAGACTCACACACAAATATAATGTGTTTCAATTATTTTTATCTTATAACTATACAACAAATATCTGTATGATAACATCCCATTGGATATTTCTATGATATCACATGAATATGTTTAGAACAGTGACATAATGTGGTTATCTTTGGAATTTTCATTTTTGTTAGAAACATCAACGAAAACAAAGTAAAAACGGTTGTAAAAAAATATAATGCATACTTAGTGTATCATATGAAAAAATATTTAACCAGGTCGTTGGAAGAGCCTAGACAATTATCAATTTCCCCAGCTTCGTAAGATATTTCAATTTCATACAAAAACACTAAAGGTGTATTATATATATAACTGACTCGTCCCGCAAAAACGGACCATCTGGGTAGTGCATAAAGTGTCGACCCCAGTCAGACTACTCGGATTGCGCAGACTGATAAGGGTCGAACCTTTTTGCAATTTGTTTATTATCTGAATCTAGAATGATCAATTTACCTTACAAGAAAGAATTTTTGAATTGCAACCTTTGGTTGTCCTATGCTGGACACAATCTCTTATTCAAATATTTATTGTAAAGAGTTCCCAGACGGTCCCTTGAGTGACAGTCACATAATATAACATGTAAAGGACCAATGTTCTTGTAAAACTTCTAAGAACATTGTTAAATTGACATTCATCCCCGTTAGACCATTCCGTTTCCTTTCGCTTAGAGATCCATTCATGGCATTCAATGCACTAATTCAAATTGTTGAAAGTGTTCAGAAATCACTCAAAAGGCTCTTGAACTTTATTTTAAGTCCATTAAATCATTCCATGACTTCATTGGTTGACATGGAGTTTTAAGCCTCTGATTGATTTGTAAAGACACACAAACCTATATATAGAACATTTTGTACTTTTTATATTACAGGGATGTTATACATTTTGTTCACTTTTAATTATTTAATTCCAATACATCAACTAGTTTCTGAGGAGAAACTTGATTTTGTTACCAGCATTAGCAAAAGTTTCGCTACCAATAAGAGACATTTTCAACATGAAATTCAGTTAAAGGTCATATTTTCTCAAGGATATTATCACAGAAATTTACAGGAAGATTGTACAGGAAAAGGTTTATTAACAAGAATTGAGGGTCGATTGAGCGTTTTTTTTTCACCTAAATCCCAGTTTTATTTGATTTTAGATTCATTTTGTTTAATTATGGTGGTTTTACGCCTTTTGATTCCTGGTTTAACATGAAAAAAGATTTTAAAAAAACACACAAAAAATACACAAACAAACTGCGTATTACTACAAAATAAAAGACTTCATATTCGTCTTTTCACTCAACCTGTGAAATCCTAATCCAAATTAAATATTAAAGAAAATAAAGTGCAAATATTATTGAAGTTACAATTTTCAATGCAAGTAATAAAAAATGTGCAATTAAACCAAAAATATACTTTATGCATAAAAAACCTTGATTTCTGCAACATTTACCACATATCAAGTACTCATCAAAATCAGATCAATAGTTTTCATTATACAAATATCTAAAGAAAAACTTTATGACAGTGAAAAAATGATGAATATCAATGGCTCAGCGGTAAACACTTGTAACTGGCTATATGTTTATAGGCAGTTACAACTGTCTTGCTGAGTCGTCAATATTTAGTTTTAATCTTGTTTGTCCTCAAAATAAGTTGAATTTTGGAAACGAGGATGCCCAAAAATATTCATTTACAAAAGAAGGCCTTGACTTTATATGAACTTCACCCTGGTATAAGCAGATGAGTATCGAAGAGATCCATCACCATGCTCAAGATTAGCATTATATCTAAATCTGCACCAAAAAAGGCAAGGTTAAGTTTGCTGCATAAGCGCAATTTTTTATCAATCTTTTACCTCACCAGATGACCTTGACCTTGTCACATGACCTTAACCTTGGTATCTGCATATAGTATTGATGGGGTCTATCATCAGGCAAAATATGAACTTTGTATCCAAATAGTCTTGAAGTAATGGCAATGTTAGGTTTTTTGGTTAACTTTTGCAGACAGACAGATGGAAAGATAGACAGGCAGTCTGTTGGTGAGACAGACAACATAAATACAATATGTCCCGAACAGAATATGTATTTAAATGATTGTTTAGAGTAAATTAATTCCAGTAAGTGAAGAAGTCTCTCAAAATTCTTAAATTCTAGCCATTTTCTATCAACTGAAAAGGGTTTTTCTTAGCAAAATGTTTAGGGGGAGCAACTATTATGGAGGGTCCTTTTGTTATGTATATATAGTACAAACAAACAAACCTTTGTCTAGTTTGACAACCATTTCAAGAGAGTGGTACTATCTTTTCTTTAATGGAATTGTTCAGGTTCAGTGAGTTAAGGTTTAAAACATTCTTGCTTAGAAGGATTCTATTGAATCAAAAATAGAGTACCTTTTTCTCAATCAAGAATCAATATTTGAAATATAGTGGATGAGATTCTTTCAAACCATACATATTATATTGAGAATAAAATGTAAGTGTCTTAAAATATCAATGTTATCTGATCGAGGATGGGAGAACTTATCATGACAAGGCTTTGTGAGTCATGTTGATTTCTCTCAGACAAGACCTACCCTGTGTTAAGGATGTAAAAATGTTTCGCGAGCTCTTTGAGATGATACCTTGCTTTGCACCTGCACATAAATGCAAAGGGAGGAATCATTTCCAAAACGCTTCGCTAACGTTTTATTCCTGAACGAAGGGCAGATATCATTCATATTATAAGAAACTAACATGTTATTCTTTTTATCATGCAATCTTTTTTAAGTGCTTAAATTTTATGAAACCTTTTAAATCAGGTGAAAAGTGTTCCGGTTAAGACCATGAATAATCATTTTTTTCCTAAGAATAGACTTCCAGATATCATTTTATGTTATCAGGCAGGTGATAACAGGTTACTACAGGCTTAAATACATGATAAATCAAAATGTTTTACACATAGCCAGCTAAGTGAAATAACAGTACACAAATCCACATCTAGTTGTGTAACACAAATGCTCCTGAAACTGAATATTTTAACCCTTGCCATGCTGAATAAATTTTGGCTAAATATTTTATAAAAATCAAAGGGCAAAAAGCACTGAAAGTTACAACTGTCATTTTTTATTTGAAAAACTAAATCTATGGACAATTCTGGTTTGAAAGTGAGAAACAGATGGTGCAGACTAACATCAGACTGCACATATGTGCAGGCTGATCTTTGTCTATAGCTCCTGCTAAAGCAGGAATATTCCGGGTTCAGCATGACAAGGGTTAATAAAAGTTTGACCTTTAACTTTGACTTATTCACATGACCTTGCATTTGGTATCAGCATAAGCTTATCAATGACATCTACATTGTATCTTTAAAAGGCTTTGAGAAATTTACAATATTTCTCAATGAAAACATTTTTTCAGTCCGCAGCTATCACATTAAGTAGTCACATAAGAAATAAGTTTCATTATTGACTAATTTTTACATTTCTGCTTTAAGATATAAAATTATGAAATACAAAGAAGGTATTTTTGATTTCATGGAGCTTAGCGTATTCATACAGTGTTATAAGATTTTTAGTTTCATACCTCAATGAAATCAACAATACAATGTACTCTTAAAAATTGAAATCCTATTTTGTTGACTTAAACAGACAGATGAACTATAAGACAGGGGAACTAATGAACAGACAATGGACAGATAAACAAAAGGGAAAACAACATGCATACAATCTTACAATGCAGGTATATAAAATTCAGTCAAAAATGTTTATTTTGATAACAGGTTAAGGTAGTGGTCCCGTAATAGTTCTGCAACAATTACGAACTAACGATATTTCACAAAGTTGACCGAGGTTTGCTATTGAAATTATTACGAAACCTAGGTAAACACTGATTATCTCCGAAATGTTTCAGAACTATTAAGGGTCCACTACCATTTAAGAAACATAAATGCAAACCTGGCATAAAAGAAGGCAAACCTTTCAAACAATCCACACTTTTAAAGATATACAGATAAAATATTTAGGGGATACAGATGCTTATTCAACAAAATTAACTTTCTCAGACCACAATACCCAAATGCCATCTTGATATTTGACCTTGACTTTGATACGTGAAATACCAATGTGGATAAGAAAAGCAATTTAAGAATAAGAGCACTGCCTACGGGTGCCTACGCTCGGCTGTTGAGTGCTGGATGGTGGGAAAAAATCTAAGTCGAAAAAGGGGCATAATATGCACAAAATGCGTCTAGAGTTATCCCCCTTGATAGTATAGCTTGCTCTTTTGATGGTGAACATGTGTGCCAAGTTTCAAGTGAATGCCTTCAGTAGAACCAGAGATATAACAAAATGTCAAAGTTTTCGCACTAAGACGACAACGATGACGACAATGACACCAAGGCTATAGCAATACCTCGGGTTTTCTCAGAAAACAGCCGAGGTAATAAATGGACAGACAAATTTATATCTTTTGATCATAGTACAAAATTGAATCAAACATTTCTAGCCTATTTCACATGAAGGATTTACAGATCACCTTTTATATTGGTCTACAATTTATATCAAGGTAGTCCACTTAAATGAGAATATTGAAAATGGTTTGAGGTCTGAAAACTTTCAATGTTTGTTTGAATGGGGTTTTATGCAGCTTTCAACAATCTTTCAGTTACATCGAGGCGGGTGGAGCATCTTACAATGGATTCCTGGTATTTCTTTCATCAGTACTACAATCATATCCTTTCCAAGTCTCCCGCTGCTATCTCACATAGGTCTACACTTAGCAACCCATTGGTGAGAGGCAAATAGTCGGAAGTTTGAGTCCGATGCGCTATCATTCTTACACAATTTTGACCCATATCATGCTGAATTTAAAAATATTCTTAAACAAATTTCCTTTTTTACATAGCAACAAGACTGTTCCAGAATTTTTACCACAAAAATCTGGTAGAAGGCAGACAGTATATGCTAAGATCAGACTGCACAACTGTGCAGACTGATCTTAGTCTATACCCTCTTCCAATGATTTGTTTCCAACCAAAATATTTCGTGAAAGAGTAGATTAAAATTATACATGATAAATAATTAAGCACCCCCAAACCCCCTCTGGATCTGCCACTAAAATTGTCAGTTTGCCCTAATTTTTCCATGTTGAAAATTTAAATGATTTTGCATCAGAGACAGGGAATATTGAAGAAAGCATGTCACCATGGTGAAAAAATATTTAGACATGAAGTAAATCAAGATATAAAGCGATGCCTTGATGTATGCCAGGGTCACAAAAATGTGTAAACTAGATCTGTCGTAAAGCAGACTGATACCCCCCTAGCGCTTTGTTCCAGTAGTAAAAACGGTTTCAGTTGTGAAATTAACCTTTGACCTTTGTGACCCCCAAACAACAGGGCACCTTCCTTAGTCATTGGCAACAATTGTATAAAGTTTCATGATTTTAGGTCACTTTTTTTAGAGTTAGAGTCAGGAAACGGAAAAAGGTCTATGGATGAACAGACAGATGGATGGAGAGACAAACAAGGTGAAACCAATATGCCCCCTCTACTTCATAGGTTGGGATTATAATTATCATATTTGATCACTTGCCCTACTAGGTATCTGCATCAGCTAAAAGATTTATTTCATTTTCTTGTAATTTACTATAACTGTATTCTGAGCGAGGGTTTTGTTTCCGTTGATGATATATCACAAGGAATATAATTCCGAACGTCAACAACGCCAGCAATGTTATAACTATAAACACTATAACAATGGTATTTATGCTAACTTTTCCTGCAATCTCTCCCCCAATCTGTAGATCACATTTTCCTGAAAAGAAAATAAGCAGACTATAAAATAAACACAGGATAATCATTTGTTTCGATGTAAGATTGATATCTTTCATTGAGTGAACAACAAAGGCTATATTTTCATGGGTGGGTGAAAATATAGCTTTTGTTGTTTATGAAAAAAAAAAAAAAAAAAAAAAAAAAAAAAAAAAATCATTGAACTTACATGAAAAACAAACAATTATTCTATTTCTTAAACACAAAATAATAAGAGCTGTTGGAGGACAGCGAAGCTCGACTACTAGTGCTGGATGGTAACAGCAAATCAATATTGACATTGGAAAATTCAATAAAATGAAAGTCAAAGAAATTACTTTTGTCTAGAGAATTATATTATGGTAAAAGAAACATGTGCAAGTTTTCCAAGCAGAAGCTTAAGTAGAAAAGATTTATAACTGATATACACTAGTTGCACATAAAAACTTAACCAGGAAATTTTAAGTTTGAAAAGGTGTAATATTCCAATAAATTCAATATCAGAGTATAGAATCTTTGTCTAGAGGCTGATATTATGGTCATGGAAGCATGTAGAAAGTTACCAAGCAATAGCTAAGGTAAAAATAGAGATATAACTAAAATAAAACATTCGACATAAAAACTAAAACAAGAATTTCTAAGTCTGAAAAGGGTTAAAATTCCACTAAATTCAATATCAGAGAAAAGAATCTTTGTCTAGAAGCTGATATTTTGGTCACAGAAGTATGTGCAAAGTTTCAAAAGCAATAGCTTAGGTGGAAACAGAGATATAAACACTTGCACGTAAAAATTTAACCAAAGCAAAGGCCTGGGTGACCGGAATAGCCCCCTATTCTACAGATAATGAGCTTAAAAATGAAAAGGTTTGGCCAATTTCATTGAAGCCTGTATTTGTATGTGATTGCTATGCAATGTTATGTTGTCATTTGTTTATTTGTCTCAACTCAGAGGGTGAAACAAAAAAAAGCACGGTATAATTTTTTTGATAATGCCACTGGTCTAGCAATAAGATTATCAAGTGATAATCTACCATTCTTTCTGGATAATCCACCAAAGAAAGCAAATGTAATATCAATGAATGAGTAGATTCAGGCCAAATAATATTTGAGCCTGAAATGAGTACCATATAAACATGATTGAGCAAAACCAAGCTGTCAATGCATGATTAATTCAAATTCAAAGCTAAATAAAATAAATGATAATTTTTTCATATTATTTCATTCAAAATTTAATCATTTTCTAATAAATAGGTCAAGACTTATTCAGATTTTACCATTATAAGACTATCTTCCATATCTAAATTGTGAAAAGAAAATACAACCTAAATTTTACAATTGGTTTTTAAATATCTATGAGGGTGTACAAATTCAAAGCGGTTTGAAAAACAATTCTAAGGACATAAACCATCACCATTGGATGTGGATTTTCAGAATCTAAATAATGAACAAGAACACTTTGTAACTTGTGTTACAAGTTACACAAGTTACAAAGTGTTCTTGTAACTCCTTTATAAACATATTTTGATCATTTAACCCTTGTCATGCTGAATAAATTTTTGTTATAAATTTTCATCAAAATCAAAGGGCAAAAAGCACTGAAAGTACAAACTGTAGGCCAATTTCTATTTGAAAAACTAAATCTATTGGCAATTCTAGTTTGAAAGTGAGAAACAGGTGGTGTAGATAAACATTAGACTGCACATGTATATGTGCAGGCTGATGTTTGTCTATAGCTCCTGCCAAAGCAGGAATATTCCAGGTTCAGCATGACAAGGGTTAACATTTAACGAAGGACTGTTTGTAATGCTCTCAAAAATACCTATCTGAGCCTCAACTTAAAGATAGCTATTGAAAACCAATACATTGATTTATTAATCAAAACAATTTTTCATACTGAGATGACTGTTTAACAGTGAAATTTTCTGCCATTTTGTTACAAGCTTTCTCATTAATGGGTGACTTAAAATCCATAAATACAGCTTGAATGAATTGTAGTCATGATGTTTAGGTTGTTTAACATCGATTTGTTTTCATTACTTGTTTGTAACAACCATTATTTTATTTCAGAAAATAGATGTTTTAATATGAGGACGGGCGCTTTGATTGAGGCCAAGGGGCTGGGCAGGCAATCTGCTAAATGGCCTACACACACTTTTTTTAAAGGGGGTTTACTCCATTTCGGTGAGAAAATCGTGGTGAATTTTTCGATTGGTGGTTAACCTTTGTAAACTTATTACATATTGGTGTTTATTCTTTTCCGACTAGTTTGAGTCGAATATTTTCGACCAAACAGTGTGTTTTTTCGAAAAATATACCGGACTATTTTATCCGTTTTACTGTTCAACCTGGGAAATCCCCACAATCATGACGCGCATAAATACACACAAGATTCTGCCAAAATTAAATCGGGTAGTAAATCGAAAATGGCGACGCTGGACAAGGAAATGGTGAAATCGTAAGTATTTCTCTGTGTAGTGAATTATTTCTCCACACTATTTGGTTCATTTAATGCATAGAAGAAGCAGCCGGAAATTTATAATAACAAAATGGATTTCTTGGGCGAATGATAATGCTATTTAGCTGACAATTCAAGCTTTCACCGATTTTAGTACTCCAGGGGGGCATCTCAAAAAAGACGAATGCGGTTATTGAAAATCTTCAATTATAAAATGACCTCTTTTACACTGCTGTAACTTAGGTTGTCCATTGAATGAAATATAATGTGCCTTACATTACAAGCTGAAAATGGGGAAAAAGTGTATTTTGAATTTAGTTAACAATCGCGTTTCCTCAGAATTGTGGCTTTCCTTGCAACCTGTTTTCAAAGATAATCCACGAGAAAAATATGTAAAAGTCGAAACGAAAGAATTTCGTGGGTCATCTTTAGAAAAATCAACACAGCCAACTCCAAACACACCCTCTTTGGGCTTCTCGAAATTTCAACATAATCCAAGCTGGAGTTACGAGAGTTTGGTGGAATAACTTAATAGCCTTTATCATGGTGAATTAAAATCCTCTTTCAGAATTGCACCCAAAGAAATGACAGCCCTAGTATATAAGGGTGTAGCATATCTTTCTTTTTTATAAGATTAAAAGCATAAGCAACCCTTCTTGGAGGGGGCAAAAAGGTCATGTAGACTAAAATCATACTGCACAAAGGTGCATGTTGATCTTTGTTTATACATCCTGTCAAAACAGGAATATGTCAGGTTGAGCATGACCCGGTTAACAATGTCAGGTATATACTAAATAGATAGATATAAGTATAAAATTACCTTGTGAGTTAAATATGACTAAACACAACTTTTATTCCTTCTAAAACTAGAACATCTAACCATTTATTCCGGTTCACAGTCAACTCGGCCTGTGAAAAACTCGGCCCGTCATCTTGGCCCGTTAACCCGGCCTGTTTATACATTATATAGGTCCATGTATGTCAATGCAATGTAAATATTTTGGGACCTTATGTGCTTTTTTAATACTAAATAAATATTAATCATTTAATAATCACTCGTTAAAAACGCTTTTAATAATAATAATCTTATTTTACTACTACATGGCATTTGTGTAAGTCTGGGATAAAATAGATATAATCTAAAAATCCTTAATTCACCCTTTATTCAAATTCATTTTTCAAATTACTTTTTTCTAAGCAATAAAGAAGATGACAAGTTATATGTGTATTAAATATGAAGATCGTAGATTTTAGTCACCAATTGTGAATTGTGCTTATATATCCGTTTACTAGGTTAAACACTATATAAGTTGTATACAGGCCGAGCTGACGGGCCGAGTTTTACACAGGCCGAATTTTACGTGGGCCGAGTTGACAGGACACCTTTATTCCTGGTATTTCTTCTACCAATACATGTACTACTTAAACATCCTTCCGGATCCTTCTAGCTGCTTACCCCATGATTAAGGTTAACTTTCATCAATCTATAATTGGTTTCAGAAAAGTATCGGGAAGAATGAGTGTCTGCTATACAGGATTGGACTCAAAACCTACTGATTGGATGTCTGATGCACCATGATAGTGGCTATAACAATTTATATAGTGTTAGTGCAGACTTGTAAGTGTTTAATTTATGTAATTGGGGGTTGCTCTTTCCAAGCCCTGGAAAAAGGGCCTGAAAAGATTGAATATTCATTGTTATGAATTTGATGTAGCTGTTCTTTTTTTCTGCATATTTATGTAAATGATCAATCATAAAAAACACAGCATATTACCAAAGGTCTATTCAAGATGCCAAGCCTGTCAAGCTCGATTGGATATATGGGTGATCACAAGATACCAAGCCTAACTCAGCCAAATTTCATTGGACCCAATACAAGTGTCATTTATCTCCCACCAATGAGCATATGATAAATGGTATGTCTCAGTGGGATGAGCAGCTGTTGGCTGGATGAAATGTGATCGCGGCCAAAAACTCCCAAAATGTCACTTTTGTGGGCCGATTTGGAATATTGTCCTGGTATGAGAAACAACTGAAAGCCATGGATGGGCGAGCCATTTTTGAAACTCAACTGCAATAATGTTGAAAATGTCATTAAACCTTTAATCAATCTATGAGTTTTTCATTCAGATTAGGTTTTATGCTCCTTTAAACAAAATTGGCCATCTAATGGCAGCACTTTTTAAAACAATGTATTCCTGGTATATTTGCATTGTACTACTATGACAACCATTACTAGCCTGAAGCTGCTATCCCACATCTATAGGTTTTCAAGTAACACACATGGATGGGAGACCAACATTGAAAAAGAATATATATACTAGTAGACTCCCAATCTGAATTCATTGGGCACAGATTGATCCCTTGCAGTAGTATAATACTACTGCAAGGGATCAATCTGTGCCCAATGAATTCAGATTGGGAGTCTAGTTTGCAAACAATAACGCTATGTCGGTAGTAGTTTACAAAAGATTTTGGTGCAGAGACACATTTGCCAATGGCCAGCAGTCATATGACAAGATCGAGGTCATCTAACAAGATAAAAATATATTTTAGCAAAATCTTAAATAATTTGCATTTAGATAGATACCCTTGATAAGTTGATATACATCTGAAGAAAACAGGGTAGAGGTCAGCTGACCAGGTCATCAATCAAAGCTGAATTATTGGAAATATGCAGTTTTTGTGGCCTCTTTGCTGCTTATAGCTTTTTTATGCCCCCCCCCCTCCACAGGAGATTTATTGCTTTGCACTTATCGTTCGGTCTGTCTGTAGACAGTTTTTGTCCGGAGTATATCCCAAAAAGTATGCAAGCTGGTATTGTGAAATTTCATAGGTGGATAGATTTCATTAAGGATTTTTGAATTCTTGATGAGTGTTTTTTTCTCTATCAATCAGGGATCATTTTTGTGCAAGGTCTGTGCAAATTCTCTAATTTTTCCGCCAGAAATCTCATTCAAATTGGCTAAATGAGGGAAAAATGTCACAGCAAAATGTATTTTAATAAAGGATTTGGTTCACATTGCCATTGAAAACTCAGTAATTCTCAAAAGTTCCACTGAATGAGATTTTTTCAAACTGAAATTCTGAGCCAGAATTATTCCTACTATTTGCGAGCAACCAAATGCATGCAATCTAATTATACTACGACATCAAAATAAATCAATATTTTTTTTTATTTCAGGAGCTTGGGTTTGTGGTTACAGAACCCCTGACATTAAATTCTCAACTAACCTCCAGAACTGTTGTTAACGCAGAGACTGTTGACATCACAAACAATCCATAAGGCATGCAGCTTCTAGAGAATATACTTTATGGATTTTCGGAAGATGAGAAGACAGAAGGATAGTCCCAGTGTGATGTTTGATAAAGAACTTATTCACTAAACTATGTGGTGCTTTGAGAGTTTTCATACCACCAATCCACAAATACATACTTATTTTAATGAATTTCAAAAAGCACTTTGACCTTGAAATCCAATTTAGTCTGCAATTGTGATTTGATCAAAGATTCTCTTGTCCTTGGACAGATCCAAAGGAAAATCTACTTGTGCATGGACAAAAAGTTCAAGTGGGACAAGTCGAGCATGTGAGTTCTACACTCCAGAACAATTATCTCCAACAGTTCCCTTTTACATTGATTTTGAATTTATCAGGTCTACTTGTCCATGGAGAAGTGACATTCATTTTTTCTTCATTATATATAATTTATATAATTATCCTTTAATCACATTTACCACATACAGTTTGCTGGTTCAGCGCAAAACAATTCTAACTGCCTATAAACATATAGGCAGTAACAGTTACAACTGTTTTGCACTGAACCAGCTAGTTTCTTTTCTCATAACTCTAAAAATATTGTCGGAGAGAAAATTTAACATGTGCTTTCTTTCCCAACAATTCATCATATTCTATAGGACACTAAATCTAAGTACTTAATTAATTACTTTATATTGAATTAAATATTTAAAAAGTCACCTGCAAACCATTTCAGTTCTGACTGTCTATTAATTCCGAGACTTCACTTGTCCAGATTAAAATCAGCACGTCTGTGCTGCTTAGTGGACATCTCTGGCAGCCTTTTTCAGAACCACTCTTGATATAATGTAAGCCTGTGGGAGTATTATCAAATATTCTGTGCTGTAATTGACCTGGCAGTGACAAATTTACATATTTACTCGTTTGTTACTTGTATTTTATCAATTATTGCAAGCTAACCTGAGCACATCGTACTCAAGGTGAGCTTTTGTGATCATTGAATGTCCATCGTCTGTAATTGGTTGTCAACAATTTAGTGTTTACACTCTAGAGGCCACAATTATTATCCCATCATCATGAAACTTGGTCAGAATGTTGGTCATATCACAAGGATGAACCCTATTGAAAATGGGATGGATCCATGCCATATCGAGGGAAAAAGGGCCTTAATGACAATTTTCATGTTTACGTTTTAGAGGCCACAAATATGACCCAATCTAAATGAAACTTGGTTAGAATGTTGGCCAGGTCAAAAGGATAAACCCATTTGAAAATGGGGAGGATTCACTCAAAATCACAGGAAAAGGGGCCTTAATGATAATGTTCTTGTTACACTCTAGAGGCCAAAAATCGATGGTTCAGCGCGAAACAATTTTAACTTTCTTTATGTTTAAAGGGAGTTACAACTGTTTCATGCTGAACCATTGAAAATAATCCAATTTTCATGAAACTTGGTATGATTGTTGGTCAGGTCACAAGGATATACCCTAAAGTAATGAATATCCATGCCATATCATGGCCACAAAAATGGCCTGAATCTTCATGAAACTTGGTCAGATTGTTGATCAGATCAGAAGGATGAACTGAATTGAAAATGGGAAGGATCCATGCTATATCATGGGAAAATGGGTCTTATTGACAATTTTCCTATTTACCCTCTAGAGGCTACAAATATGGCCCAATCTTCATGAAACTTGGTCAGAATGTTGGTCAGGTCAAATGGATTAACCCTTTTGAAAATGGGATTGATCTGTGCCATATCACAGGAATAGGGGTCTCAATGACAGTTTTATTGTTACAACTAGAGGCCACAATTTTGGCCCAAACTTCATGAAACTTGGTTTTATGTAGAAATTATCTTCTTTATGACATCTTTCTATTTTATTGATGTGATGTCCAAGGGTCAAAGAGACTCATGTGAGTGATCTAGGGCCGTTCATGGTCCTCTTGTTTGTTTTGAATGGGTTTTTACACTGCTTACAACAATCTTATAGTAAAATTGTGGCGACAGGAGCACCAAACAATGGATTCCTGTTATTTCTCACAACTGTACTACTATCACATCCTTCCTAGCCTCTGGCTGCTATCCCACATAGGTATACCCTTAAGTTGATGACAAACTAAAAGGATCAATGTGCAAAGCAAAAGTGATCACATTCCATTGTCCATGGTCCTCTTGTTTGTTTTGAATGGGTTTTTACACTGCTTACAACAATCTTATAGTAAAATTGTGGCGACAGGAGCACCAAACAATGGATTCCTGTTATTTCTCACAACTGTACTACTATCACATCCTTCCTAGCCTCTGGCTGCTATCCCACATAGGTATACCCTTAAGTTGATGACAAACTAAAAGGATCAATGTGCAAAGCAAAAGTGATCACATTCCATTGTCCGGTAGCGATACCCCATAACTTAAACTCTCTCGATTCTGCTTCCTAGATGATTCACCAATACTTTCGACAAATGTGTGGGCCAATGAAAGAACCAGGATCAATAGCCGAACTCAGGACTTAAGGTTAAGCTGTGTCCACTCTCCGTGTAGGCCACGGACACCACACTGGGTTTTGATACTTGATGGCAATATAGATCATTTTGACATTAAGGCCCCCACCATTAGGTGCTTGATTCCATGTGAGGAAAAGCAAATAACTGAAAAACTGTTGCAAGCAATGTCAAGTCCATTGAAATAAAAAAAAACGATAAAGACTGTTTACAACCTACCACTTTTAATGTTCAATGTTATAATTGTTCATCATATGCAGCAACTGAATAATTAACAGTTGTCAAATAGAAAAATAAAACCTAGAGGATTATGTTTTTGTTATTCTAATCTGTCCATTTGTTTCAATTACAAACTAAAAATCAAATAGCATTGACAGGAAGGAGAATTAAGGATGTGTTCCTCATGGGCCAGATCCCAGCTGTTAATGAAAAGAAAATTTGTTGATTAAACACAAATGCCCCTCAAAAGGCAATTAGGAACCTTGACTTAGTCAGATGACCTTGGCCTCTAAAAATGTGTAACTGATAAAGGAACATGAATGCCTTATTAAAGTATTGTAAGCTCAATAGTGTTTCAGGTATAGGACAATATTCAGTCTGCAGGTCAAGTTTTTTCAGAGAGAGACAGACAGTCAGTAGGGAAAAGCTCAAGCCATGTTACAAGGTCAAGGTCAACATTTTGAAAAAAAAAAATGCTGTAAAGGGGGATTTGTGTTTAACACAATCTTGTTTTTTCTTATCTAGTTCACTTACAAAAAAAAAACAAAAAAAATTTTAATATTATGGGATTACTGAAATGACCCACTTGGCAATATTCATCTGTTCAAGGGAATGAAAATGCCAACTTTGTATGTAAAAATCTGCCATCTTAAAGAAAACTAATGCCTATGCTATTTCTTTGTATAATAAATTAATTATACTGCAACATTTGCATTTGTTTGCTTTTTACACGTTTAAGATCCATTGGCCTAAAGGCCACTGGGTCTGATTTCATGGTTAAGTGCCCATCATCCATTTGTTTACATTTACTTTAGAAATATCCTGGACCAAAACTGTTGAATGAATTCAGGTAATACTAGGTATAAACTATCAAAACCATTCTTCAGAAACTAACTGATAAATCTAAAACCAAATTCACTGGAATGAATTTTAGCCGAAGGCCAGCGGCTATTGTCATGGCAGATTGTCTGTGAGTTCGTCTGTCCCTTGGTCAGTGTGTTAACTCTTCTTTAAATATCTTCTCCTCCCAAACCAATAAGCGGATCTTAACGAAACTTGGTAGAAATGATCCTTGGGTGACCATCTTCTTAAATTGTTCAAAAATTTTTATTGACCCCAAAATATGGGCGTGACAGGGCAAGCATTTTTCACTTTGAAATCTTTTAAAATCTTCTCCTCCCAAACCATTGGGCCAATCTCAATGAAACTTTGCATGGATGTTCCTTCGGTGAGCCTTTACTTAAATTGTTCAAGAAATTTTGATTGACCCAAAAATTTGGTTGAGAGTTGGGCTTATTTTGAGCCCGAAATCTTTGATCGACATCTCCTGAACTACTGGTCCAATTTCAATGAAACTTTACTAGATGTTCCTTGGGGGACTCTTTGAAGAACATCTCCTTCTGAACCTTATATTTTAATTAGATGGGTAAAGGGCAGCAGGTGCATTGTGATTGAGTATTTTGATGCAATGTGGACCAGAACCAGTTAATTATTAAACAAGAGCATCGCCTACAGGTGCCTACGCTCGGCCGTCGAATGCTGGATGGTGGGGAAAAATCTAAGTCGAAAAAAGGGGCATAATTTGCACAAAATGCATCTAGAGTTATCCCTTGATAGTATGGATTGCTCTTTTGATGGTGAACATGTGTGCCAAGTTTCAAGTGAATGCCTTCAGTAGAACCAGAGATATAACAAAATGTCAATCTTTTCGCACGACAACGACGACAACGACATGGAGACCTTAGCAATACCTCGGGTTATCTCCGAAAACAGCCGAGCTAAAAAAAGGTCTTCAGAGAGATTTCGGAGTGTTTATGTATTCATTTAAAGTAAGCTTCATTTAATGAAAGTCTGAAGATGTTAAAAGTCAGTAACAGGCCCTCTTGTTGACATATCACATTGCTATAGATATTGGATGAAACACATAAATTCTACAGGTGTGTGGAGTATTCTTACAATACCTGTGTGTGTCTACTATTCTTACAATACCCAGTACATGCTAAAGTTTTGAGAAACAAAGTATGTAGGTCATGATTTGCTAATGAGAGGAAAAGTTCAAGCCTAGGTCTAGGCCAATCAAATTTTTGCGGACAATTTTTAAAAAGGGTCACCCAAGGAATATTCTGGTAAAGTTTTATTGAAATCAGCCTAGTGGTTAAGAAGAAGATGTCGTTCAAGGATTTCGGGCTCAAAATAAGCCCCACACTGAGACGCCCATATTAATGGACCAATGAAAATTTCACAAACAATTTTGAAAGGGTCACCCAAGGAATATTCTGGTACAGTTTCATTGAAATCGGCCCAGTGGTTCAGGAGGAGATGTTGTTCAAGGATTTCGGGCTCAAAATAAGCCCCTACCCTACCACGCCCATATTTATAGGTCAATGAAAATTTCACAAACAATTTTGAAAGGGGTCACCTAAGGAACATTCTGGTAAAGTTTCATTGAAATTGGCCCAGTGGTTCAGGAGGAAATGTCCTATAAAGATTTCGAGCTCGAAATAAGCCCCATCCCGCCCGTACTTATAGGCCAATCAAAATTTTCGAACAATTTTTGAAAAGGGTCACCCAAGAAACGTTCTGGTAAAGTTTCATTGAAATCAGTCCAGTGGTTCAGGAGATGTTGTTCAAAGATTTCAAAGTGAAAAAATGCCACAACCTGCCAAGCCCATATTTATGGGCCAATCAGAATTTCGCAAACAATTTTCAAAGAGGGTCACCCAAGGAACATTCTGGAAGAAGAAGAAATTAATCTAAATTGTTGACAATGGATGACCGACTCAGGGTGGCCCTAATAGCTCCCCTTGAGCATGGTGTGCTCAGGTGAGCTAAAAATTTGTACATCTCTGATACTGACTGAAATCTGAATCAAATCACTCAAAAACTTGGAGAGAAGTTAAGCAGACAATATTTTTAGATTCACTGTATTTGTAGAAAATCCAAGGCAATGCTATATAGCATTAGCCTTGGTGTCCTCTTGGGTATTGCCAAACAAAATTTTGATATTTCTTGTTTAGGTAAAGGCATTCAACTGAAACTTGGCCCACATGTTCAACATCAAAACAACATACTGTACTATCATGGAGGTAACTCTGGATACATTTTGTGCCAAATGTGTCCCTTTTTACTACTTAGGAAATACAAATGAAATCTGTCCATTATTTCTTGAAATATTTGCTGTTAGTTGGCTACAGAAATAAAGGCAGACTTTAAAAAAAGGCCAATTTTCTGTCTTATTTCAATGGACTGTCACTAAAACAGGATATGCACATGTCTGACTTATTAGCTGATCCTGATCAAAATAATATGTGAAGTTTAAATCAGATAAGATTAGAAATAATGATGCTCCTGTCAGCGTTTGTGATCCCACTATGTATGTCTGGTGTCTATTAGGCAAATTTTTACAAATTTTTGCGGGAATGTTTTTAGGTGGTCTCGATTCAAAATTTCTAAAGAAACTTTAACAAGAGGACCAAGATGGTCGTAGATCGCTCACCTGAGTCTCTTTGACCCCTGGGACAACACATTAATTAGATAGGCAGATGTCAAAAAGAAGATAATTGCCTAAGATCAATACCATGGACCGTTTTCAGCAAAGAGCAAGACAGATATGCCTTTTTTCTCTTTGATTCTATGTAAAAAGGGATGCACCCGAGTGGACCCAAAAAGTGATCCTAGGGTCTTGATATGAACAAACTTGGTAATGGTCAACTAGATGATGCTACATACCAAATATGAAAGCTGTCTGCCTTCTGCTTTCATAGGAGAAGATTTTTTGAAGATTTTCATTTTTTTACCCTTCGTGCTCATTAGAGATAAAGGGATGCACCCGTGCAAAGCCCAAATATGACCCAAGGGTCTTGATATGAACAAACTTGGTAGAGGCCCACTAGGTGATGCTACACACCAAATATTAAAAGCTGTCTGCCATCTGGTTACAGAGAAGAAGATTTTTAAAGATTTTCGCTCTTTGATTCTATGTAAAAAGGGTTGGGCCCGGGCAAAGCCCAAACATGACCCCAGGGTCTTGATATGAACAAACTTGGTAGAGGTCCACTAGATGATGCTACATACCAAATATCAAAGCTGTCTGTCTTCTGGTTTCAGAGAAGAAGATTTTTGAAGATTTTCATTTTTTTACCCTTCGTGCTCATAAGAGATAAAGGGATGCACCTGTGCAAAGCCCAAATATGACCCAAGGGTCTTGTTATGAACAAACTTGGTAGAGGCCCACTAGATGATGCTACACACCAAATATTTAAGCTGTCTGCCATCTGGTTACAGAGAAGAAGATTTTTAAAGATTTTCGCTCTTTGATTCTATGTAAAAAGGGTTGGGCCCGGGCAAAGCTCAAATATGACCCAAGGGTCTTGATATGAACAAACTTGGTAGAGGTCCACTAGATGATGCTACATACCAAATATGAAAGCTGTCTGCCTTCTGGTTTCAGAGAAGAAGATTTTTAAAGATTTTCATTTTTCCACCCTTTTTGTTAAGGGTAAAGGGAAAGTTAAGGGTGGATTTCATTTATTTGAACAACTTTGGTAGAGCTTGACCCAAGGAACATCCCTGCCAAGTTTCATGAGGATTGGCCCACTGGTTTAGGAGGAGAAGATGTTTAAAGAAATTGTGGACGACGCACGATGCACGACTGACGACGGACGACGGACATTCTACGATCCCAATAGCTCACCTTGAGCACTTTGTGCTCAGGTGAGCTAAAAAGTGAGTAACTGGCTGTAATTGCAGCTGATTGTAAATTTTTAAACAAAGTTTTTCTTTTGGACCAGGACCCCTACAAAATTATAATTTCAAAGTGCTTTGGTGAGCTAAAAATAATAGTCATCCACCGTTGATACAAGAGAGTAGGTATACCAATGTGATATTACAGAAACTTTATTTCTTACTTGTCCTGTCCTGAAACACCCAAATTTGAGATTCAATCAAAATTTCACAAACAATTTTTGAATGGCCACCCAAGGAACATTCCTGCCAAGTTTGCTTGAAATCTGTCCATTGGTTACTGAGAAGATGGGGAATAATTAAACAAGAGCGCATTCATATTTGCCTGATTGTTAAAGAGATGTTATTTCAAGAATTTAAAGTTGTAATAGACCCTGTCTCTCATTACTGAGGAGACTCAAAATAAGCCCCGCCCTGGCACAAGACTAAAACAAGAGGAACATGATGGTCCTATATTGCTCACCTGAGTATGTCACTCATAACTTGTCAACCATGTTATGAAAACCAGAATTTGTTTGATGTACATTAAGGTTGGTTAAAATTCGTCCTATTGCAACTTGATTTTTTTTAGTTTCGTAAATTTTCAACTTTTCTCTTATCATGAGGTATTCTTTTAACAGATTTTGAAGACTTTCACCCAAGGAACATCCCTGCCAAGTTTCAGCTTGATTTGCCCAGTGGTTTAGGAGGAGATGAAATTTTTCTAAGATTTTCGGCCATTTTGGGCTATTATGTAACCATGGCAACCAGAGATTTTGATGAAATTAAATTCTTTTAACAACTTTTAAAGAGCTTCATCCAAGGAACATCCCTGCCAAGTTTCAGCTTGATTGGCCCAGTGGTTTAGGAGGAGAAGATGTTTAAAGAAATTGTTGACAGACGGACGGATGGATGACGGACAGTGAGTGATCACAATAGCTCACCTTGAGCACTTTGTGCTTAGGTGAGCTAAAAAAAGCCCCAACCTGCAACCCGCAAATTCATGGGCCAATAAAAATTTTCAAAGAATTTGTGAAGAGGATCATCAAAGGAACATTCTTGTAAAGTTTCATTTAAATTTGAGAAGTGGTTCAGGAGGACATGTCATTCAAAGATTTTAGGCTCCAAAAAACCCAATTCCTACCACACCCATATTTTTGTGCCAATCAACATTTAACAAAACAAGAGGACCATGATGGTCCTATATCGCTCACTTTCGTCTCTTTTTGTCCTATTAAATACATCAAATTTTCAAGCAAAGTTGTACATTTGTGATTTGAGGCCTCTAAGGCTGTAAACAAGACAATTTTCACTAAGGTCCCTTTTCCAATGATATGACATGGTTCTTTCCAATTTTCAATGGGGTTTATCCTTGTAACCTGACAAACATTCTGACTAAGTTTCATGAAAATTGGGCCATATTTGTAGCCTCTAGAGGGTAAATAGGAAAATTGTCAATAAGACCCATTTTCCCATGATATAGCATGGATCCTTCCCATTTTCAATTCAGTTCATCCTTCTGATCTGATCAACATTCTGACCAAGTTTCATGAAGATTGGATCATATTTGTTGCCTCTAGAGTGTAAACAAGAAAATTGTTGACGGAGGACGACGGACATTCAATGATCACAAAAGCTCACCTTAAGCACGATGTGCTCAGGTGAGCTAAAAATTTGAAAAGGGTCGCCTAAGGTATCATTCAGATTAATTTTCATTGAAATCAACCCAGTGGTTCAGGAGAAGAAGTTTTTAAGGTTGTTGACGATGCACGACGGGCTCTGAGTGATCCTTAAAGCTCCCCTTGAGCACATAGTACTCAGGCGAGCAAAAAATATCAGGGTCAAATGACTGGCTCTGGCATCACCATGTGGGGACGGAGTAGGTCAAAGATATTTTCTGATATGTTGAAGACTTCAGACATACAATAAGCCAAAGACAAAATGTGATCACAAAAGCTTACCTTGAGCATATTGTGCTCAGGTAAGCTAAACAAGAGAGCTTGAATGGCCCTCAACCACCCACCTGAATTTCACTAGTCCAGGGATCTCATCCAAGTAACTCTTTGGCAAAGCTTCAATCACATTTGCCTAATTGTTGAATTGGAGATATTATTCCAAGAATATAAAGTATTAATAGGCTCTGCTCACCCATTTATAACTGAGGAGACTCAAAATAAGCCCTTCCTTGTCACCCCCATATTTTTGGCTTAATTAAAATTTTCAAGCAATTTTTGAAAAGGGTCCCCCAAGGAAGATTCAGGAAAAGATTCATTGAAACCATCAAAGAGGTTCAGGAGGAGATGTCACTCGAAAATTTAAGCTCAAAATAAGCTCCGCCCTGCCACACCCATATTTTAAGGCCAATCAAAATTTCATGAAAATTATTTGAAAAATGTCACCCAAGAAACGATCTGGTAAAGCTTCATTGAAATCGGCCCTGTGGTTTGGGAGAAGATATCATTCAAAGATTTTGCTCTCAAAGTAAGCCCTGCCCTGCCACATCTTTATTTATGGGCAAATCGAAAATTTGCAAACAAATTTGTTATTTCTGAAAAGCATCACCCAAGGAACATTCTGGAAAAGTTTAATGGAAATTAGATCAGTGGTTCAGGAGGAGATGTCATTCAAAGATTTCGGGCTCAAAATAACCCCTGTCCAGTCACACCCATATTTTAAGCCAATCAACATAAAGCAAACATTTTTTTCAAACAAGAGCTGTCACTGTAAGATGACAATGCCCCCGACACCGCTTTGATTTAGAAGTTATGGCCAATGTTAAAGTTTTTGGACGGAATGACGGACGGACGGACAGACGGACGGACAGACGGACGGACAGACGGACGGACGGACAAGTCAAATTTATGATGCCTCCCTATCGGGGGCATAAAAAGGGTCACTTAAGGAGCATTCGGGTTCAGTTTCATTCAAATCGGCGACGTGGTTCAAGAGAACAAGAAGTTTTAAGAAAGTTTACAATATACGACGAAGTCATGGTGATCCTAAGGCTCCCCTGAGCACATTGTGTTCAGGTGAGGTAAAACACAATCTAAGGATTATATGTGTCAATTTAGATGAAATGTATTAAATAGTTTTTCACACAAAGATTTTCTAATGATAGTCTATGGATTGGCAGATAGCCAGGCAAGAAACACTCACTGTTTACTTTAAGTCCTCAAGTGCGCTTACAAGTGTAATTAAGTGAAAAATTATGGTATGTGTTCTAAGCAAAATAAAATATTCAAGAGGTTTTTCTGTTCAGTCTTTTGATCTCTAGACACTTAATTTATTATATATTTCCAATGTTGTTATGAGGGACACAGGCAATGTTTGTTGAGAAATTCTTCTTGGATCCACATCTCAGAGCTTCAATGATGATCTATGAGCCATTTCCTTCGCACATCCTGCTCTACTTTCATCATTAAGATATGTTGGTACAAGTGTCTTTGGGTTTCCAAATTTGATGTTTTGAAGTTGATGGCTGTTCAGATATAAGTTTTGGTCTATCTGAAAAAAGATTAATCTTAAATATGATATCACACACTATAAATTAATGATAACAGGTTATAGGTGATATAGAAGAAAACCACAACTGGGTGCCATGCTTGTTTGTTACACATTTGCCCCTTGCAGTGCTTGTTCCCAAAAGAGGGCCAATGTGGCACTAAATCACTCACCTTGGTTAACTGTCTAAGTTCTAATCCAATCAATATATTTGTCTAAGATCCAATCAAAACAATAAATTTGAACAGTTTTCAAGTTGATTGAATGCAGAAATATGGCATTAAATATACCTGTGGGTATTTTCTAGTATTTGACCTCTTAACCTCATTTTTGTCACCACTTGAACACATTTTAATCTTGACCGAGATTTCATAAAGAATATAATTCTAACCAATTTTCAAGTTGATTGGGCAAAAAATATGGCCTAAGAGAGTTTACAAGGTTGTTTTCTAATTTTTGACCTCTTGACTTTATTTTTGATGCCACTTGACCTAATTTTGAAGTTTTTACAGATTCCAGGTTGTTCTAGCCAAAATGTAGCCTTTGAAGTGTCTCCAAGGTTTTCCTAATATTTGACCATATGAACTTGACAATATTTTTGCTTTTCATCACTTTCATTTTAATCAATTCTCATGTTGATTGAGCAAACACTTTTGCCTCAAGAGTGTCTACAAGGTTTTTCTAAGATTTGACCTCATCATCTTTTGTTTGACCCCACTTGATCCAATTTTGAACTAGGCCGAGATATCATTTTATACAATCAATATGGCTAACTTTCAAGATGATTGAACAAAAATTATGGCTTTTAGGTTGTCTTTAATAAAGTTTTTTTTTAAGGTTATATCTAGTGATCTAGTTTTTAAACCCAAGTGACCAAATTTTGTACTTTGCATAGATTTCATCAGGACAATCAATCCGACCGATTTTCATTTAATTTAGCCAAAATAGTGCCTCTAGAGTTTCAACAAGATTTTTCTAAGATTTGACTTATTGAGCTAATTTTTTACCCCACTTAACCAAATTTCAAACATGACTGAAATTTCATCACATCAAAACAATCAATCTAACCAATTTTCATTTAGATTGACTCCACTTTGACCAAAGTTCAAAATTGACCATGATTTCGTCAAGACTATCAAGGTGACCCATTTTCAGGTTGATTTAGCAAGAATTATTGCCTCTAGAGTGTCTACAAGATTTCAATGACCTAGTTTTGAACCCAACTTGGCCCAATTTCAAAGGTGACTTAAACTTCACCAATAAAATCAATCTTGCAAATTTTCAGATTAATTGACCAATTCATGGCCTTTAGAGTGTCTTCAAAGGTGTTCTTAAATATGACCATACCACCTAGTTCTTGACCCCAATTGACCCTATTTTAATCAAGACAATCAATCTGACCAATTTTCAGGATTATTGAGTAATAATATTATCTATAGAGTGTCTTTAAGGTTTTTCTAAGATTTGACCATGTGACCATGTTTTTGACCCCACTTGAACCATTTTCTACCTTGGCCGAGACAATTAATCTGTCCTGTTTTCAGGTTGATTTTGCAAAAGAATATTGCTTCAAGAGTGTCTTAAAGGTAAATATTGGCAATGGACAATGCACGAAGGACATCACACAACCACAAAAGCTCACCTTGAACATCTTTTGCTCAGGTGAGATAAATATAAAGCTATGCAGAGTAACATTTCTTACAATCTGCACTCCATTATAATGGGAGGAACTTGATTGTGGAATTTCAAGTCAATCTGACATTGGGGGACATAGTAATGCTCTTGAAAAAGAATTGGACATTGTCTGGACAATGGCCACCACAGGGCGATCCCATGATATGTCTTTTTTACGGGCGTATTAAAAATTATTAAATGAACTAGAAATGTGTCACAGCCTCCGATGCCAACACAAAATTTTTAATTTTAAATTAATACCTATTTGACCTTCAGTTGTGACCTTATAGGCATATTCATACACCCTTTGCATGACAGCAGACACAGGTATACAGGCAGGGGGAACAACTTTGCCAGGTTATTTTGTAAAATCATAAATGTAGAGTATACCGGTATGATCAAGACAAGTATGAGACATATTCACATACCTGCGCACTCACTCCTAGTAAGAGGTCATTCTACATACCTGCCACTGTTTCAGATGGGGGGGGGGCATAGAAGGGTCATAATTCTAACACAGTGACATATTGTCACAAGATACGCAAATCATAATGTGAGTTTGGGTTATGAGTAGAATTGAAGTGAATTTGAAAGAATAACTTTTGGACATTTATTGTGTAGACAGACAGACAGACTGATAATGTAATACGAGTATATCATTATCATGATCATAGTTTGTTTATTTTTAGAGATCTAAGTTTGATAAAAAAAAAAACACAAAGGGTTAAAAAAGGCCAGGTAGAGTTACAGTTCTTGTCCACTGCACTACATAATCATGAAAGGCATATTACTGTCATTTTCAAGTCAACCAGACATAAGACAGAGTTATGCTCTGGAGACAAAGACGTGGATCCTGCCTACTCGCCTGTACGCAGTGGGTGATCATATAACAAGCTGTATCTTTATACAAACCTATGTATGAAAAGGTTAATTTTGTTACACACCTAAAACAGCCGGGTTATCAATACATAGGGCCTCTGTCTGCGTATGCCAGCGTGACTTCAGGTGCTGGAAAATGGAAAAAGTCAAGGTTAATATATCTTTTAGAATTGTCACCCTTGATAGTCACCTCAATGCCCATATCCACATCCACACAGATAATGCTTAGGTAATGACAGTATTTCTGTCCCAAAACTGCAAAACAAATAAAGATTAAGTCCAAAGTAAGATCCCTTAAGGCTTTGACAGATAACCTTAAAGTGTAAGACAAACAAGAGCACCGACTACGGTTGCAACACTCTGATCATGTGCTGATTAATGCAAAAATCAGCAAAAAGTAAAAAAGGAGTATACCTCTTACAAAAATGCTCCAACAGTTACTCCCCTTAAAAGTCTAGATAGGTCTTGTGATAGTAAACACACATGCCAAGTATCATGTAGATATCTTCAATTACAACAGAGATTTGACCAAGGTTAAAGTCATGTCTAGGCCAACATTTTTGCCATTTGATACCAAGGCAAGCAACACCAAGGTGATCATAATACCTTGGGTTTTTGATAGTTTCATTAAAAACCTTGTTTGAAATCTGAAGGCCCTATCACTTACCATTCAAAAGCTATAGAAAATATCAAAGTTTTATTTTTTACACAAATTTGACCTTGAAAATCGACCTTGACTGATGACCTAGAACTTGGTACCAATAGAAAGGTGTAGTCTGAAGCAATGTGAAATATGAATGCTGTAATACTAACCATTTGTTATGGCCTTTTTTTATATGACCTTAACCTTGAATAATTGCATTGTATATGCTACCAACAGACAGTTCTTGTCTCAAGCAATCATCATGTGAAATATGAAGGCCCTACCACTTACCAGTCAAAAGCTAAGGCCAACTTTAAAGTTTAATCTTTTTTTCCAACAAATTTGACCTTGAAAAATAATCTTTCAATTCTGTGAAGTTCTTTGGAAGCCTTTGTACTAAGGATCAATTATGTGAATTCTGATTTAAATATGATGGAAAGTTTTGGAAAAGATGTTTTAACTTTGTGGATGAATGGACATACAGAAAGATGGATTGATTCCATACATCTATCACAATAGCTCACCTTGAGCACATACTTCATGCTCAGGTGAGCTGATAAAATCAGCAGGAAAGGGAGTCAATTTAGAAACAATTTCAGGGAAAACATGCTTACATTCACAAATATTGTGAAGATTATGTATCATTTAGATTCTGAATAAGCTGGATTTTAAATTTTGTCTATACAAATTTCAAATTATAAGGACATAATTGTCTTGCTCAAAGTTTATCGACATTTTAAGTAGAGAATAGGCAGTGTAGGTTCAGATCAGACTTAATTTCTGTGCGGGATGATCTAAGCCTATATCATGTGCCATGATAATCATACCCCTTCAAAATAGAGGGGGTATATTGCTTTGCATTTGTAGTTCAGCCTTGCATCCGCAGACCATTTTTTTGTCAGCAACATATCTCATAAAGTACACAAGCAAGAATCATGAAACTTCACAGGTAAATAGATCACATTGAGGAGAGGTGCATTGCACAAGAACCATAACTCTACTCATCATATGTTTTTTAGTTATTTCCCTTCGATGATTGGCAAAGAAATGGCCCTTTACCTGAACTTATGGGGTGCTTAAATGATTTACAAATATCTCTTGTTAATCTTTGAAGCGCAGCAAGTCAAACACTAGAAAGCCATGAATGGCTTGAGTCGCTCCACAGTCTTGAAATTCTTGTAAAAGCAAATAAATGTTTTGACTAGGTTTTAGATATTTGGGGTTCTACTGATGTTGAAAATGATTTTCAAAGTTTCAACTATATGAAAGATAGAGAAATGACCTCTGCTATTAAAAGACATATTTTTCATCAATTCAAAATAATTTTTGGCTGCATGATAATGGGTCACCAAAGATCAGACCAAAAATGTTTGATTGGTATCCATCAGTTACATTCTGAGAAAATGATTTTCATAGTTTCCACTATTTGACAAATTGAGAATTGACCTCCGCCCATAAAATATATATTTTTCATCCAATCAAAATAATTTTGGTACACTGATAAAGGGTCACTCAATGATCATTCCAGTAAAATTTAGTTGATATCCAAAAATCAGATTCTGAGAAAATGATTTTCAAATTTTCCACTCTATAACATATAGAGAAATGACCTCTGCCCATAAAATGCATATTTTTCATCCAATCAAAATAATTTTTGGTACATTGATAAAGGGTCACTCAAGGATCATTCCAGTGAAATTTGGTTGATATCCATCCATTTCATTCTGAGAAAATGATTTTCAAAGTTTCCACTATATAACATATGAAGAAATGACCTCTGCCCATAAAATGCATATTTTTATCCAATCAAAATAATTTTTGGTACATTGATAAAGGGTCACTCAAGGATCATCCCAGTGAAATTAAGTTGATATCCAAAAATCAGATTCTGAGAAAATGATTTTCAAATTTTCCACTATATAACATATAGAGAAATGACCTCCGCCAATAAAATGCATATTTTCCATCCAATCACAACAATTTTTTGTAGACTGATAAAGGGTCACCCAAGGATCATTCATGTCAAATTTAATTGGTATCCATTGATGAGAGTCTGAGAAAACTCACTTTTTACCATTATGGAAATTAGCCACGCCCATTAAATCCATGTTTTTCATTGGATCAAAATTTCTTGAACATCTTTGAAAGAGGGTCACCCAAGGATCATTCCTGTGAAGTTTGGTTGAAATCCATCCAGCAGTTTCTGAGGAGAAGATTTTTAAGGAAAAGTTTACGACCGGACACACGCACGCACAGACGGACGGACGCACGGCAGACACCACGCCATGACAATAGCCCCAGTGGCTTTCAGCCAGTGGAGCTAAAAACCAATTGTCAAGGTTCTTCTATGATTAAGAATTTACATAATCTACTACCGGATAAGAAGTTTAAAATATAAATTTCTAGCAAGTTTTCTGGCAAGCAGACTTGCACCATTATAGAATCAGTGACTTATTTCTAGGTTATAACCCAAACATCAACAAGATCATCTGTCAAGTCTTATTACTAGTATTGTGCAAATAGTCCAGTCAAATTATGGTAGGACCCAAAACAAATTGCAACAAAAACAATGTTGTGTTTTTTGACATCCATAGACATACCCATTTAACATATATAAAGTAGGACAAAATCGGAAGATACGTATTTTGATTTTTTTCGTGATTTTTATCATAGATTTTTCCCAACTAGACCTGAAAAGACTTTTTGACAGAAAACATGTTAAATTCTAAATTAGAAGTTGTTTGTATATCAAAAGCCATGTAGTGGATTAAAATAAGTCATTTGCTGATTGAAAATAGGATATTCTTTGTTATTTGGTCAGTTTTAAAGATAATTTGTAAAACATCTTACCCCACCCACTCACTTTAACATTGAAAAGAAGTAGAAAATGGTCGCTTTGGCAAAAACGGGGCGTTGGATTCAAGAAATATGTCTGAAACATTTTTAACAGTCCAAAGTCTTTTCAATGTCCAAGTTAAAGTAGATTTGAACCTTTTTAGCCCTCCCCCTTCCTCCCTCATGTACAAAATTTTAGGTGAGCAAGTGTAACTAAAAATAGTTGTAGATATAATCACCAGTCTTATTTAGCACATCAAAAAAAGAAATCTTTCCAAAATTTAGATTTGATTTTATCTAAACCTTTAGTAATGGTCTTGGGTTGACATGTTTTCTAGAAAATATATAAAGAAATGACAAGAATGGCGTATTTCATGGGTTGTCCGTCTGTTGTACATAAGAGTTTAATTGCACTTTGAAAATATACCAAGAGCCATGGATTTGTCTTATTGCCTCATCCTATTATGGAAATGGAGCTATACAAAGCACGAAATGGAGCTATACAAAGCACAAAGACATTCATATATATATGCTAGTATTATGTGAAACAAGAGCTGTCACTGTAAGATGACAATGCCCCCGACACCGCTTTGATTTTAAATTATGGTCAATCTATGTTGAAGGTCAAGGTCATCCAGGGGTCAAGGTCACCAAAGTATGTGCCTACAGAAAGGTAATGTACCAAGGAATGTTGTGGTAAAGTATGATGCGAATATGTTAAGTAATAAGGAAGTTATGGCCAATGTTAAAGTTTTTGGACGGAATGACGGACGGACGGACGGACGGACAGACGGACGGACGGACAGACGGACGGACGGACGGACAAGTCAAATTTATGATGCCTCCCTATCGGGGGCATAAAAATGATGCAAGAATACACTAGTTTGACCTTACATTTGAAACATTTTTACATTTGCTAGATGTGATATGCGGAAACTTTAGGTCTAAATCTTTTGGATGAGATTTTTTTTAAATAATCTTAGTTCTTTTCACAAATTTTAGCCTTAAAGCTGTTTTCTATTTTCGAAAGCATAAGATTCACAAAAATTTGATACTTTTTTTTAAAATTCAAAGGGGATAAAAAATCAGCTGTTTTGTTTGGAAAGGATTTAACATTTGTATTAACAATTTCATCACGCTGAAAACAGAGCACCTAACCATGGTTCCTGGTACTTTTCTCATCACTACTACCAGGAAATTCCTTTCCGGGCTACATCTTTCTAATCCCAGATATTTTTTACTAGTTTCTACCCGTTGGTTGGAGACAAGTGTCAGACAGGGTGTGCTGTTGTCAGAGATCGAACCTTGAAACCCGTTACTTGATTGATTGATTGAATGGAGTTTAAAGCCGCTTTCAAATTTTTTTTTCAGTTATATTGCGGAGGCTGGAGCACCTAACAATGGTTTCCTGGTATTTCTCTCACCAGTACAACCACCACATCCTTACAATTATCAACCTATTTGTGAGAGACAAATAGTGACGAAAGATTGAGTGCCGCCGTCTGGGATCGAACCCAGGACCTCTATATTGATTTATTGATTATACTACGCGCTACCAACTGCGCTATGATTCCGTAACTGGAATCCCAGCGCACAATCATCTGGGCTGCGGCGACAGTGGAATTGTCTAGTACTAGTTCTTTCGAATGCAATGTGATGATGGCCCCATTCAATTCATACTCTAAAAATTAATTGACAAACAAACTGTAAGGTAAACTGTGAATGTCAAAAGTTTGCGTTTTAGATTTTGCGATTTTCATATAAGGCGTTAAGAAAGTTTAAATTGAAAATTTTTAAACAAGTGCATCACATCAATGACTTAGGAAACATGTTTTGTTTGTCATTTGACGAGTTTCGAAAACATTTCTCGAAACATTACGTGTTAAATTGAAGAATGGCATAGGAATGAATTGGAAATAAAGTGCTCCGATTGCCAATTCATTGGAAGTTTTGATTTTAATTTAAAACAAGACTCAATAAACTTATTTTGATGTGGATAAGTATTCGTCATCAATTAAAACACTTATACAAAGAGAGTATGCTTTATAAGTAGCAAAAATAAGAAATGATTCAAAACGTTTTGAGAATGTTATGCAAGCCTATCCTTTAAAAATGAATGAAGAATGAATGATAATAAGATTGTGCTTCAAAACTTTTCAAAAGTTCAGGAAACCGCAATCTGAGTTTTAAATTAATTGCTTTGATCATGGGCTAATAAATTAACCATGAATCAAGAAATAATTGAACAGGTTTTAGCTCCACTGACTGGGGCTATTGTCATGGCGTTGTGTCCGTCGTGCGTCCGTCCGTATTAGCGTCCGTGCGTCCGGTCGTAAACTTTTTCTTTAAAAATCTTCTCCTCAGAAACTACTGGATGATATCAACCAAACTTCATTGGAATGATCCTTGGGTGACCCTTTATTAGTCTACAAAAAACTATTGTGATCGGATAAAAAATTGTATTTTATGGGCAGAGGTCATTTCTCTATATGTAATATACTGGAAACTATGCAAATCATTTTCTCAGAATCAAACTAATAGATATTAACCAAATTTTACATGAATGATCCTTGGGTAACATGTTATCAGTCTATAAAAAATCATTGTGATCAGATGAAAAATATGTATTTTATGGGCGGAGGTCATTTCTCTAAATGTTATATAGTGGAAACTTTGAAAATAATTTTCATAGAATGTAATGGATGGATATCAACCAAATTTCACTGGAATAATCCTTGAGTGACCCTTTATCTGTCTACCAAAAATTATTGTGATCGGATGAAAAAAAAAGGATTTTATGGGCGGTGGTCATTTCTCTATATGTTAAAAATATCAAGGACCCTAACCATAACATTGCTTGATAATCTACCAGCTTTTTTAATAATGTTATATTAATTTTATAGTAGGCTGTAGGCTAGGACAGGTTGTAATGGTGGTACTGGTGTGAGAATACCAGGAATCCATTGTAAAGTGCTGCTGCCACCGTGATATAAATGAAAGATTGTTGAAAACGGCGTAAACCCCCATTCAAACAAACAAAACTTGATATAACTTGTCTTGATATATATGAAATAATGTTAATTAGGTGTTGTAAGAAACCATTTCCAATTTCGACCATACCATTCTTTGATTTTAATTAATGTAAGAAAAAGAGAGGGATAATTATGAAAAATCTAACCAAAAAATGATTCTCTTAGAGAACCTAAAGAACAATTTAAAACGTTATTAGAATGCAATCTAGGGCACATAATTTATTATCGTTTTTTTTACTCCCCAATGGGTTAAATTTAAGACATATTATCATGAAGATTAGACAAGTTTGTACAACCGAAAACTTAAGATTTTTAAGCATCTGAAATTACAACAAAATTTTCTATGAAATTTGATTGTTATCTAGCTGTGGTAGCCCCCCTTTAAGGTTATCAAATGAACACGGTTCCAATGTCGTATCTTACTTTTGCAAAGCCTCTTTTAAAGTTTTAGGTAAGGTAATCTCAGAATTTTAAAAGTTTTTATGTGTCATTGTTATACTGAACTAAAAAAGAAATGTAGCACAAGGTTAGTGACATATAATTCATTCATTTTGAATTGTTTGGAATTGAGTTTTTCAGAAAATTATTCTTAGACAGACAGATCACAGGTAATTCCAATTTTTGTCAAATATGCAAATGTGCATTATTATATAAGACAAGGTGACAAACTAGTCCTGTACCTCATCAACTCTCACCCTTTCCGGCACATTTTACACAATCTGGTAACAATAAAAAAGGAAAATTATCAAGAAAAAATAAGCTGATGACAATGTTGTCAAAATAATTATTAGACTAAGGAATCATTAAAATTTAAATTCAGTGACTACTGAATGAGTTTACCTGATCAGATGTTGGATACATGGTCTTTTGTCATGAAACAATTGACTGTGGGGCAGGCAGACATACAAAAAGATCATTATTGTTTTTAACTTGTTGATAAGGGTGTATATGAAAATGTTTCAAACCAGAAGCTATTTTTCTATCCTTTCTAATGTTAAACCAAGTGGGTGGGGTAAGATTAATTTGAATTTGTCTTTTTATGTTTAAAATGCCATACATTTTACTCAAGCCATTAATAAAAGTTGTCGCTCAATTTCTAGAGGTAATTCAAAGGATATTTGATAAGTTTTGCTTGCACAAATCAGTTTTATTCCAGGTATATTACACAATTTTCTCATCAAACTGGTTGTACTACAGGCATTACTAGTGGGTATCAAAATGTATTGAAAAATCAAAATACGTATCTTCCGATTTTGTCCTACTTTTAGTATGTCATCTAGGAAGGGTCAAGCTACTCAAAAAACTCAAGAACGTTTTTGTTGCAATTTGTTTTGGGTTGAGGCCATATTTCGCTATTTTGACTGGACTAAAATGGCACAGATTATACAATATGAAAATAACATTTAAAAAATCTTGCTTACATTTCCTAGTCATTCTGACTTTCAAATAATGGTACTCCCATATATTCTTGACCAGGCCAGAAGTGGTTCTTTCGGGTATAGAAAGTATTGTGTCAATGTTCAGAACAGTCATTTGACGGACGAGTGTAGAAATTTTTTCTTCCCCAAAACCTAAAAGAATAAAAAGAAATACATGTATCAAAAAACAAAAAGGTATACTTGGGCCATTATTTTATCATTTTCTGGTTCCCTAGGGAAAGCCTTACCAATTTTTGTCAAAACCGGAATGAAAATTAAATGTCCTCCGATGGGCTGCTTAGGTCTGATACCTATATAAAATTTGTGTATTACTTGAACATGTTCCAGTGAAACTGTTGTGGGTGCTGATTAAGCAAAAAATCAAAGTAAAAAAAGGACATACCTCTAACAAAAATACTCACACAATTATACCCCTTGATAGGGCCTATAAAAAAACCTAAGTCAGAATTCAATCAAATTTAATAGGGATAATCTTTCTTATGACTAGACAAACTTCCTGAGCATTTTTAAGAAAGATTGATCCTTAATTGTGACTTCTAGAGTCAGTGGTTGTCAGATTGTCATTAGATCTGCCACTGTTGAAGTACAAAAGTTGTGTATAGTAAGCATATTTCAAGTAACAAAGGAAAAAATATAATCATCAAACATTTTGGGTGTGCACAGTTCAGATCAAATAAACACTAAGATTACACAAAAGGGTAACAAATTCAGGCAAAGAAGCTAGCTGCAATGCATATAAAAGTATAGAGCTTCTTGAGTAGCTGATTTGCTCCACAGGCCTGAATCAACTGATATGATTAGAAATTCAGTGAATGAATGAATTAATTAATTGATTATCTTTAATGCCAGGTCAATAAGTGTTTTTAAGTGTCACATGCTGAAATATTTCTGCCAAGAAAAATTAAAGATTGATGAATAACTAATTAAAGAAAACTGACCTCTGTCTGTAAAATACACATTTTTTATCCAAACATAGTAATTTTGTGCAGCCTGAAAATGGGTCACCAATAGAACATTCCGGAGAACTTTGGTTGATATCCATCAGTTATATTCTGGGAAAATGATTTTCAAAGTTTCCGCTCTATAATATATAGACAATGACCACTGTCAATAAAATACATATTTTTAATCTGATCTCAATAATTTTTTGTAGACTGATAAAGGGTCACTAAAGGATCAATCCAGTTAAATTGGTTGATATCCATCAGTTATATTCAAAGATGATTTTCAAAGTTTCAACTATATGATAAATAGAGAAATGACCTCTTCCAATAAAATACATACTTTTCATCTGATCACAATAACTTTTAATAGACTGATAAAGGATCACTAAAATATTATTCCAGTGAAATTTGGTTGATATCCATCCGTTAGATTCTGAGAAAATGATTTTAGAGTTTCCACTATATAACAAAGAGAAATGACCTCCACCTATAATATACATATTTCTCATCTAATCAAAATTTTTGTAAAAGTTTTATCCTAGGATGACATATGTTAGATTAAGTTGGTATCTATCAACTATAGGTTCTGAGAAAAGTCACTTTTTACAATACTTGGAAATTAGCCACGCCCATGAAATCCATTTTTTCATTGGATCAAAATTTCTTGAACAACTTTTAAAGAGTGTCACCGAAGGATCATTCCTGTGAAGTTTGGTTGAAATTCACCCAGTAGTTTCTGAGGAGAAGATTCTGTTCATAAAGAAAAAGGTTGCAACTGGATGCACTGATGGATGGACGCAAGACAGACACAGTGCCATGACAATAGCCCAAGTGGCCTTCAGCCAGTGGAGCTAAAAACAAAATAGTAAATAACTTGAATATCTATAACGTTTAACACTAATGCTCAATCACCATGTTTAGATTTATTGAAAGGCTATAAAATTCACTCATGTTTGGTAAAGCTGCCGTTTCCTGTGTGTGTATTTCTGCTAATTTACCATCATAACCATAACAATTAGACCGGCCATATGACAGAATTGAGGGGGTAGCTGTAATGTCAGTCTTTTATTTCTCATTGAAACCCTCTATTGTGGGTACTCATCGAATCTTCATGTCAAGACAATTCCAATGAGTACACACAATATACGATTTTGCAAATATAGTTGAAATAATCTCATTTGAAATCCCAAATACCCCCTCTATCTGAAGCTGTGATAAGAGCTAGGCCCCAAGAATACAGTCAGTTATGTCGGGGGACAGTGCAAAAATAAATGGTGAAACGACTGCAAAGACACCCTTTTAATTCTTTTCTGAAGGGTAAGGATAAAAAGCTGACCAACTGACTGCTGACCAGCTGACTGCTGACCACTGACCAGCTGACCAAATGGGTATAAAAAGCTGACCAGTAAATTGCTGACCACTTATTTCACCACTTATTTATAGTTCCTTAACATACCATTTACTCTACGTATAAACCAACACTTTTGTGTTCAAAATTCATTAAAGAGATGTTCATGACATGAAAAAAGGAACTACATTTATGAATTGAGAATGCATCTAGAAATACAGAAAATGTTTTTCCTTTTATAAAAGGGAATTTTGATAATACCTTACTTTGCTTTTATTGGTAATTTAAAGTTGTTCATTACTATCATTTTATTATTGATAATTTTGTTAAAGATGTTTTTTTAAATAGATAGAACAAACTCTTCTTTGATTTAATATGTAATCAGTATAAGCTTTAATGTTTTTTTTTTGTTTGTTTGTTTGTTTGTTTGTTTGTTTTTACAGTAAATTGTTAATGTACTTGGCAAATTGACAAATAAGATTTAAAAAGATTATATAATAAAGAGTTTCTATGAAGATTTATTCATTATATTTATTTATCATTTAAAATGTTATTCCTGCTTTCTCTCTTTTTTTCAAATTTTGACTATTTTACATTATAACTGTAAATGCTGTTTTGAAGAAAAGGAAAAATCAGATTTTTATTATCAATATCGAACTTTATTATGAAACATTTATCTGTATGATTCAGATATCATATTCATAATTGAACAAAAAATATTTTCATTATTATACTGATACATTACCCTGAGGCAATTTAAAAACGATTAGGATGACCAAAAATGTATTCTTGATATTGTTATTTTGATATAATTTTGTAATGATGTTTTAAATCAAAGAATATACTGAATGGTGACTATAAGTAAGTAAGTGTGCAGATAACTGATATATAGCAAATTTTGCTGTCAAATCCAGTTGAACACTTTTTTTGTAAAAAAAAATAATTTTGCTGATTAGTCAGCTGACCACTATGGTTTTAGATCACAGACCCTAAATATACATTGTTTGATAGTGCGTTGCATATCCCTGTATATTGAAAGTCCCTGATGAGATATACAATTAAACATCTAATGTGATTTAAAGACCTATTTTAATCCTTCTTTATTTGAGTCCTCCCCCCCCCCCCAAAAAAAAATAATAACAATAATAACTGAGATATACAATTAAGACCCATTGTTATCTTAAAGATTTCTTGACCATTATCTTGATCACTTAATCACCTAGTATACTCTAGCTTGTTCTGGAGTGCATTTTTGGGGGAGAGATGCACATACAGTGTCATATATTGAAAACATTATTTTGTTATTTATTGGTTAAATTATTTTAATTTACTAAATATCTCATTTTATTCTATCATTTCAGTATTTTTTTTTTTTTTTTATCTTTTTTGTCTCAGTTTTAAATGTGGCAAAGAAAAAAATGTTGCCACATAACTTTAACTACCAATCTTTGTCCAAAAACACTATTAAAGATGATTTTTTTTCACAAACATAATTCCTCCGCCAACTTATAGCTGTGGTTATGATATTAAGAAACTCTAAAATAAGATACCCGGGAATAATTGTAAAGGGGTAAATGTTGTTCTTCTTTTGCTGTAATATTTTGATTCTTTAGCAGGATTTTATGGGTTAGTAACATATTTGGAAGGAGATAAAAATTTTGTAAACAATTCTTTTTCTTTTTATTATTTTTTTAAACATTACTGTTGCAGCCTATTGTGTATATAAAACATACCCTGAATAACTTTTTTGTCACATCCTAAACTGGATGTTGTATTTAATCACAGTGTTTAGTTTAAGAAATTAATAAAACTTTAGAAAATGAAAACAAGAGGAATATGATGGTTCTAGATTGCTCACCTGAGTCTCTTTGACCTCTGAGACATCACATCAATTAAATACATGTAGGTAGATGTCAACAAGAATGTTTTCAACAAAGATTAGATCATTATTTTTCCTGCCTCTTTTTTTTTTTTTTTTTTTTTGCAAAAAGGATATATATGCCTTGACGCTGACCTTATTTGAACATAAGTGTATGTAATGAAACAAAAGGGAAAGAAATAAAATCTTCATTTTGGCGCCTTGTCCTGTGAAATGGCAGGGATCTTTCCAATTTTCTAAAGGCTTCATCTTTGTGACCTTATACATATTCTGAACAAATATTCTAATAGTTTGGGCCACACTTCATGCCTCTCCAGAATAAAGAGGAATATTGCCCCTAAGGCCCTTTTATGGCATGATATGACATGGATCCTTCCCATTTTAAAAAAGCTTTATCCTTGTGTCCTTATGAGCATTCTGGCTAAGTTTCATTAAATTTTGGCCATATTTGTAGCTTCTAGAGTGTAAACAAGAGAATTTTCATGAAGGTCCCTTTTCCTGTGATATGGCATGGATTCTTCCCATTTTCATTAGGGTTCATCTTTGTGACTTGGCCAACATTCTGACCAAGTTTCATGAAGATTAGATCATATTTATGGCCTCTAGAGTGTAAACAAGATAATTGTCATTAAGGCCCTTTTTTCCATGACATGGCATGGATCCTTCCCATTTTCAATAGGGTTCATCCTTGTGAGCTGACCAACATTCTGACCAATTTTCTTGAAGATTAGATCATGTTTGTGGCCTCTAGAGTGTAAACACTTAAATTGTTGACGGATGACGACGCATGACACACACCCCACGACAGATGATGGACATTCAATCATCACAAAAGCTCACCTTGAGGACGATGTGCTCAGGTGAGCTAAAAAAATGGGAACTTACTGTATAAATATAATGTAAAAATTCTTTTTTTTTAAAACCCTTTTCATATCAATAAATGATAGTATGATTACCAATTATGGTCAATGTCATGTGTAGAAGGGTGATTGACCCCTAAGGGTGATTCAGAGAGATAAACAATTCAGGGGTCAAGAATATACAACTTTCTTAATGATTTTATGGCCCTTATCTTAATTACCATGTCTATCTTATGTTTATAGGTGTAATGCTCATGCCATAATCATGAGAGATAGTGTCAATCAATCAATGTTAATGAATTAGCTCTGTCAGTAGAGCACCAGACTTCAAACAAGATTAGTTTGTGAAATACAAATGCCCCTGTAACAGCATTATTTCTTTCAAAATGTTGACCTTGGCAGATGATCTTGACCTATAAGCATGACCTTGACCTTGAAACCTACAGATGTGCATCACTGAGATATTTCATCATGCCAATTATGAAAAAGGGTATCTATAATTTACTTGAATAGACTGAACAATAAGTTTTTTGGTTATGTTTTCAAGACCTTGACCTTGACAGATGACATTGACCTTATCACATGACATTGACTTTGGTACCAGCAGTTGTGTATAATTGAGGTCTATCTTGATGCCATAAAGAGCCTTGTATCTTGAATAGGCTTGAGATATTGGCAATGTTTAGTTTTTTGGTTAAGTTTTTGAGTTATTTGACCTTGACAGATGACCTTGACCTTGTCACATGACCTTGACTTTGGTACCAGCAGATGCATGTTATTGAGATCTACCATAATGCCAAATATGGGCCCTGTATCTTGAAAAGGCTTGAAGATATTGGCAATGTTTTTGAGTTTTTTTACCTTGTCCGCATTAGGTTGAAGTTTTTATTTCTTTCAATATTTATCCTAGAGGCTTCATATTTTACACAAACACTCATTAGGGTATAGGCTTTCATTTGTGACCAGCATCCATGTCAAAATGACCTGGAGACAGTGACCCAACCAAAAAACTTTAACCTACTTATATTTTCTGAATGCTTTTACCTCGGGACTTTATTAATTTATTAACACACTCACTAGGTAATATGCTTTCTCCAGAGACAAAGCTCCTTAATAATTTGACATTGACCTTAAATTGACTTAGGGAAAACTTTAACCAAAAGCATTTTAACCAAAAAACTTTCACTGTGCTTATATTTTCTGAATACTTTCACCTGAGAACATCATTCCTTCATATACACACTCATTAGGTAACATGCTTTCACCAGGGATCAAGGCCTTGGCCATTTGACCTTGACCTTGATCTTTTATGGACTTGGAATAACTTTAACCAAAAAACTTAACCTTGATTTTTCAGAAAATATGAGCAGGGTTGAAGTTTTTTGGTAAAAGTTTCATTGAAAGGGTCAAGGTCACTGTCTCAAAGTCATTTTGAAACCCATTGTTTCTTATTGTTTCACACATAAGTACTGGACCGATACATTTTATCGGAGCCATCAACTGCTCACCCCACTTTGGCGTACTACATATCATACACCCATTAGTCACAGAGACAAATTAATCAACTAGCTTTTGTCAAATGTCACATAAAGCTTAATTGCAGACCCCAGATTCAAACTAGTGATCCTAGGATTGACAGCTGAATGTGTAACTGCAGAGCTCATCAGTCTGTACAAGTCAATCTTATTTAAGGTAGTAGACCCTTAATAGTTTTGCAATATTTCAGAACACATGATCTTACACAATTTTCACTGAGGTTTCCTAATGAAAATCATGAGTAATTTTGTACCTTTGTAAACACTGTTAATTACTTCTGACACACTGCATAACTATTACAGCTCCACTTTCTTAAGGCAATGTAATGCACTGGCAATCAGATGAAAATCCTACTTGATCTTTCTTATTTTACTGCATGGCTATCTGAACGGGGTACGGACAAAACCCCACCAGGACAAAACCCCACCAGACAAAACCCCACCAGGACAAAACCCCACCATTATATTTAGCAAGTAGGACAAAACCCCACCACTTTTTCATACTAATATATTTAGTGAAAACTATATTAATTTAATTATATTTTCATACAATTAATGAAAAAAATCATTCAGTTGTTAATAATTTCATCAAAATCATTTGAATAGCTTTATTGTTTCAGATTTTGACTCCTTCTTTACTGTGTTGAAACAGTGATTGTGAAAAATTCCAGTCAAAACTTAAAATAGCTATTGCATTTAAACTATAAAATAGTAATCATAATGCTTTACTGTTGGTTTTATATCTGTCCAAGATAAGCATTGCGCGCAGACTGTAAATCTGAAGGTACTGGGTTCAATCCCCAATGGTAGGAATCATCATTTCTGACTATTTGTCTCCCACCAATGGGATGATATTGGCAATCCTATGTGGGATAGCTGGAGGCTTGAAAAGGATGTAATATTTAAGTTCTCATGTGAGGAATATCATGAACCCTTAGTAAGTGCTCCAGTCGCTTCAATATGACTGAAAAATTGCAAAAATCGGTGTAGAACTCATTTATGAAAATAAATAAATGGGTTAAAGGACAAATTGTCTTTCAACTTTTTTAAACCTAACATATATAATGTGCATTTTAATTGTCCCCTGCAATACTCTTTCATATGGTGTTGTGTGGTAAAGAACTTACAGAATCATATGAATAAATAAATATACTTTTAAATAACACTAAGTCTTACACTTTCACATCTTACAGTAAAATATATATTGGTGGGGTTTTGTCCTGGTGGGGTTTTGTCGTGGTGAGGTTTTGTCCTGGTGGGGTTTTGTCTGGTGGGGTTTTGTCCCGGTGGGGTTTTGTCCTGGCGGGGTTTTGTCCTACACTCATCTGAACAATGGGACTCATGTATAATCTAATTATTGCCTAAAAGTTTCATAAGACAGGTAACTAAAAAAACCAAATATATATATTGTAAATCCAAATATCAGATGATGAGGGAAAAATAAGAGATTACAAAAGATTAATTTAGATATTTGAATTATGGGTATTTTTTATTGATATAAATTTATAACTGATTTTTGTTAATTGGCCTTTTATTTTAGTAAAAGGGTGTTAATTGGGGGACCATGTGTCCATCTGGTAACAACCAATGAGGTAGGTGACTATAGAGGGTGGTTGGTGGAAAACCCTTTCTCCAGCTGCTGTTTTTTTTTTTTAATTCTATATCTTATTTTTTCTGATTTTGTTGATTGACCTTATTGATATGCTCATTAAAATTAAAAGAGCTTATCATATTATCACATTTTAAACACCTCTTTGATTATACCCTAGATTTTAACTATAAATGATAGATTGTTAGAATGGGGTTTGAATGCTGATAACATTTTTCATTCATATATCAGTAACAAGGAACTTTTATTATTTCTAACAACATAAAACTCCTGCTACATATTTTCTTAGCCTCCAGCAAAAAAAAGAGATGAAAACAAAAACAAAACAATAAACAATCACATCAAAGCAACCAGCTTTTTTGGTTTTCAGATTAGACCATAATTTTATTAACTGTAATTAATTGAAGAGAGAGAAAAAAATAAGAGCTAGATGATTAACCCTTTGCTGTTTAATCCCTGCTTTTTACGTGCCTTTGATTTTATGATTGAGAAAACATTGTGAAAAAAGAAGAAATTACTTCTGGCAAGCAAATTCTTCTTTTACCACACTATTTTCTACCCTACAGAATGGGTTTTTTTTTTTCAAATTAAATCCACTTTAAATTTTCGTCTGCAAAACCTTTGAATTTGGACTGGTCCAAAATTTTGTAAAACAGGAAAGGGTTAAAGAGCTATAGATAATGAGATTACAATTTAAATCTTGACTTTTTTCCTACAAATTCCTTTGGCCCAAACTAAAAGAGGTTGCAGGAGAAAAAAAGTGTTAAACTTGAAATGATGCTATAATCGGGACAATGTTGTGGGAAAAGGATAAATTGATTGTCACTTTCAAAAGTTATTTTCCACAATTATTATCACCTCATCTCTATCATGAAATTACTGCACCCTACCTTGGATTGTACAGAAAGGGGTTAATTGGTATTGGTATTTTCTTTAGGTTTTCCATTTTTACTATTTTCACATAATTTTGAATAATAAAAATCAAAGTCTTTACTTTGAATGGTGTGCATGCATGCAGAAATGAGGATTATATTTTTTGAAAATTATCTGGTGCAAGATTTCAACAAACATTTTATAATTTTGGGGTGTAATGCTAAATGGTGCTTATTTTGGAACAAAAGGATTTGCAGTTATAAGGCTAAAGATGGGGATATTGTGATTACAATAATCCAAGGGCTCCTGATTGGTTTACCCATTTTGATTGACAGTTGGTTGTGCAATTTTCATCCATGATTGACCATTGAGACATAGCCAATTGGGTCATGTAATCTGATTGGTCCAGATATTATCAATGACTGTTTATTGGATATACCTTTTAAAGATCATAAAGAATGTTGTATATTCTGGACCTCAACTGATAAGCTAATTGTTTATCTCTTTTATATCCTAGGGGCTTATAATTTTTTGCAATATCATACAGTTTCAATTAATTATTGGTCAACATTATCCAATACATTAGCACCAATAATAAATAATTGGTGAATATAAAAAAAAAGAAAATAATTTATACATGCATAGATTATTGAAACAATATATTTTTAAAAGCCTTTTACAACCTCAAAGCATTGTTATTAAATTCAACAAAGCAAACAATAAAAATGTATTTGCTTCAGGATTTCATCATAAATTAGATTATAAAGTGCAGCATATATTTCACAGGACCCTTCTTTACGCATTTTTTGAGAATGTTTGTACTACATTCCTCCTTTCTGTATAGACATAATATCATACAGCTTGATCCTAGCCTACAAGACTAAGATACTGGTTTGATGAGATAATATTGAAATACAGATAGTGTATTCTGGAAGAATCCTTCGGGTAAAACTTATTTCAGTGAACCCTATCTAATGCTGCACCAGCAGCAGATCCAGGACACATGGGAACAGGGGGACCAAAATACAAATAGGGGTTGGGGGTAAGGGGTGATGAATCCTGCGTTCAGGATCACAAAACGGTGCAAACAGTTTTGCAATATTGTCCTGATTTTCATGTGCACTGAGAGCACATTTTTTTCATCTTTAAGGCAGGGCTAGTGTTTTGACTGAATTTCTGCATGAAAATTGTTTAAGTAGGTTTATAATAGAGGGGGTGTCACAAATCTTTCAACCGAGTGTTGTTTGGTGAAATGTCTGTTCTCTGCATTTACCATGGATACATGTATTCTGTATGAGTGTAGAACAAAATCCCTCCCAGACATAATTCCCGAACATAAGCCCTTCCAGATAAAAGCCCTCCCAAACAAAAGCCCTCCCCTATAAAGTAAACATGAGAATGACAGACTTGCATGTTAAACATTGTAGGACAAGATAAAAAAGATAAATATACATTTTTTACCATGCTGAATAATCCTCAAAGAACAGCATTTTATCCTTGTTATAATTTTTACTTAATTGGCACCACTATTTTTTTTCAATAAATGAATAAACCCCACATCACTGAAAAATTATGTGAAAAAAGATGTTGTTTCCAACATTTTAATTTATCCTTTTCTTCCTATTTTTTTAATAATTGTCGTATTCAAACACATTTGAACATTCCCATTCTGTTTGTTGTATTTCTGTAGGCATATTGTTTCAATTTATGTGGCATATTTAACAGTTTCACAGACCATTTCTTAGCAAAGGTGTTGAGAAGGTAATTATGACACCATTATAAGACTAAAATAAGTCTACAATAACAATATTTATTCATATAACTAATCAATAATACATAATCTAGTTGGTTTACAGGATAATGATAATACGGGGGGGGGGGGGGGGGGGGGGGGGATTATGGCCATACCCCATTTATTCATCAGCTAACCTACATTCAAAACTAGCATGAGAATTACTGAATCTGAGTAACACCTGTTTAATAATCTTTGCAAAGTTTATTTGATGTCAACAGTCAACAACTATGGATTGTATATTTCTATGACACTTGTCCATTTGTTTATTTGAAAATTATGAATCATCTTTCATGTCAACGTAAACATGGCATTCTAAGGACATAATCAGGACTGAGCTAAAATTATATTCAGGACTGTGCTAAATGATGTTTATTTGAATGAAGAACATTTTCTTTATTACACCACAAGACTAGGTCACTACGACTCAAGCTTTTTTTCAGACTCTCTGGTTCATATTCTGGATGTTTATGGATTTTCGGATCAAGGGATCATATCATTTTACACTAAAACATTCAAATTAAGGTAAGAAAATATAAGCAATGATTTGGTCAGCCTTTTTTCTCAAACCAGTCAGCTAATTATTCTTCTTATTAGCTCAAGAATTAACTGCAGAATTTGGTCAGCAGTTATGATAATGGTCAGCAAAATGTGGTCAGCTTTTTCTCTCAAACAAGTCAGTTTATTGTTCATTAATGGTCAGCAGAAAGAGGTCAGCAGTTTAAATCTATACTGATCAGCAAGATTTGGTTAGCTATTTTTCCTTTACTGGTCAGCTTAAAAAAAATTCCCATTATTTGTTCAATAATGGTCAGCAGAATATGGTCAGCAGTTTGAAATTTTACTGGTAAGCAATTTTTGTCATAATGGTCAGCAGGAATATTGTCTTTATCTGTGTAATAATGGTCAGCAAAATGTGGTCAGCAGTTTAAATCTATACTGGTCAGCAAGATTTGGTCAGCTTTTTTTCCTCAAACTAGTCAACTGAGAATTCAAATTAATTGTCCAATAATGGTCAGCAGAATGTGATCAGAAGTTTAAATCTTTGCTGGTCAGCAAGATTTGTTCAGCTTTTTTTCTCATATAGGTCAGCAGAAATATTGTTTTTATCTGTGAAATAATGGTCAGCAAAATGTGGTCATCAGTTTAAATCTATTCTGGTCAGCAAGATTTGGTCAGCTCTTTTTCTCAACTAAGAATTCAAATTAATTGTCCAATTATGGTCAGCAGATTGTGGTCAGCAGTTTTAATCTTTGCTGGTCAGCTAGATTTTTACAGCTATTTTTATCTTATAGGTCAGCAGAAATATTGTCTTCATTTGTATAATGGTCAGCAAAATTTGGTCAGCTTTTTTCTCATATAGGTCAGCAGAAATATTTCTTTATTTGTATAATATGGTTCAACTGAATGTGGTTGATAATTTTAATTGATATTGGTCGGCAAGATTTGGTCAGCTATTTTTCTCAAACCTGCAGTTTAATATTCTCATTATTTGTTCAATAGTGGTCAGCAAAATGTGGTCAGCAGTTTTAAATTATACTGGTCAGCAAGATCTGGTCAGCTATTTTTCCTTTACCGGTCAGCTTAATATTCCCTTTATATGTTCAATAATGGTCAGCAGAATGTGGTCAGCAGTTTAAATCTTTAGTCAGCAAGATTCGGTCAGCTTTTTTTGTCATATCGGTCAGCAGGAATATTGTCTTTATCTGTGAAATAATGGTCAGCAAAATGTGGTCAGAAGTTTAAATCTATTCTGGTCAGCAAGATTTGGTCAGCTACTTTTATCTTATAGGTCAGCAGAAATATTGTCTTTATTTGTATAATGGTCAGCAAAATTTGGTCAGCTTTTTTCTCAAATAGGTCAGCAGAAATATTTCTTTATTTGTATAATATGGTTCAACTGAATGTGGTTGATAATTTTAATTGATAATGGTCAGCAAGATTTGATCATCTATTTTTCTCAAACCTGTCAGTTTAATATTCTCATTATTTGTTCAATAATGGTCAGCAGAATGTGGTCAGCAGTTTAAATCTTTGGTCAGCAAGATCTGGTCAGCTATTTTTCCTTTACCGGTCAGCTAAATATTCCCTTTTTTTGTTCAATAATGGTCAGCAGAATGTGGTCAGCAGTTTAAATCTTTGGTCAGCAAAATTTGGTCAGCTATTTTTGTCATATCCGTGAGCAGGAATATTGTCTTTATCTGTGAAATAATGGTCAGCAAAATGTGGTCATCAGTTTAAATCTATTCTGGTCAGCCAGATTTGGTCAGCACTTTTTTATCAACTAAGAATTCAAATTAATTGTCCAGTTATGGTCAGCAGAATTTGGTCAGCAGTTTTAATCTTTGCTGGTCAGCTTTTTACAGCTATTTTTATCTTATAGGTCAGCAGAAATATTGTCTTCATTTGTATAATGGTCAGCAAAATTTGGTCAGCTTTTTTCTCATATAGGTCAGCAGAAATATTTCTTTATTTGGATGATATGGTTCAACTGAATGTGGTTGATAATTTTAATTGATAATGGTCAGCAAGATTTGGTCAGCTATTTTTCTCAAACCTGTCAGTTTAATATTCTCATTATTTGTTCAATAATGGTCAGCAGAATGTGGTCAGCAGTTTAAATCTATACTGGTCAGTAAGATATGGTCAGCCTTGTTCCTTTACCGGTCAGCTAAATATTCCCTTTCTTTGTTCAATAATGGTCAGCAGAATGTGGTCAGCAGTTTAAATCTTTGGTCAGCAAGATCTGGTCAGCTATTTTTCCTTTACCAGTCAGCTTAATATTCCCTTAATTTGTTCAATAATGGTCAGCAGAATGTGGTCAGCAGTTTAAATCTTTGGTCAGCAAGATTTGGTCAGCAATTTTTGTCATATCGGTCAGCAGGAATATTGTCTATATTTGTATAAAAATGGTGGGCAAAATGTGGTCAGCACTTTAAATTCACACTTGTCAGCAAGATTTGGTCAGCTTTTTTTCTAAAACCAGTCGACTAAATATACTCATTATAAGTCCAATAATGGTCATAAGAATGTGATTAGCAGTTTAAAATTATACTGGTCAGCAAGACTTAGTCAGCTTTTTTTTCTCTTATGGTCAGCAGAATATTATCTATATTTGTATAATAATGGTCAGCAAAATATGGTCAGCAGCTCAAATCTATACTGGTCAGCAAGGTTTGGTCGGCTTTATTTCATACAGGTCAGCAGAATATTTCTATATCTGTATAATATTCTTCAACAGAATGTGGTCAGCAGTTTTTAGCTCCACTGGCTGAAAGCCACTGGGGCTATTGTCATGGCGTTGTGTCCGTCGTGCGTCCGTCCATCCGTCCATGCGTCCGTCCGTCCGTCCGGTCGTAAACTTTTCTTTAAAAATCTTCTCCTCAGAAACTACTGGATGGATTTCAACCAAACTTCACAGGAATGATCCTTGGGAGACCCTCTTTCAAAGTTGTTCAAGAAATTTTGATCCAATGAATAACATGGATTTTATGGGCGTGGCTATTTTCCAAATATGGTAAAAAGTGAGTTTTCTCAGATTCTAATCAATGGATACCAATTAAATTTTACATGAATGATCCTTGGGTGACCCTTTATCAGTCTACAAAAAATCATTGTAATCGGATGGAAAATATGCATTTTATGGGCGGAGGTCATTTCTCAATATGTTATATAGTGGAAACTTTGAAAATCATTTTCTCAGAATGTATCTGATGGATATCAACCAAATTTCACTGTAATGATTCTTGAGTGACCCTTTATCAGTCTACAAAAAATCATTGTGATCGGATGGAAAATATGCATTTTATGTGCAGAGGTCAATTCTCTATATGTTATATAGTGGAAACTTTGAAAATCATTTTCTCAGAATGTTACAAATGGATATCAACCAAATTTCACTGGAATGATCCTTGAGTGACCCTTTATCAGTCTACAAAAAATCATTGTGATCTGATGAAAAATATGCAATTTATGGGCGGAGGTCATTTCTCTTTATATCATATAGTGGAAAATTTGCAAATCATTTTCTCAGAATCAAATATTTGGATTTCAACCAAATTTCACTGGTATGATCCTTGAGTGACCCTTTATCAGTGTACCAAAAATTATTTTGATTGGATGAAAAATATGCATTTTATGGGCAGAGGTCATTCCTCAATGTGTTATATAGTGGAAACTATGAAAATCATTTTCTCAGAATGTAACTGATGGAATCATTTTCAACATCAGTAGAACCCCAAATATCTAAAAATCTAGTAAAAACAATTATTTGCTTTTACAAGAATTTCAAGCCTGTGGAGCGACTCAAGCCATTCATGGCTTTCTAGTTGTCAATACTGGTCAGCAATATTTGGCCAGCTATTTTTTTCAAACAAGTCAGCTTACTATTCCACTTATTTGTTTAATAATGGTCAGTAGAATGTGGTCAGCATTTTAAATCTACACAGGTCAGCAAGATTTGGTCAGCTTTTTTCTCAAACCGGTCAGCTATATATTCTAATTAAATTATAAATGTCAGCAGAATGTGGTCAGTGTTTAAATTCTTTACTTGTCAGCAAGATTTTCTGGGTTTTTTTCTCTCAATTCAAATGGTCAGCTAAATATACTCATTATAAGTCCAATAATGGTCATAAGAATGTGGTCAGCAGGTTAAATCTAAACTTGTCAGCAAGATTTGGTCAGCTATTTTTCCTTTATTAGTAAGCAGAATTAAAGTCTTTATCTGTATAATAATGGTCATCAAAATGTGGTCATGAGTTTAAATCTATACTTGACAGCAAGTTTTGGTCAGCTACATAAACTGGTCAGCAGAATATTCATTTGTTCAAAAATGGTCAGCAGAATGTGGTCAGCATTTACATCTTCACTGGTCAGCAAGATTCGGTCAGCTGTTTTCTCATTCTGGTCAGCAGAATATTGTCAATATCTGTATAATTATGGTCAGCAGAATGTGGTAAGCAGTAAAAACTATACTGATCAGCAGTATTTAGTTAGCTGTTGATTTTTTTTTCAAATCTGTCAGCAAAATAATGCCATAATTATTAAATAACAGACAGCAGAATGTTGTCTGCCATTTCATTCTTACTGGTCAGAAGATTCAATGTAGAAATGAATTGAGACTTTAATAAATCTTAACTAAATTAACAATGAATAGAGTAGATTTAAATTTCATTGAGGTATGAAACTAGATTCTTATTTATGTTCATGTATGAATCTCTTTACTTTAGGATTGCTGGTTTAATATACCTTGATGAACATTATGCCTTTCTTAATATCTAAATTGTTATTTTAATTTGGGCTGCATAAAGAATAAAAAATGATATTTCAAACCTTTTTAGTGATCAACAAATTACCACTAAACTGTTGTCATACTGATTAAAAACCTTAGCAAAATTACATTAGAATCAAAGAATTGAAAGTTTTGGATCAGTTTTGGTCTGGAAAAAATTGTTGTTTAAATTTTCTTGTTCAAAGGTAAAACAGGTAGCAGAGGCTAAGATCAGACTGCACACATGTGCAGGCTGATCTTTGTTTAAAGATACCTCCTGCAAAAGCAGGAATATTCCAGATTGAGAATGACAAGGGTTAATTCAGCATCTGGAAGTTGCTTCCTAAAATATAGTGGAAAGGCCTGAGTTTGACTAGTCAAAAGATAAATGTATTTTTCAATGTCAAATTTATACCGGTGATTTCTAACAGCCACACCCACCCACCCGCCCCCTCCAAAAAAAATAAATAAAAATAAATAAATAAAAGCATGAAAAAATCTTTTTATATTTTTTCTTAAACATACTTCAAATTTTGACCCAACCTAAAAATTGGTTATCTGTTAACGGGTTAATTATAATAGAAAGTTAGGTGGCTCCAAAAACCTGGTGACTACAATGTGAATATATGAGTGAAAGATTAGATTAAAGCTGACAATCAATAATATGAAATAATACCACCACATTATTTTACATTCTATTAAGATACATTTCAAAACTAAGATTTAAGGAAACAAACATATTTTTCTCTATTTACTTTAAAATAAACAAAGAATATAAAAAAATCAAATTTTTAATCTTTCTAATATAAAGGTATTTTATTGTAAAGTTGAATCACCTTCCAAAGTTGTGATAAATATAAATGGTGTAAATGGTGTTTTAATTACATAGAGTAAAGGGTGTGTTCAGGAGCTAGAATAAGTGGTAAATAAGTGGTCAGCAAATTATTGGTCAGCAGTTTATACCTTGTGGTCAGCTGGTCAGCTGGTCAGCAGTCAGCGGTCAGCAGTCAGCTTTTTATCCTTACCCTTTTCTGAATGCGTTTTTTATGTAAAATCAATTAATTATTACTAAGGAAATGTTTGGAATAAGAAAAATAGGCGATGGTTGTACTGGTGACAGAAATACCAGGAATCCATCGTTAGTTGCTTCAGCCACTACAATATAACTGAAAAAATGTTAAAACTCAATTCAATCAAGCAAACATCGGATCAAGAAATGTTATACACCCACCTTGAACCTCATTATGTACAGCATTCTTGCTCTGAGTGAAATCCCATAATATTTATGATTTATCAATAAATTTTCATGGTAACTCGCAGGCTTAATTAAATTTTTGGAAATAAAAGTGAAAAAAAGAACTATGACAGCAGTAGGACACGGTTGAAACTAGGGCACCCGACGATAATTTGCCGAGTTGAACGCCCGGTCGAGTTACCGATGGGCCGAGTTAGAAATAGGCATCGTTGAATGCGGTTAACGGCTTGTGTAAACATTTTAACAAATAAAATACATTATTCAGTATCGATTTCCAAAGAAATAAATATGCTTGCTTACAAATTTACTGTCCTCGATTCTTTTGAGAGAACCCCCCAAATTGTCGAAAAGTGAATCAGTACCTGTCAACGTGCAATTTAGCGAGGCATTTGTAGGTTACAGTCAGCGTGGCATCTTTTACAGACTTCTGTCCGTCTGTCGAGACGTTGATAATGAACAGGTTGATCATGGACGATTTCTTTTCTGCTCTTTCTTCCAACTTTCTGTGTTTTTCGGTTTCACTTTCTCTACTATACGGAAATCGTATCTGCGCATGTGTGGGACTTTTTTACCGGGGTCACTGGAGGTCACGCGCTAAATTCAAATTTCTATACAGTATCGATACTGTATAAAATTCTCGAAATAAAAAACTCAATAATAATTCGCAAAGACTTCATGAGCATGGTATTTTAGTGCCAATTTGCTTGTTTTTGTACCATTTTTCGATCGGGATACACCAATATCATTTTGTAAGCGATTTTCTAGAAAAAGTTCAATTTCAAATCTGGAGGTAGCCCCCTTTAAGAAAAAATCAAGTTAAATAAAATAAAAAAGATTAGGCAAGATGTATTTGTAAAACACAAATACCCCCTAAACAGCACTTTTTCGACCTTGACATATGATCTTAACCTTTTCACATGACCTTGACATCTGTATATGTGTAACAATGAGAAATATTATTATGTCAAATATGAACATTGTTTTTGGAATACCCTGAAAGTAATTTGCAGACAGACAGACAGACATACAATGGTAAAACTATATGCTTTGATCTTATCAATGAGGGAGCATAAAAATGTCTATGTGGAAGAGGAACTATGTTACCAGCCTTGTCCAAGGATTAGGGTTTTCAAAGTGAGCCTTAAGTGGGAATTACTTAACCTTACCTATTTCATAATGGTTCTCTATTTTGGCATCGATTTGTGAAATATTGGATGCAAAAATAAATAATAATTTAAAGGTTGTAATATTCATTCTTTACATACGTTAATTACTGTCTACTGGTTGACTTTGAAAATTTCTTTTCATAGAAGATGAATTTAACTTAAAGCTTTTAAAGAGACAAGCCTGGTATCACACAAGCATAACAGCTTTGACTTGAAAAACTATTTTACTTGTTTTTTGAAATTAATTTTATGAAAATTTAAAGGTAAACACTATTTCAGCTCTCATGTTTATATTGGTTACCTCCTTTGTACCTCCATCATCTAACACAGATTTAGATGATTTTCTTATTTATTCCTAATTAAGGAATTTTAGTAATATGCTAAACAAGAGCTGTCACTGTAAGATGACAATGCCCCCGACACCGCTTTGATTTAGAAGTTATGGCCAATGTTAAAGTTTTTGGACGGAATGACGGACGGACGGACAGACGGACGGACGAACAGACAGACGGACGGACGGACAGACGGACGGACGGACAAGTCAAATTTATGATGCCTCCCTATCGGGGGCATAATAAAAACTAATTAACCCTTGTCAACCAGAATAAAATCATGGCAAAATTGATATAAAGTCAAAGTACTGAAAATACTGGAGGCACAAATTGTGACTCGGTATTTAATTTGAAAATATGATTTTAAAACTTTTCTGTTAACAACAAAAATCAGGGGAATGGACTAAGATCAGACTGCACATACATGCAGACTGATCTTTGTCTTTACCTTCTGCCAAAGCAGGAATATTCTGGGTTCAGCATGACATGGAATTACCACAAAACCCAGAATAATTTCAGTCAGAACAGTCTCGCCAACCAACCTTGAAATTGTTCTACACATCTTAAGTTGACAAATCTTAACTTCTTCATAAAAATCTTCCATAATTTACTGTGAACCCAAGGCTTTAAATTTCCTTTCAAAAAGGGAGATAACTGTGACCACAAATCATTACCTTCCTCCACACAAGCACAGCAGTGTCGTCTCCCTTGACTCTGGTCTCGGTTAGAGCAGCACCTCATGCACTGCCGTAATAAACTATGGTAGCCAAACGGAGCAAAACATGAAAGACAATCTCTAGCACCGGGCCCTATACACGTCTTACAGCTAGCATTACAGAGTTTACATGACTGAAAATACAAACAGTATAGGAACCATTAACATAGGACATAATTTAACCCTTATCCTGCTGACTTTATAATTTGATTTGAAAAATTTCCAGAATGTTGGGAATTTCAACAAGGTCCTTATAAATTAATTTCCAAGTTTAATCCTCTTTCAGACTTGTTTTCACAATAATCACAGAATGAATGCTTACCCCAACTTCTCTCTAACCTTGAAATGTGAGTTGGTTACCAAAGATCTTTCAGACAAAATGAACAGCTTTTTAACACAGATTGATTGCATGGACATTGCGGTAGAGCTCACTTTCAAAATGGGTACTCTAAACATTATGGAATAACCATTGTTATCTATGTGAACTTTTTTTTATGGTGTTGTCAAGAGAGGTGAATTTTTTTAACAACTGTCTAAGGAAGCATCAATATTTCATCTCATACTTGCGGCTTTATATTGTTGTTCAACCAAAAGATGCAAAGAAAGATTAAAATTCATATAAAGATTTTAAATGATTTTAATTTATATTGTGTGGACGTTTCTATTGAAGTTAAGTATATATCATGCATGTACCCAGAACTTCTTCGTGGGTGGACTTATTTTACATTATCAACAACTATTGGGGTATCCATTCACCAAAGAGTTCCACTAAAAGTACATGCCATCAGGACAATTACTCTGTTGTACTGATACACCTTTAACTTTCTTAAACCCATCAGGACATTTGAATTTGATAACTATGAATTTGATAACTATTATATTTAAGATTATCTGCTCAACATCAAAATCCACTGGAAATACATGTCATCAGGACAATTACTCTGTTGTACTCATACAACTTTAACTTTCTTAAACCCATCAGGACAATTGAATTTGATAACTATTCTACCTATAATATTTAAGATCATCTACTCACCATTGAATTCCACTGGAAATACATGCCATCAGGACAATTACTCTGTTGTACACATACACCTTTAACTTTCTTAAACCCATCAGGACAATTGAATTTGATAACTATTCTACCTATAATATTTAAGATCATCTACTCACCATTGAATTCCACTGGAAATACATGCCATCAGGACAATTACTCTGTTGTACACATACACCTTTAACTTTCTTAAACCCATCAGGACAATTGAATTTGATAACTATTCTACCTATAATATTTAAGATCATCTACTCACCATTGAATTCCACTGGAAATACATGCCATCAGGACAATTACTCTGTTGTACACATACACCTTTAACTTTCTTAAACCCATCAGGACAAATTGAACATTCTGTAAAACAGGATTAGATGGTTTTGCTAGGACATCTGTTGTTGAGTCCACAAAAGTTTGACCATGTTCTTGACCTTGACCATGAATAATGACTAAATTCAATAACTGACCGGACTTCTAGTTTTGACATTTGCAGAATCTGAAAATTGATTTCACATTGCCCATCTACTCATTAAAGAAATTACAATCAATTTTCAATTCCACCCATTAAAGAAATTACAATCAATTTTCAATTCCACCCATAATAGCAGAAGATATGTTCTATATAAACTTACCTTTCAACATTTGATTTTTTTTTAACATTAATTTTCATTTTGAGCTGTGATCTTCCAACTGGCACTTCTTCTAATGATGAGGGAAAAATGTGCCAAGCTATTTTAAAATTCATCCATAAATGTAGAGCTATGTTACAAACAAGATCAATTTTCATGTAAGACCTCTATATGTGATCTTGGAGCTTTCCAACAAGAGATGTCCGCGGACAATGTAGCTCGCCCAAACAGCTGCTTGTCATAAACAGTGCTTGACCGAAGACCAAAGTTCAAAGTGGTTTCTTTCAATGTTAAAGTCCATGATCTAATATATATCTGTTTGAGTAGTAATTAAGAAATATAAAAACTTTTTTGTTTTAATTGCATGTATAAGGTTAGGGTAAAGTGAAAGCCTACAAGCAGATGAGGTTACCAATGGAATTTCTTTGTATCAAACATGAAGTTTTTCTTTTAAATTTTTCTAAGTCCACAAAAGGTCAAGATCAAGGTCAAATGGTGAAGGACCTTGGTCTCCGTAGAAGCCTATCACCTAGTGAGTATGTGTATGAAGTAATAATGTCCCTGAGTAAAGCATTTAGAAAATATAAGCAAGGTTAAATTTTTGGTTAAAGTTTTTCAGTTTAAGTTTTTCCAAGTCCATAAAAGGTCAAGGTCAAGGTCAAATTGTCAAGGCCCTTGGTTTCTGGTGAAAGCCTTTCATCTGGTGACTATGTATATGAAGTAATGATGTCCCTAGGTTAAAGCATTCAGAAACTAGAACTGTCGCAGAGCGGACTTATACCCCCCACCAGCACTTTGTCAAAATATAAGTGCTTTAAATGCAAGATGTGTTTGTAACAAATATTGAGGTCATATACAGCAATTGCATGAATTTGCATGATTCTAGATCCCTTGGTTCATGAATTAGAGTCTGGAAACAAACAAGAGGGCCATAGTGGCCCTTAATCGCTCACCTGAATGAACTGTCGAGACATTCATTCTGACCAAATTTCAGGTTGATTGGGCAAAAAATGTGGCCTCTAGAGTGCATACACGGTTTTTCTAAGATTTGACCCTGTGACCTAGTTTTTGACCCCAGTTGACCCAATTTCGAAATCATCTGAGATTTCACCAAGACAATCATTCTGACCAAATTCAAGTTGATTGGGCAAAAAAAGTGGCCTCTAGAGTGCATACAAGGTTTTTCTAAGATTTTACTATGTGACCTAGTTTTTGACCCCAGTTGACCCAATTTGAAACTTGTCCGAGATTTTATCAAGACAATCATTCTGACCAAAATTCAGGTTGATTGGGCAAAAAATGTGGCTTCTAGTGTGCATACAAGGTTTTACTATGATTTGACCCTGTGACCTAGTTTTTGACCCCAGTTGACCAAATTTCAAACTTGTCCGAGATTTTATCAAGACAATCATTCTGACCAAAATTCAGGTTGATTGGGCCAAAAAATGTGGCCTCTAGAGTGCATACAATGTTTTTCTAAGATTTGACCCTGTGACCTAGTTTTTGACCCCAGTTGACCCAATTTCAAACTTGTCCGAGATTTGATCAAGACAATCATTCTGACCAAATTTTAAGTCGATTGGGCAAAAAATGTGGCCTCTAGAGTGCATACAAGGTTTTTCTAAGATTTGACCCTGTGACCTAGTTTTTGACCCCAGTTGACCCAATTTCGAACTCATTCGAGATTTCATCAAGTCATTCATTCTGACCAAAATTCAGGTTGATTGGGCAAAAAATGTGGCCTCTAGAGTGCATACAAGGTTTTTCTAAGATTTAACCCTGTGACCTAGTTTTTGACCCCAGTTGACCCAATTTGAAACTCGTCCGAGATTTTATCAAGACAATCATTCTGACCAAAAATCAGGTTGATTGGGCAAAAAATGTGGCTTCTAGTGTGCATACAAGGTTTTACTATGATTTGACCCCGTGACCTAGTTTTTGACCCAAGTTGACCCAATTTCGAACTCGTCCGAGATTTTATCAAGACAATCATTCTGACCAAATTTTAAGTCGATTGGGCAAAAAATGTGGCCTCTAGAGTGCATACAAGGCAAATGTTGACGACGGACGACGCACGACGCACGAGGCAAGACGGACGACTGACGACGGACGACGGACATCCACCTAACCACAAAAGCTCACCTTGAGCACTTCGTGCTCAGGTGAGCTAAAAACTGAACAAAAATTTAATGTGACCTTGACCTTTGACTTATGTGACCTTAAAACAATAGGGCACTTCCTTGAGTCATAAGTAACATTTACATAGAGTTTCATGATTCTAGGTCGCTTGGTTCTCGATTTAGAGTCCGGAAACGAAAATTGAACAAAAATTCACTATGACCTTGACCTTTGACCTATATCACCCCAAAACAATGAAAATTGCAGGTGCACAACTTCATATGATAGGATTAATTACCCAATTTGGTAACTCCCCTTATGGATACTGAGTTTTGCAATTTTAAATTTTGACTACTACCCCCCCCCCCCCCTCCATAAAAAGTTCAAAGTGGCATAACTCTGAAACTAATGACTGGATCAGGATGAAAATTGCAGGTGCACAACTTCATATGATAGGAAACAACCTGATAAAATTTCAGCAAAATTGGTCCAAAACAGTGGGAGGAGAAGAGGACACAAAATTAGAAAAATGTACCCCCTCCTTAAAAAGTTCAAAGTGGCATAACTCTCAAACTAATGACCGGATCTGGATGAAAATTGAAGGTGCACAACTTCATATGATAGGAAACAACCTGATAAAATTTCAGCAAAATTGGTCCAAAACTGTGGGAGGAGAAGAGGACACAAAATTTTGTCTACGGACGGACGGACGGACAGACGGACGGACGGACAGACGGACGGACAACCTGATTCCAGTATACCCCCCCATAACTTCGTTGTGGGGGGTATAAATATAAGCAAGGTTAAAGTTTTCGGTAAAAGAATTTTGGTTAAAGTATTTCTAAGTTCATAAAAGGTCAAGGTCAAATTATCAAGGACCTTGTTCTCTCACAAAAGCCTATCACCTAATGAGTATGTATATGAAGTAATGATGTCCCTAGGTTAAAGCATTCAGAAAATAATAAGCAAGGTTAAAGATTTTGGTTAAAGTTTTCAGTTAAAGTTTTTCTAAGTCCACAAATGGTAAAGGTCAAGGTCAAATTGTGAAAGACCTTGGTCTCTGGTGAAAGCCTATCACCTGGTGAGTATATATATGAAGCTATGATGTCCCTAGGTTAGAGCATTAAAAAAATATATGCAAGGTTAAAGTTTTTGGTTAAAGTTTTTTGGTTAAAGTTTTTCTAAGTCCACAAAGGGTCAAGGTCAAGGTCAAATTGTCAAGGACCTTTGTCTATGGTGAAAGCCTATCACCTAGTGAGTGTGCATATGAAGTAATGATGTCTCTAGTTTAAAGCTTACAGAAAATATAAGCAAGGTTAAATTTTTTTTGGTTAAAGTTTTTGGTTAAAGTTTTTGGTTAAAGTTTTTTTGATAGGGTCAAGGTCACAGTCTAAAGGTCATTTCGACATGGATGTTGGTCTCAAATGAAAGCCTTTGCCCTAATGAGTGTTTCTATAAAAAATAAAGCCTCTAGGATAAATATTGATAGAAAAAAAACTTTAACCTAATGCGGACTCCGACATCGACACTGACGCCGACATCCGAGGGTATGACAATAGCTCTTCCGAGACTTTTGTCCCGGGCGAGCTAAAATTTACTTTCAAATAGCATATTTACTTAAATTGGAGAAAAATAGAGTCACTTTAATCTAAAATCAATCAATAAATGCAGGTGTAATTGTTGTTGAACAAAATGGGATGGACAGACGGACTAACAGATGGATTCACATAGGCACCTTCATGGAACTGTCACTGTGACAACTATGTCTAGCTCACTGCAAGTGGGCTTTACAAAAACAACAGTATCCTAATAGATAACTCATTTGAGCAAACAATTTCATGTGTATAGGAAGGCACAAAAATCTTAGATAATACACAATTGAAAAAGAGAATTTTTGACAGCTTAAGTAGGAGGTTAAGACTATATCCATCAACAGAGTGCTTAGTGAAGAATCTGGTCAGACTGTGCAGATGCACAGGCTGACCAAAGTCTTTTATTTTTGCAAATGTGAACTTGTAGGAAATGTCATGCAAATGCTCATATACAGTTATAAGCAAAATGCTTAAGTGTTTATGTGCTGAACAGTACAATCAGAGATTTTCTGAAGTAATCGCATATTATTCAACTTTTTTCCAAACTCTATAATTGTGATGTACATGAATTAGCTCTATTTTAACATGGAAGTCCTCAGCAGACATGACTTCTGGATTCGTCTTTTTGAAATTAATTCTTGTATTTCATTTTTAAAAGCAAAGAGATGTGTTCATAATACACTGATGCCCCCAAAATGATATTTTTCATTCGAAGTTTTAACTTAACCATGTCAGGTGACCTTGACCTTCAATAAAATGGATCGATAAGAGGAAATTTAAGGCAAAAGAGAACTTAAACTTCAATAGTGTTTAAGTTATAGAAAATCATTTTGTCTGCAGCTTACTTTTTTGCACACTGACAGTACCTACACAGATGGACAGACAGAGGGATAACAGGAAAACAACATGCCCTTGACCTTTCTACAAAAGTACATTTCATACCATTATCACAATGTTGACACTGTTGGAACACAAATTCTGAGCTATAGTTGACATGAAAGGGGAGATAACCATTATCACAGCTATTGACACAAACACCATCTTGAAGATAACTGAAAATACATAGAAATGAGAAATCTCCATATTATGACATATTTCCCAAGATTATACTGAACATACCAATCACTTTATAATCTTCTTAATCTTTTTTTCCATGAATTATCAATTTTTCCAAAGGATTATTACTGAATATTTCAGTGACAAACCAGTGAAATGATCAAATAAGTGTTTGGGAGGATTTGCTTCTTCTTTAAATTCACCGAGTTTGTAATTTGGACCAATGACACTGATGAGATTATATTCTTACGTTGTAATTAACATATGAAATGATAGAATTAGAGAGGTTTTGTCTGAAATAGGGACCTTTTGAGTAGAGCCAAATCTTTAGAAATGGTCTGAATGCTCAAACTGGGGAAATTTACTCTGGTTTTTTTTTTGCTCTGTTGATTTTGAGTATAAAGAATTGTAATGTAGGGTAGTGGCAGTGTAATGTGCAATTTTGAAATCAGCCGAATTTCATAATTTCTCTGGTAACTTCATATCCTTCCAAAATTATGGGAATCAACCAGTGGAAACAAATGAGGAAATTAAAATGTAATTACAACGCATGAAAAGGTAATATTTGGCAAATCCAAAGTGTCAAAATATTGTCCAGGTAGAGTCAAAATTGGCCAATCCCAAAATTTTGCATTACACAGTTTCTACATTCACCTGACAATATGTTTTTAAATTACTATCCTGTATTCATCTCAGCTGCAATTTCTTTTTCTAGCACTTGTTCACCAAGAATCTCTATTATCTTACTTGCTTACATTTCATCCGAAACATTGTCTTTCACTTTTAGCTGCCCTTATTTTTGATAACAAACAGTCATATGTAGAAATATCCTTGCTCCACATCTAAAGAGTTCATTTCAAAATGATGTCACCCCACAGTTCATTTTCATGGCATTCCCAAAATACCTTTAAAAGCACAAATCTGTCATTAGTCAAAGAAAAAGAATCTGATTTCTCTGAGACAAGCTGTGTCCGATTTGAGTGTGAAACAGAGAGTTATTAATTGAGTTAAGTTTAATAACATCTCTATTCTACACTCAGTTCAGACTCAGTTAAGACAAAGTTTGTGTTGAAGAAAACCTGATGACAGATCATTTCTCCATATAACCACCTTCTGATATTACAACATGTACAATTTGTAGCACTAGTACAAATAAAACATCCTATAATTCAATCTTTACAGAGTTCACCTAAACAGTGCTGTATATAAACTTACCTCCCTATAGCACTAGTACACGTAAAACACGTAAAACATTCTTTAGGACAATTTCATACAGAGTTCACCTTACCTTAACAGTGCTGTCTATTAACTTGCCTTCCCATATTACAGCAAGTACAATTTGTAGTGCTAGTACATGTAAAACATCCTTTAGGACAATCTTTTCATACAGAGTTACCTTAACAGTGCTGTGTATAAACTTACCTCCCTATATTACAGCAAGTACAATTTGTAGCACTAGTACATGTAAAACATCCATTAGGTCAATCTTTACATACAGAGTTCACCAAAACAGTGCTGAGTATAAACTTACCTCCCTATATATCAGCAAGTACAATTTGTAGCACTAGTACATGTAAAACATCCTTTAGGACAATCTTTACATACAGAGTTCACCTAAACAGTGCTGTGTATAAACTTACCTCCCTATATTACAGCAAGTACAATTTGTAGCACTAGTACATGTAAAACATCCTTTAGGACAATCTTTACATACAGCGTTCACCTTGTACTGACCTACAAAGAAAAATGAGCCAGTGTGTGAGACTTTCATCAATTCTAAATATGCACAATGCAAAGACTCTGACCAGCCTGTGCATCTGCACAGTCTGCCCAAGTCTTCACTTTACATTTAGTAGCTAGATAAGGTCTTTAAATATCTGTAGACCATCAGGTTACTTTGTACTTACACTATGAGGCTGTCTATGCTGCTAAATGTTTGCAACTTACGCACATTTCAAATTGAAATATCAGGCATAGGTTCAAATACATGTATAACTAAATTTGGGCAACTCACAAGGTCAAGGAGAGTTTATTTTATCCACTTACAAAGTGGATAGACCATTGCACACTTAGGCCATATTTATCATAAAATAGAGTTTTGTTTGAATTTTCTATCTTTGGTCTAGCAAAGAAACAATCCTCCTAACGAGAGGCCCATGGTGCCTATGAGAGCCTATTTTGCTACTTTGGCTTTAGGATGTCAAAATAAAAAGAATGTACTGTGTATTTCATATGATAACAAGATGTGTTTGTGAAAAAACTGATGCCCCCGTAACAACAATTTTTTTCAAGGTTTGACCTTGACAGATGACCTTGACCTTGTCACATGACCTTGACTTTGGTACCAGCAGATGCGGATCATTGAGATCTATCATCATGCCAAATATTAGCCTTGTATCTTGAATAGGCTTGAAGATAAGGCAAAGGTTAAGTTTGGTTAAGTTTTCAGACAGACGGACGGACAGACAGACGGATGGACAGACAGACAGACATGAGTAAAACAATATGCCCCCGATCTCTCGATGGGGGGGGGGGGGGGGGGGGGGGCATAAAAATTCTAAAACAAACTGATATATTAATCCTTTTTTACTAAATTTAAGTTTGTATAGTAAGAATTGGTTCACAAGTATACTTTTATGAGGTCAAAGTGATATTTGGCCCCACCCTGCAAAGCCCATATTTATGGGCTTATCAAAATTTCATAACAATTAGAGTACAAGGTCAACAAAGGAACATCTATTCATGCAAAGCTTTATTGAAATTGGCCACATGACTGTGGAGGATAAGAATTTTAATGACTTTAAGGTGAAAAGGATCACCCAAGAAACATTTATGCCAAGTTTTGTTGTAATTGGCCCATAGGTTTTGCAGAAGTAAATTTTTTAAATTTCAAAGTGAAAATAAGTCCCACCCAGCCACGTCTTTGTTTGGAATGTCAATCAAAGTTGCCTGATCAATTTCAGTAAAGGGTTGACTGAATAACATACATGTCCTATTTCATTGTATTTGGCCCATTGGTTAGGGAGTAGATATTTGGGGGTGAATCACTATTTCTAGGTTAACAATCTAGGTAGAAAATCACCAAAGAACCATTAATGAAAAGATTCGTTGAAGATAGCCAGAAAAGTAGGGAAAAGAAAGAAAGTCAATTGATTGTAACAAAAATATCACTTGCACATCTCTGCTTGATTTTTTGAAGGAAATCTGTCCATCAGTTGCTGATTTATTGAGAGGACATGGAAAAGGGACGCACCAACAAGCTGACTCCTAGATACTGTCCAAACATAGTTTTGGGGGCTATTATTATTTTATAACTCTACACACTACCTAAATTCTGTACAGATATGAACATTCAGGTACCGAACAGCAGGACAAGATAATAATTTATTTTCTCTGGTACATTTATTATTTTTTTTATTTCCTTACCCCATCTAAACAAGGTAAAGTTGTTTTCCCTGTTTGTTTTAACACAAAGATCAGTGCATTTTCTCTGGATTAAATGGGGTTTTCTGTAGCTTCACACTACACATATACAGATTGATAGCTCATTGTGAGACAGTTGTAACTGCCCAATAGGCAGCTACAACTGTTTCACACTGAGTCATCGAGATCTTGCAGCTTCACACTTCACACTATTCTGTACAGATTGATAGCTAATTGCAAATCAGTTGTAACTGCCTAAAAGGCAGCTACAACTGTTTCACAATGAGCTATCGAGATCTTGATATTCAGGTACCTACCAGCAGGACAAGGTATTTTCTCTGGTACACATTTATTATTTTGTAGTTCCATACCCCATCTACACACTGGACAGTTATTTGCCCTGTTTGAACATTTATGTTCTAACTAGGAGGACAAAGTATTTTCTGTAGATTAATATAATATTATACAACTTTACACACTACCATTATACTGTACAGATATAAGCATTCAGGTACCTACCAGCAGAACAAGGTATTTTCTGTTGTATACATTTTTTATCTTTTTAATTCCATACCCCATCTACACACTGTACAGTAATTTGCCCTGTCTGAACATTTAGGTTAAAACAAGCAGATCAGTTTATTTTTTTCTAGATAAAATGAGTTATTTGATAGCTTCACACAATCAATATTCTCTACAGATTGATAGCTCATTACAAAACAGTTGCAACTGCCTAATAGGCAGTTATATCCATTTCACTCTGAGTCATTGAGATCTTGACATTCAGGTACCTACCAGCGGGACAAGGTATTTTCTCTGGTACACATTTATTATTCGTAGTTCCATACCCCATCTACATACTGGACAGTTATTTGCCCTTTTTGAACATTTAGGTGTTAACTAGGAGGACAAATTAATTTCTCTGGATTAATATAATATTATATAACTTTACACCTTACCATTATTCTGTACAGATATGAACATTCAAGTACCTACCAGCAGGACAAGGTATTTTCTCTGGTACATTTAATTTTTTTTATTTCCGTACCCCATCTAAACACAGTAAAGTTGTTTTCCCTGTTTGTTTTAACACAAAGATCAGTGCATTTTCTCTGGATTAAATGGGGTTTTTTTGCAGCTTCACACTACACATATTCTGTACAGATTGATAGCTCATTGTGAATCAGTTGTAACTGCCTAATAGGCAGCTACAACTGTTTCACACTGAGCCATCAAGGTCTTAATATTCAGGTACCTATCAGCAGGACAAGGTATTTTCTCTGGTACACATTTATTATTTTGTAGTTCCATACCCTATCTTGACACTGTACAGTTATTTGCCCTGTTTGAACATTTAGTTACTAACTAAGAGGACAAAGTATTTTCTCTGGATTAATACAACATTATATAACTTTACACACTACCATAATTCTGAACAGATATGAACATTCAAGTACCTACCAGCAGGACAAGGTATTTTCTCTGGTACACATTTATTATTTTGTTGTTCCATACCCCATCTACACGCTGTACAGTTATTTGCCCTGTTTGAACATTCGGCACAATTTCCACTGCACACTCGACAATGATGAGACTGTTTATCTGAAAATTCAATCAAATATATTATCAATTTCTTTTCCTTTAATGTTTTAAGAATTTTGACAACTTCCAATGCATAAAGGACAAAAGGTGATAATAAAAGTTTAGCGCTGAGGTGAGCTTACAAAAAGCTCTTCACTTTGCATATATCATAAAATGAAAAAAAAAAAAAAAAAAATACAGTGTTTCTTAAAAATACTGACAAGTCTCTCTTTCTATCAAAATATTCATAAAAGTAAAGCATAGGTAATTCTATAACGGTATAATCGTGAAATTGTGACTTTTGAAAAAATCAAAGATTTATATTTCTATTTGATTTTTTCAGAAAGAGGGAGTGAATTTCATTTCAAAACCAATTTTTCTTTTATTTCATCTACCAAACCCTTTGTTGTGAGAACTGATCATTAGTATTGTCTCATGATGATACAATTGCTGGGATTTTTCCGTAAACTGCAAAGTACCTCAGACATAAGTCTAGTAATTTTTGATCTCTTTTTAGGTATTTCAGCTTCTCTTGGAACTTTGGTAATTTAATGCACTTGAAGAAAATCATATTTTGTTAATTCACTCTGATCGTCTGTGCAGATCTTTTGAGCATATTATAATTTGAGGACAAAGGGCAGTAAACTCGTATTGTTATCAAATTATAATATGCCCTCTTTCATTTTTTTGATGATTTTGTTTCATGCAAGGTCATCCTTAGAGGGATGGTTGATAATTGTGATGTCATGTAAGCCCACATGCAAAATTACACTCTCATGGCTGCACCCTTATTATTCCCAAGGTATATTCCGTACAATCACAGAGGGTTCCCTTTTGAGGCTTTGGATGAGAAATAAAAGACATTAAGCCATCTCATCTGGAGACACAATGACAATCCAACTGTCCTATCTGCCATGCAGAGATATAAAGTTGTAATAATAAAACTGGCTATGGAATGATTACATGTGATGCATACAGACTAAAACAAGCTACAAATCCTTTCTCAATTTATATTTTACACACAAAAACATTCATATAATTATCTTCCTGGTTTTATTTATTGAATATATCTCAAGTAATTTCTCTAATTCCCTCATTGTTTCTCCCTTTTTTTGATCAATACTTGTAATTGCATTGACACAGGTCAATAAAGTGTTACCAGTACATCATGTAAAGATTTTTACACTACCATTAATCAGTAACTAGAAAGCCATGAATGGCTTGTGTCGCTCCACAGGCTTGAATTTCTTGTAATAGCAAATCTAAGTTTTGACTAGATTTTTAGATATTTTGGGTTCTTCTGATGTTGAGATGGTTTTCAAAGTTTCCACTATTATAACATATAGAGAAATGACCTCCGTCCATAAAAGACATATTCTTCATCAAATCACAATAATTTTTGGCTGCATGATTATAGATCACCCAAGGATCATACTAATGAAGTTTGATTGATATCCATCAGTTACATTCTGAGAAAATGGTTTTCAAAGTTTCCACTATATAACTTATAGGGAAATGACCTCCGTCCATAAAATACATATTTTTCATCCGATCACAAAAAATTTTTGGTAGACTGATAAAAGGTCACCCTAGGATCATTCATGTAAAATCTGGTTGAAATCTATCACTTAGATTCTGAGAAAATGAATTTCAAAGTTTCCATTATATAACATATAGAGAAGTGACCTCCGCCCATACAATACATATTTTTCATCCGATCACAATAATTCTGAGTAGACTGATAAAGGGTCACCCAAGGATCATTCATGTAAAATTTAGTTGATATCTATCACTTAGATTCTGAGAAAATGACTTTCAAAGTTTCCACTATATTACATATAGAGAAATGACCTCCTCCCATAAAGTACATATTTTTCATCTGATCACAATAATTTTTGGTAGACTGATAAAAGGTCATCCAAGAATCATTTATGTAAAATTTAATTGGTATCCATCAATTAGAACCTGAGAAAAGTCACTTTTTACCATATTTGGAAATTAGCCACACCCATTAAATCCATGTTTTTCATTGGATCAAAATTTCTTGAACAACTTTGAAAGAGGGTCACCCAAGGATTATTCCTGTGAAGTTTGGTTGAAATCCATCCAGTAGTTTCTGAGGAGAAGATTTTTAAAGAAAAAGTTTACGACCGCACGCACGGACGCACGGACGGACAGACGCACGACGGACACAACGCCATGACAATAGCCCCATTGGCTTTCAGCCAGTGGAGCTAAAAACAAAATAGAGGATAATCATTTGTTTCAATGTAAGATCAATTTATATTCATTGAGTGAACAACAAAGGTATATTTTCATGAGTGGTAGAGCCACAAGAGAAAATATAGCTTTTATTGTTCATGAAATGTCAATCAATCTTACTCCAAAAACAAACGATTATTCTATTTCTTTATTGCAAAAATGAGACAAAAAGTGAAATTTCTAGGACATATTTTCATAAAGCGCGTCATTTTGCACATGATTGCTATGCAACTGTCATTGTGACTTCACTAATTTCGCCCCCATAAATGATGTCAGATAGGATAAAATACACAAAAGCAGGATGATAGTTTTTTATTTCACTGCTTTTGCGGTGAGATTATCAAGTGATAATCTATCATTATTTTTCGATAAACCACTGAAAAGCACTAAAGAAAGCATGCAAACAGGAGATGGTAAATTAAAACAAGCTTATCTTACCTTTACACAATTGGAAAATCATTTGAAAAATGACGCGATTTGACTTGAACTATGCTTTTGTATACACAGTGGATCTATTAATACATTATTTAGGCATTTTACTGTTTACCTATGGTTTTCAAGTCACATTGTCAGTTAAAATAAGTTACATTATGATTTGTATTAAGAGATGTACCTTCATGGCAAAATATACCTAAAACAATTTCGATTTTATGAAAGAAAAATTTACTAAGTGGTAATTCCAAGTTGAAATTAAGAAAAAGACAGTGATGGACAGAATGACTGACATCAGTAAAATAATATATTCCCAATCTTCCTAGTAAGAACAAAACATTGTAACCAGAACCACCTTGTGCATATTTGTATTGATCTTAAATGCTTCAATTTTTTAAGTAAATTTGCAACTGCAATTTGTTACAATGCAGAAAATTACGATCTAGCTGTGAACAGCAGCCACTAAAAAAGTAAGGGGTAAAATTGGCTCAGAAAAGTGTTTTTTTGTTTCTTTCCTTTCAAATTATCAAACACTAGCTGTAAATCATGAATAGAAACACCAGTTGCAAATAACATGATAAATTTATGTTATAAAACAGCTGCTCTTTGCATCATCTTGTTAAAGCTAGCATAAGTTGTAGGTAAACTATAGAGATATTTGTATAATAGAAAATGTAAATAGCAACAAACTAAAATGTTCTACAATTGTGTTTTTTTAGCATACCATAATTTTCAGACAAAAAGCCACACTACTATTGCACCTATCTAAACTATTTGAGCCTGTGAGTGACATTTCCAACAATTTGAAACTTGTGTGAGTTGCAAACACGAAGCAGGCTAGACAGTTCCACAGTACAACAGGAAGGTTGGCTGGCTGTCTGAAGACAAATCTAGAACTGATCTATGGACAAAGTGCAAAACAAATACTCTGGTCAGACTCTGCAGATGCACAGGCTGGCCAGAATATTTGCTTGGTGCACATTTCAAATTGTTGAAAGTTCAGGCACAGGCTAGATTTGTTTTATTCCCTTAGAGGAAACTAAAATTAACATATAAGTGCACCAGTGAAAACAGTATTTTTATAAGATAGTCTGTGACTTAAGAGTCACAAAATTATGGTATATACACATCAGTTAATAAAGCATTAATCAACAAACCACAAAAAATCTTATAATAGCCCCATGCTCTAATAAATCCTCATGTCCCTTTTGAGACATTGAAATCATCCATTTTTGAGTGATATTCTGAAACCATGAAACCTCTTAAGCGGGGTCTCCACAAAATCGAGGACACAATCAATTCAACGGAAGATTGGTGCTTCTTTTCCCCAAACTATGGTAACTATTTGTTCCAAATAATGTTAATTGTAGGGCCTGTAGACTACTATTTGAATAAGGTGATTGCATTGTTTTGGAAGGCAACTTGGCTGTGTGAGACCCTCGCAATGCTGCTGTAAAGTTATCCTATATGAGTAGGATTGATTATGTACTTATAAATCACATGTATATGGTGTATGGCCATATAACAATGTCTCAACATATCTGTAGCCTCTTTTAACCCTTTCCTGTTTTACAAAATTTTGGACCTGTCCGAATTCAAAGGTTTTGCAGACGAAAATTTAAAGTGGATTTAATTTGAAAAATAACCATTCTGTAGGGTAGAAAATAGTGTGGAAAAAGAAGAAATTGCTTGTCAGAAGCAATTTCTTCTTTTTTCACATTGTTTTCTCAATCATAAAATTACAGGCACGTAAAAAGCAGGGATTAAACAGCAAAGGGTTAAATGCCCACCCCTTCCAATAATGTGATGATTCTAATATACCCCTGAGGTTCTATTAGAGCTGTTAGGGTAAGCTGTACAACACAAAATATCTAAAGGTAATGAGTTGAACCATTATCAAAGAAAACATGCCTATATGATGATAGACTTAAAACTTAAATTCTTCATAAATCCAGAATTTATTATTCATAAAACAAGAAAATTATCAAAGAAATAAGAAACTAAGTACCATTTTATGTAACCATTTGCCAACAAACCAGATTGTTATTGCACTGAATGCAATCTACGAGGCAAAAAATGAGGAAAAAAAGAAACTGCTTGTTACAAGCAATTTCTTTCTTTTACTCAATGTTTTCTACAATATTTGCAGTCCTTTTCAATTTCAACCTACTTTAAATTCATGGTTGAAAGTCTTTGAATTTGGATTAGTCCAAAACTGTTTGTTTTTGTATAATCTGGACAGCTGGAATTAACTATTGACATCATTTAGGCAGGCATTCCTGGATAAATGATCAGTTACAAAAATATGCATCGGAAATTACAAAGAAAGTGTTGTCCATTATAACTCATACCTTTATAATACCCTTTCTCGCAGAAGGTTCTACAGGTCCCCTTGCCCTCTACAAGCAGGTAACCAGGCTTACACTTCAGACACATGACCTGCGACGCTGTAATCATTGTACAGGTCTCACATTCTTCTGAACACTTTTTGCATATAAAACCTTGGGCATAGAAATTATTTGGGCAAGACTGCACACATAGACTGAAAAAGAAAACAATGATAATTAAGTCACTAAAACTGAAAGGAATCCAAATCTTTGATCATAAGAGGTTTCATGCAGATGCTTTATACAGAAGGGTTATATAGACAAAACAAGAGCACCGCCTACGGGTGCCTACGCTCAGCTGTCAAGTGCTGGATGGTGGGTAAAAAACTAAGTAAAAAAAGGGGCATAATTTGCACAAAATGCAACTAGAGTTATTCCCCTTGATAGTATAGTCTGCTCTTTTGATGGTGAACATGTGTGCCAAGTTTCAAGTGAATGCCATCAGTAGAACCAGAGATATAACAAAATGTCAAAGTTTTCGCACGATGACGACAACAAAGACACGGAGGCTATAGCAATACCTCAGGTTTTCTCCAAAAACAGCCGAGCTAAAAAAAAGTTGCCATAATTTGTCCCTTCAAACACTAAGCTTTTACAGTTTCAAGTATCAAGTTGTTCCTTTTTCTTTTCTTTTTTTTTCTTTCTAGCACCCGGTTTTAGTTTTTATCTCCATGTTTGATTATCATAAATAATTTTCTAATGATCTTTTGCTGGTAATAAAAGACCATTTAATTCTTATTCTACATAATTTTTTTTTGCGGGCTGATCTTAGTTTATATTGACTGCAAAAAGAAGTTTCACTCTAGGGCAACACAAGCTGGATACATATCAAAACATTTTACAGTTCTGAACTTGCATCTTGCATTCCCTTAAATCATAAAGGTTAATTCATATAATTTGATTGTTTGTTTGGGGTTAAATGCCATTTTTTTTAAAAATTCTTCAGTCATATTTCAGCCACTGGAGCACCTAACAATGGATTTTGGGTATTTCTCCTATCATTACTACAATTAAATCCTTTTCTTGCCTCCAGCTGCTGGCCAACATAGGTTAGTGATCATCCAATCAATGGTAGGAGACAAATATCAGAAAAGGATGTGTGGCTACCATCAGGAATTGAACCCAGGACTATTTGAATGATAGTCAGATGTGCCTCCAACTGTGCCATGATCGATAGCGGCTGAAAATGTAAATAGAGATAATATGTAAAGCATATGATTACCCTGTATCCTCCATTTTGTAATTCCTACAAGATTCACATTTATCTGGTCCTGGGCCAGTACACCCACCTAAACACTGGCTGCTACATGTCTGAAATTATAAATACCATAAACATTCTAATACAGCCCCTAATATAACCCCATCCCCCTCTTCAGGTATCAAAATTTAGCTAATTTTTTTTGTGTAATTTTCATAAAGTTAAAGCCTCTGACAAACCCACCTCCTCACAGAAGCTGCCGAGGGAGAGTCAATGTAATAACTCCCCATCCTCTTCAAAAAGAATTGTGACAATATTTATAAATCCCAAGGTTTTAATAGAGAGTTAAATCAATTTAAAACTGCCTTTTTTTTATCAAATCATATTTATTTTTTATTTTTTCATCCTCAGTGGGAACAATGATGCTTTTCACCACAAGTTGCCCATGTAAAAAAATGCTTTCATGGCTGCACTCTAATAATTCCCAAGACATGCCAAGGACTCCCGATTGCAGCCATATGTCTGGAATTATTTGATGACTTCATACTTCATAATGATGAAACATTCCAGTTTTAGATGTCTTTATAGCCATAGAGTTATCTTACAGCACTAAAGCACTGCAACTAAGGTTGTAGAAATTCTAAAATTGATTTGTTTCAAGTCATGTGGACCAATCCTATGTTGTTGTCCTCTTGTCTTACTTCTAAAACAACCCAAATGTAACAAATTGCACATTGGTCCTTACATTTCAAAAGCTTCAATGTTATACAAATTTTGGCAGTTTATATTTCTTTCATTTCATACTATAATTTGCCATTCAAGACTAGATCATGGTCAAAATATATTTTAGTTTTAAGTAGAACAAGATGTGTTTGTAAAACACTTATGCCCCAAAAGTGGCAATTTTCACAAAGATTTACCTTGATAATTGTATATGACCTTATCAGATGACCTTGACCTTAATGGTTGCGTATATTGCAAAACAATATGTGCCCCTGAATTATCAATGCAGGGGTATTAAAACAGCTGAGAATTTTATTTTCAAGCTAATAACAACATTTTAAATTATTTTCAAACTCTGAAGCCTACATCTAACGTTTGAACTTGAAACAGAGTGGTGCAAAGAAACCAAGGAAAAACTTTAATATGATTCTAAAGATTATTATAGAAAGATAACTCATTTAAAGCAGAATTCTCAATCACCTGAACATCATTCTGAAAGGCACTAACAATTAGTAAAATATATCAATATTATATGATTCTTATTGCAATTGATTGGAAGAGGTTAAACATAGTTTACCTTTTTTTCTCAAAATCAACTGTCACCAAATAAGACTCATTACTTTTTTGTGGATATATTCTGCAGGAAAAAGACTAGGGAAATACTAAGGTTACTCTCAAGCTCTAAGGGAGACAAAACCCAAACTACAGAGAGTTAGCAATTCAAAATTGCAATTGCTTACATGAAATATAAAAGTAGAATTATGTCTTTCGTCTGGATCAAATACATAATACCATAGCAGTAAACTGTACATTGTTTAGAATAACAAATTGTCTCTGAATTGATACTATGTATTGTTCAGTGAGCTTAAATAAGTCAGAGCAATTTAATTTAAAGTGCCTATGTATTCATAAGGACTTACAATAGTTTTGTGCTTAAACCTCGATATCAACATTAATCAAAGTTAGTTATATATTCTGATGTTAGCACATGCAATACCAAGTGGTACTCAAATTTCTATATATCCTTAGGACAGAAGTCAATTTCAGGTCAATTTAACCATCTTATACTTTAAAGGTGTATTTGTTAAACATAATGCACCTGAAACTACCATTATTTAAAAACAGAGTTTTTATACAAGAATAATCATGGAAATCAGTAGCAAATTAAAGTTAAACTTCCCTTGGAGTAAATCTCTTTCTTGTTTCTACTTTAGCAAAACTTCAATATTTTGTTTCTTAACTCAAAGTTGACCATGACTGGTGACGTTGAAGAAATTAGTTCCAACAGAAAGATCTTGTCCAATAACCATGTGAAAATGAAGACTCGCTAACCATTCAAAAGATATTGCAAAGGATAAACTCTTCAGGTTGAAATTCTTTAAAGTGTTATGTTCCTATTTCAAAGTTGTAAATAATAACAGAGCATTAATTTTACAAATAAGTTGACCTTGAAAAACTACATTTATCTTAAGTGATGACCTTGTAGCTGGTTACAAGGTTTGTAACAAGAAAAAAACATGTGAAATATGAAGATTCCATCCAATCAAAATTTATTGACAATGCATACAAAAAATTTCGTTTAACACAAAAATGACTTTCGAAAACCAACTTGACCTAAACTGGTGACATTGTGACTGGTACCAACAGAGAGGCTACAAGCAACATCCATGTAAAATATTAACATTCTGTCACTTAGGAATCAAAAGTTATGAACCAGAGGTACAGATAAGAGCCTGTTTTAACATGGAAAATCCTAAATACTCTTTATATCTGTAGCTCTGTGAAAAATGTTGAAGTTGTCATGTGACCTTGAAAATATGACTTAAACTTTGGGTGATTGATTGCCCAAATATTACTTTTCATGGATTAGTCTTATCACAAGCTATAACATGTGAAATAAAAAGACTCACTTACCATTCCAAAGTTACTGATAGTATAAGAGTCCTTTGGAAGACAAACAGACAGAGCAAAAGCAATATGCTCTTGGTCTATCAATGTAGGGGCATAGAAAATTACCCAACACCATATAACCAAATGTTAAAATAATCATTAGAAATATTTCTTTGAAGTCTATATTGGAGAAGAAAAAAATTATGCGAGCATAAGATTTCTACCCTTTTATTTACTATAATTGTCTTCTTGAATAAGCTGTATTCATTTAAGTGGGGTTTAATACTACTCTCAGCATTATTGCACTTATATCAATAATGTTTCTCACACAAATACAACCACAAAATATCATCTAAGCCACCAGCTGCTCATTCTACATAGACAATCTACATCGGGACGACAGTGCAATAGTATTGTAAGTACCTATAAGTATTTAGGCATTTACAAAAATCTTGCTCCAACCCCTTGACATATCATTCATCCATTGGTTGGAGTCAAATGACTCATGTCCAGATAACATTTGCTAAATTTTGGATGAAGCTTGATTATGCCAGGTGTTAAACTCATGATCACAGCTTAGCCAGTGTTACAGAATAAGCAAACAAGGCTTGGCTCTAGCAAAATGTAATTTGCTGTGATTGGTATGAATTTAAATTTCTTAAGCTAAAACTTTCAACATTAAAAATCCTTAACTATCTTATTTTTTTTTTCTAAACTAATCTTTCTAAAGCGGAAAACTACTAACTATTTCTGAAAAGGAGTAAGCATTTGGCAGCTCAATCTGTATCAATATGACAAAAATATCCCTCTGAGAAATTCCCACATGGTATCTTCCAAAATTTGAATACCTCAAATTTGTTTAAACAACATAAAGATTCTAAAACAATAAAAGCAAGAATTCAGATGCTGAAACCTTATAAAATTTTATTAGAATAGAGCTAAGCCAAAATTAAGAAAATCACAGTCTTGTGAAAAAATTCTACAGTAATTCTATGACAGATGTAGGATTTCTTAAAAGATGGTTCATAAGTTACAAAAAGGGGTATTCATTCTGCTATTATTATCAAGTTTTGATTGAATTTTCCCTTGAAAATGAAATAGTTGGATTACAGAGGATGATTTGTCCAATTTATCCTCCAGAGAAGGCTGGATCTTCAATTATTCTCCAAATTTCTACCTTCATCTTATCTCAGTATGACTATTCATATATAAGAGGTTATTTAAAAATTTGAGATATACAAATCAAGTTGGAAAGATTCTTGTCAAAGTTCAGATATTTACTGGATATAAGGGTAAGCAGGGAAACCTTCATAACCCACAAAGTATACCTGTGTGGTTTTATTTGTAACACTTAGCTGTGTAGTTGAGCTGCTTGATTGTGTAGGTGTTATGCTTAGCTGTGTAGAGCTACTAGCAAGAGAGACAGTAGACACGGTGGATGATGTCATAGATGTGGTTGAAGCCTTTATAAATAATAAACAGGTTATTTCATCTTAGCCTTTGGTTAAGAGAAATTCATTTAATACTTAACCCTTGTCATGCTGAAGCCTAGGTAAAAACCTTACTAGAATGGCTGTCCAGGGACAACACTTGTCAAGCCTGTAAACATTTAACCTTGAAATGCAACTTTGTCATTTGTTCGACAGCCATTACTAGTTTAAATGACCGATTTGTCATAGCAACAACAAATGTCTTACTAATTGCATCCCTGCTGGACAAAATTCGAAGTACTGAAAGCACTAAATGCACTCAATGTAAGGCAATTTTCGATTTTGAAAATATTTTATTTAGTTTTCTTTTTTAAAAAGAAAGTCGAGCTGGTATAAACAGACTGCACATATATAACAAACTGATTTTTCTCTCTACCTCCAGCCAGGACTTTTTCAGATTCAGCATGACAAAGGTTAATGGTAAAGTCCTTGTTATTTTTAAGATGCAAATAATCATAATCTTTACAAAAATGATCTTGTGAACAAAAGATCAAAGAAGCTTAGCAAATACTACTTCTATTATATACATGTATACCTATAATTTATAACAGGAAGCAATAATGTAGAAATGATCGGATTTATCTCATAAATAATGTTGACCAAAAGTTTCATCTTCTTTAAAGAAAGGTCCATTATAGCTATTATACTTATGTATTGCAGTAGTAACCCTTTACCTGCATAGGATTTTTTAAATTCTCTTAAGTTTTTTTTTTTAAATCACCTTCCAATTATTACTAAGAAGTGGACAAATACAGAAGCATAAAGAACTTTGATGGTTTAATGCTAAGTAGAGAACTTAATATCACATATTTACACATTTTCTTATAGAAATAAAGGATACTAAAGGTTTTTAGAGCAAATAAAGGTTTTAAAGGATTCCAACAAAATAAAAGGTTTCAAAAATTGCCCTAAGGGTTCTGAATGTCAAAAATGTATTTGAAGGTCAAGCAAAACTCTAGTGTCTATATGATTTTTACAATATTTGTGAATACAAAATACAACGTAGATTATCAAAGCACAAAATTGTTAGTTTTCACTTCGGCAGAAATACAAGATGTCTAAGTTATACGCCAACATCCCCATGACTGCCCTTTTCCAGGTACATTGTTTTGACATTGTGCAAAACGAAAAATGTCTAATTTTTACACATAATTGACCTTGAAAATTGACATTGACATTGGTACCAATGGAAAGCTCTTGTCACAAGCAAATCTCATGAGATTTCTGAAATCTCTATCACTATTCACCCAAATGTTATGGGAAAAGGTAACACCTTTTTCTGGGGGAACAGTCAAACAAACAGGGCAAAAATAATATACCTACCATCTACCTATGAGAGGGCATAATGAAGCTAACTTCATGAAGGTATTTTCCCTTGTCATGCTGAATAAATTTTGGCTAAAAATTATCATCAAAATCAAAGGGCATAAAGCACTGAAAGTACCCACTGTATATCAATCTTAATTAAAAAAACTAAATATGTTGACAAATCTGGTTTGAAAGTGAAAAACAGGTGGTGTAGAATAACGTCAGACTGCACATAGGTGCAGGCTGATGTTTGTCTATAGCTCCTGCCAAAGTAGGAATATTCCAGGTTCAGCATGACAAGGGTTAACACTGAATTAAGTTCTTCAAAATACGTAATACATACGCCTTCTGTCTGTCCTGTTGGTTGGGCAGTGGGTGGGGTAGGTTGAACCAAATTAACAGGATTTTCTTCAGTACCATAAAGTATCAGTGTCCAGTTGACTAACTCATTGGTGCGTCTTGAACCTATTAACAAAGCAATTAATTCAAATATTCGAACGCTGATTTCAAGACTCCTGCAGTGTTATTACATACCATACAGTTAGACTTGTAGTAAGCAATCACTTACGGGACCACTAAAAAGTGGTCTTTAAAAAGAATAATTCCTTAGTACATGTTTTGTATACAAATAAGAAGCATGTTTTTTATTGAATATGTTCATAAATGAGATATTCTCATTAAACCTTTGTTTTTAGAACTCAATAGAATTGTCTCTTTGAGACAATTCTAATGAGTATTAAAAACAAAGGTTTCATTTACAATAGTTTGTAGTTGAATAAAGTCTAGTTTTTAAGGATATTTTGATTTTAAGAAAGGGGATTTGAAAATGGTTGCTAAACAAAAATGGTGGCTTAAAACACATGGTCACCCGAGTATTACATGAACTGTATGTTTATTAGTTGCATCTGAGTTACTACCTCATCATTTAAATGCAAAAAGAACTGCTCATTAAAGTATATTACATATGGAAAAGCCAGTTCAAAACTATTGTAAGTCCTTTCATTTCTATAAGCAAATACATCAGTTTTATACTAACCACTACATATGGAACAAAATGCTACATTATCAATGAGTGACCAAAACTTCATTACAACAGCTCTTCAAGCTGTAGTTACAAGGGTTTTATTGCCTAAAAACGACATGTCCAAACAACTCTTGACAGATGTTACTGACAATATTTGCCAATTCAGACATTTAGGTGAATGAACCTAGGAATAAGTAAAATAAGAGAATAATTTCCTTGAAAGGTATCAAGAATTAATCCCTTGCTAGAACAGGTTACTCTTTGATAGTGAACATATGTGCAAGTTTTCAAATGATAGTTGTTTTTTTGTAATATCCAAGATATTGAAAAAGGTCAAACTTTTAACACAAAACAATTATAACTTTAACAAGGAGACTATAATAATACCTCATTTCTTTCCAAAAATTGAAGTGCTTAAATACACATAGAATTTAGGGTACAATAATAGTCTAGTCATATAGTCTTAGAATTTTCATGAATAAACGTGAAGTCTGGTAAGGACAGTGGCTTATCATCAGGTCAGAGGATCAAATCCCACCAGGACCACTGAATTTTTCTGAGCAAAAAAATAACTCCATGTGGCTCTTCTCCACCCAGGTGTGTAAATGGGTACCTGTGAGAGTTGTATGTTGATGTGCTGTGGCAGATGAAGACACTGTGTTAACACTTTCCTGTTTTACAAAATTTTGGACCTGTCCAAATTCAAAGGTTTTATAGACGAAAATTTAAAGGGGATTTCATTTGAAAAATAACCATTCAGTAGGGTAGAAAATAGTGTGGAAAAAGAAGAAATTGCTTGTCAGAAGCAATTTCTTCTTTTTTCACAAGGTTTTCTCAATCATAAAATCACAGGCACGTAAAAAGCAGGGATTAAACAAGAAGCAATTTCTTCTTTTTTTCACAAGGTTTTCTGAATCATAAAATGACAGGCACGTAAAAAGCAGGGATTAAACAGTAAAGGGTTAAAGTGTAAAGTTGTGTGAAAATACATGACATATACCTAGGCTTTACCATCAAACTTAAGCTTTAAAATAAAAATTCAACACAACAAAATGCATGCATGACTCATGCAAATATTACCAGCAAATTTACCCCCATAGAAGCTGCGAGAACTTGTTTTAACCTCAATTTGTAACTTCCATCGGCCTACAGGGTTCTCTCCCCAAAAGTGAACACTCAAAAAAGCCCAGTCCTTGAAACCTTTCACACTGAAATAAGAAGTAAGAAAAAATAGAGCCTGTGTGTGACATTTCCAACAATTACACATGTGTGCAACATTAACCCTTGTCATGCTGAATAAATTTTTGTTATAAATTATCATCAAAATCAAAGGGCAAAAAGCACTGAAAGTCCAAATTGTATGTCATTTTTTATTTGAAAAATTAAATCCATTGACAATTCTGGTTTGAAAATGAGAAACAGGTGGTGTAGACTGACATCAGGCTGCACATATGTGCAGGCTGATGTTTGTCTATAGCTCCTGCCAAAGCAGGAAAATTCTGGGTTCAGCATGACAAGGGTTAAGACTCGGGACAGTCTTTGCATCTGCATGATCTTATCTGAGCGTAACAGATAGCTACAGACCTATAGCCTCTGTTCAGGTTCTTAGAACTCTTTGAATGAACTGAGTGATAGATCAGGGGCCAGTTAGACTAACCATCTTACGACAATTTTTTGCATACGCCAAAACTTAAGTTGCTTCTAGAGATAGTTAAATATGGAATTCTTCCATGCATCATCTCATTGGAATCGTCTTCTGAAGACGATTCTTTAAGATTTTGCAAAGCAGAATCTAACAATGAATGAAAACAGCATGTATGATTTTTGATTTTCACTTAATTAATTTCACAATTAATTTTTTTCATGAAAAGTTTAGTAAAACTGGCCCCAGGCTACTCAATAGCTGTGCATCATTCATAGTGAAATTGTTGGAAATGTCACACACAGGCTCAATAAATTGAACACAAATTGGTGGTTGACAACATGCTAAATGGTTGTAAATGTAAATAATTCTACAAATGTTTTAAATCTTCTTATTTATATCAAATTGTAAATAGTTTTACAAATCTTTTAAGTCTTCTTATTTCATTATCAATCATGTAATGACCCTACCACTGCTTTCTTTGCTAAATAAAATAATGAGAAATTAACAAATCGCTTGACTCGACTATATTTACGAACAAGATGTGTTTGTGAAACACTAATGCCCCTGTAACAGCATTTTTTTCAACGTTTGACCTTGGCAGATGACCTTGACCTTGTCACATGACCTTGACTTTGGTATCAGCAGATGGGGATCATTGAGATCTATCATCGTGCCAAATATGAGCCTTGTATCTTGAATAGGCTTGAAGATATTGGCAAAGGTTAAGTTTGGTTAAGTTTGGTTTAGTTTTCGGACAGACGGACAGACAGACGGATGGAAGGACGGATGGACAGACAGACAGACGGACATGAGTAAAACAATATGCCCCCGATCTCTCGATACGGGGGCATAAAAAATATACACTGTGAAAGTTATATTTACTAGATAATCCATTATATAATATTCCCAAAAAAGAAATGCATCTTCAAAACATCTTCCACCACCTTTTGTGCAATTTATCTTTTTTTATTGTCTTGACCATTCTTTTTTTTTCTATATGAGGTGGTTATTGCTCTTGGCTCTTGGGTAAGCATTCAAATAATCTCAACAAGATGATTCCAATGACTATCCACATCATAAGATATGTGCAAATACTATTGAAATACAGAGCTTAAAGTCCTAAGTACCCCCATCTATATTTTACTTGATAAACTGACCTGTCCCCATCATTTGGTCGCTGTGGCAGGATGGTGGACTTTGTTCCCATTGGAGATGTGATATGTATAACCAGGTCTCCTCGTCTCTTGCTATTAATATTAAACTTCACTTGTACATGTTCAAGATAGTTGACGGAGTTGTTAAGTCCTGCACATGCCTCTGTATCCAACATTTCCTCATAGCCTGAATCTGGAATGTCCCTGTAATAGTATCATAATTTTCAATCATTAGATTGGTATTTTCACTGCCTCAGTCTAAGGCCATTTAACCCTTTCCTGTTTTACAAAATTTTGGACCTGTCCAAATCCAAAGGTTTTACAGACGAAAATTAAAAGTGGATTTAATTTGAAAAATTACCTTTCAGTAGGGTAAAAAATAGTGTGGAAAAAGAAGAAATTGCTTGTCGGAAGCAATTTCTTCTTTTTTCACAATGTTTTCTCAATCATAAAATCACAGGCACGTAAAAAGCAGGGATTAAACAGCAAAGGGTTAAGTGCTCAACTTGAGACTTAAGATAGTGGACCCTTAATAGTTCTGCAACGTTTCAGAAGTAATGACCTTTAACAGTGTTGACAGAGGTTTCCTAATGATTTTCATTAGGAAACCTCATTCAAAGTGTGAAAAATCATGAGTTCCGTTATGTTACAGAATTATCACGATCCACTACCTACAGGGTCCTGGTTCAAGTCCCACCATTACTTGGGCAAAACACTTAATAGCCAGCCCCAGTTCACCAAGCAGTAGGATTGGGTTGTAGTAGGCTAGATCCAATAGTTCTTCTAGAGGACATACAAAATCATGATTGTGAGTTCAAGAATAATTCTTTAAGTTTAAGATTTTATCGCAATCAACCTCAAATATACAAGAGATGTTTGTAAACAATTTATGCTCCCGCATAAAAGCAGGTCAATAGCCTATACTTTGTCAATCAACAAAATGCAATATTTCACAAAATACAATGAATAGAGTAGTGCACTGCACTTCTCCTCAATGAGATCTATCAACTTGTGAAGTTTCATGATTCTAGCTTGCATACCGGACAAATAACAGTCTACAAACAGACGGGCAGACAAGTGCAAAGCAATATACCTTGTTTTCTTCAAATGGAGGCATATTAAAGAAGCCAGCAACAGACATGCAGTTTGATTTAAGTTTACACTGTCTGCTTTTATGAGAATTCCAAAGACAGAATGGTTGATATGTCTCATAAAATTGGCAATTTGTTTTAAACAAAATTCAAAGCAGTGGACCCGTAATAGTTGCGCAACATTTTGGTAATGAACTTTAACAGTGTTAATTGAGGTTTCCTAATGATTTTCATTAGGAAACCTCAGTTAACATTGTGAAAGATAACGAGTTCTGAAATTTTGCAGCACTATTACAGTTCACTTCCTTAAATTCAGCAGGATAATGCTTAACAAACTTACACTTTACTATTGTGGTTATGCACTTCACAAATATGCTGGGTGGGTACTGTGGTCCATTTTTCTGCTAGTTCTACCATAGCTGTGGCATCCATCAGTCCATAACCATATCTCAAACTCACTGAAATCAACATTTAAAGAAAATTTGGAAAATGAGACTGTGTGTGACATTTGCAACAATTTGACATGTGCATGAAGGGCCAACATTAACCAACCTCAACTGCCACATAGAATAATTAAAAGTTTGCCTCACTTTCTAAAGACTTTTTTTGGACTCTATCTTTCTACAAAGCCCAAAGAGAAGACCTTGGTAAGACTGTGCAGATGCATAGGCTGGCGAGAGTCTTTGCTTGGCACACATTTGAAATTGTCGGAAATGTCACACACAGGCTCAAATATGAGCTTTTCACCTTAATTGGATTTGAATTTAAATGATAGATTGCAGATTTAACTTTGGCAGACATAGGGTAAAACGATGAGGGCACAAAAACTGACACAAATGATTCAAAAACTTTCTTTTAACCCTTTCCTGTTTAATCCCTGCTTTTTACGTGCCTGTGTTTTTATGATTTAGAAACCATTGTGAAAAAAAGAAGAAATTGCTTCTGACAAGCAATTACTTCTTTTTCCACACTATTTTCTACCCTACTGAATGATTATTTTTCAAATTAAATCCACTTTAAATTTTTGTCTGCAAAACCCTTGAATTTAGACTGGTCCAATATTTTGTAATACAGGAAAGGGTTAATCTTGATAAAAATACAACAGACAACACAACAGACCACACAAAATGTTCTTTTGCTGTATGGTGTAACTTTCATGTGATTTCCGCCATTTTATCCAACTCTCATATACATATTTTACAGAAATTGTGATAAGGCAGTGGTATCTAGTTAACACTTTCCTGTTTTTCAAAATTTTGGACCTGTCCAAATTCAAAGGTTTTTCAGACAAAAATTTAAAGTGGATTCAATTTGAAAAATAACCATTCAGTAGGGTAGAAAATGGTGTGGAAAAAGAAGAAATTGCTTGTCATAAGCCTGTGAAGTTTCGTGATTCTAGCTTGCATACTTTTTGAGATATTCTCAGGACAATAAACGGTCTACGGATGGACGGACTGCAAAGCAATATACAGTCAACTCTCGTTATAACGACCACGTTTGTTCCCAACAAAAATGTTGTTATAACGAAAATGTCAGTGTATTTAAAATCAACCCTTTTACTCGAAAGTTGATGTCATTTATTTACATCATACACTGTAAAACTGTAATATACTCTTATTTTACCTTTGAATATTGATTAAAAGTCTACAAGACTTAAGACTGAATGTTAAATCATGTTAATTATCACTTTTTGAAGAAATCTATAATAGAATTCTGTCTTTGATTGTGAACATTGTTATCTGATGAATGGTAAAGTTTCCATGCACTCTCTAGGTTTTAATTGTGGTATTTGTATTCTAAAATTGTCTGTTTTATATCAAAAGAGAGTAGGGTTCAAAGTCTCTTTGGTGGTAGCTCAGCCACATTTTAATCAAAATAGATCAATGCAAAATGTACGATCAAGATGTTTGCATAACAATCAAACAAAGTAAAATAACGACTTGCCATTTTTGCCAAGAAAAAGCGGAGTAAATGATGGTCAATTTGAACTCGTCAAATGCAAAGTGGTGTAACTATACCTTTTTTGAGATAAGTTACAACAACATCACCCTCAACCAACCAAAGATTAACAGCCGAGTAAATGATGGTCAAATTGAACTCGTCAAATGCAAAGTGGTGTAACTATACCTTTTTTGTGATAAGTTACAACAACATCACCCTCAACCAACCAAAGATTAACAGCCGAGTAAATGATGGTCAAATTGAACTCGTCAAATGCAAAGTGGTGTAACTATACCTTTTTTGTGATAAGTTACAACAACATCACCCTCAACCAACCAAAGATTAACAGCCGAGTAAATGATGGTCAAATTGAACTCGTCAAATGCAAAGTGGTGTAACTATACCTTTTTTGTGATAAGTTACAACAACATCACCCTCAACCAACCAAAGATTAACAGACGAGGGTATTGTGTTCCGGGTGGTTTAATTGTTGATAATCGCCCAAGTGGAAAACTAGTAATCACACTTCAGCATAATTTAGTACACACATGAGCATTATTAATTAACACTTTACCACGAGGTGCTAAAAATAGCCGCTAGAAATTTCCCAGGTATGAGTCGATGTATTGAATAACAACATAAAGGGGTTTTGCACTTTCGTTCCCTAATACTTTGTGTCAATGTCGGAAAACGAGAATTCCGATGTAACGAGAGAAAATAATACATTCCCTAGTTGTCTCACGATACTTTTAGCAAGTATCTATTTAAAGGCAAAAGGTCAGGACTATGATCAGTCTATGCCAATTCACAGGCTGATCAGAGTCTTTACTTGGTGCACATGTCAATTTTCTGGAATTGTAATTCAATGGAAAATATAAATTTAAATGATAAAATGCACATAGGACCATATTCATAATGTATATGTTACCTTTTCTTCCAACACCATTTGTTACCCATACTCCATCTGGCATAGGTCTAGAGGTCATCAATGTAATATATTGAACATCACGCCATGTTAGATCAGGTCTGAAAGTCAAGATAAATATCAAATGTTGTTTTTCTTCAAAAACCTCATAACTACAGCTTGTTTTAAGGTTTTTGAAGAAGGTCAACAATATGTTGTAGAACATTGTGATAATTCATATTTGCAATTACTCCTTGTTTTTATGATTTTAGAAATTAGGAGAAGTGAAAAATGCATTGAAATATTTGTGCCATTCCTTCTTCTAAAGAGAACAATCATTCTTCAAAAAATTGGTATGTTTAACACAAATTTGAAATAATATCTTCATTAGTTTTCCGTCCTAACTTGCGCATTTACATAATTTTATTTGATATTATTTTTTCTAAAAAATTGATAATTGCTTAAATCCATAACACTCAAATTGTATGATTTTTTCTCAATTCAGGCTTTATCATATTGATACCAAGGGGCTGGAGCACCTAATAATGGATTTCTAGTATTTCTCACATCAGAACTACCATTAAATCCTTTCCTAGCCTCAAGCTGCTATCCAACATAGGTCTACGATTATAAACCTTTTGATGGAAGACAAATAGTCGGAAAGAATGAGTGCCACCTTCTGAATTGAACCTTGGACCTTTTAAATGATAGTCTGACATACTACCACTGTGCTATGACAGTGGCAACCAAAACCTGGAAAATCCAGCTTGAATATGCTGCAGTTACAAACTTTTAGTTGCTTCCCAATCATATGTTAGAATATCCTTACTGTACCAATAGTATAAGAGCAATTTTTCCTGCTGCCAATGGGGCGGTGTTCTTATACTCTTATGTGTAGTTCTGTACATTTAATATTTTGTCATAGTCAACCAAAACTTTGTTTCTTTGAAACTACAGTTTGAATAAGCTGGTGTAGCAAGGATTTAGTTGCCCACAAAGGACATGTAAGGAATGTACTCACTTGACCTCTAAAATGAGAGCCACAATTCCTGCAGCCAATGGAGCGGAGGCAGATGTACCCGTATGTAGTTCTGTACATTTATTATGAAGGTCATCTGTTATCTGAAACATGCCCAACACAATACTGTTAACACAATCTTAGTTCCCAATACTTTGATATACCGGTAACATGAAAATAACACAAAATTAACAATGGAGGTAAAAAGTCACAAATTAGTAAATAGCAAACTGGCATGGACCATTTCTGACAATTTGAATTGAGCCTGAGATTCAAACACAGAGAAATCTAGACAGCCAGTATTATTTACTGTAAGCGGGGTAATTTTGGCGGTGGTTTTATTTTGGCTATAATGGCGGTCGAGCTAAAATGCGTCAAAATTAATCCACCGCCAATATTTGTCATTATTAAATGAGAAATTTCTTTATTATGATGGATATGAAATCTATACACCTTAGTCATTATTATTAAATTTATATCAAAGATATGCAGAACATACTAATTCAAATTGAAATAAGAAAATCTGCTGACAACGTTGACGTTTTGATGGGTCAGCGCAATACAATTGTAAGTGCCTATGAGGTATAGGCACTTACAATAGTATTGCGCTGATCCCTCAATTTCAAGATACAAGTTTGTTTATACATTGTAAATCACAGCGAAAACGTGTTTAAAACTCATACACGCGTTATAACTATAACAAAAGGTGTGAAAACAAACTATTGTTAAGTTTGTAGAAAGTTGACATTACTCTAGAAATCGCCTTTCTTTTACTTACGTTGTTTTGAACGATGAAAAAATGAAATATAGATAAAGCGATTTATTTTTGCGATAAGGTAAGATGGGCCAAAATAAATCACCGCCAATAAATCGTAATCGAAAAACCGCCAAATGTGGACACCGCCAATATAAAGCCGTTTACAGTAGTAGTATAATTAGTGGATTGTCTGACTGTCTTTTGATACTTTGAGACTTATCTATCTACAAAGCCCGTAGTGAAGACTATGGCTAGACTGTGCGATGCGGAGAATTTGCCTTGCAGACATTTGAAATTTTTGAAAATCTCAAACACAGGCCCACTACTTAAAGAAGTACATGTAACATGAGGAAGGAAATTAACCACTTTTTTAAAGAAAACAGTTTTTTAGTCTTAATGTTAAACTGGATTTTTTATAAATATTTTTTTTTCTAAAATCTAAAACATGTTAGTTCTTTATTAAAATGCCCCAAGTAGTGTTTTAATATTTTAGCAAATAAGCATCTAGTAAAGAGATGACAATTTAAGTTCTTCTATGTACAATTTCTACTGTAGCACAATAAATATTTCAGTATCAAGTTTTCCTGCTGTTGTTATTATCACTTCTTATCATTCATTCAGTTATGTGCAACAGGTACACTAGAATGCAATGCTATCACACTGAATAAAATCACCATAAAATAATTCAACAAATGAATTGAAAAGGAAGGAAAAACCCCATAGACTTGTGACACCAATTAGATTTCAAAACCTTTTCACCATTTAAATCAAAGGAAAAGTAACCACCACAACAGCAAAGAAAACCTAAAGAAAGACTAACCAAGACAAGAAACCTAGTATAACTCAATACAAAATAGATCCTTACCAATGCGCAGGATTTTTTTTATCTATTTATTTCCTTTATTTATATATTTTGAGTCATTATTATTATTTTTAAATTATAACACAGTGGCATAAAAGGCATACATGAAATAAGAAGAAATTACATAGCACTTTATTCTCAATAAAATTCATATGTCATGTGTTTTAACTGTGTAAACAGATAGCTTAGCCCATTTTTTACTCAATGTCATCTTTAGTGCGAGAGTTGATTCTTTTGACGTCATGTAACCCTAGTGAGCGGCCAATCTATTTGCAATACAAAATCCTTGGCTCCGCCCTCTGATTTTACCTTTTGCATATAACTTCTCATCCATAAGACTTAATTCATCGACACATCATAGCAAAAATGAAATCATTTCAAAATAGAAAGAATTAACATTACAAGAAGAAACAAGAAGTGCTTCTAAAACACTAATGCCCCTAAAAAAGCATTACATGATAATTAAGCTTGACCTAGTAAGAAGACCTCTAAAGATTGGGATTGGAGAGAGAAACTTAGTGCAAAATGTCAGCATTATAACTTGAATAGTATTGAAGTTATTGGTTCCCATTGGATTTTGGTAGACGAGGAATGGACAGACAACAGACAGACAGACAACAACAAGAGCACCGCCTACGGGTGCCTACGCACGGCTGTCAAGTGCTGGATGGTTGGAAAAAATCTAAGTCAAAAAAGGGGCATAATTTGCACAAAATGCATCTAGAGTTATCCCCCTTGTTAGTATAGGTTGATCTTTTGATGGTGAACATGTGTGCCAAGTTTCAAGTGAATGCCTTCAGTAGAACCAGAGATATAACAAAATGTCAAAGTTTTCGCATGACGACGACGACGACGACGACAACGACACGGAGGCTATAGCAATACCTTGGGTTTTCTCCGAAAACAGCCGAGCTAATAAATAATATTCAATGTTCTAGCAATGCAGGGGCATAAAAATGCACCAAATCACTTGGCTGTATCTAGATCTAACAACATCTTGAATTTCAGCATATCAGGATTGATTTGTTTGTTTGAAGGGTTTAATGTCTCTTTTTACAATCTTTCAGTCATAACATAGCGCCTGGAGCACTTATCAATGGATTCCCCATATTCCTTGTATACACATAACCATTAGATCCTTTCCTAGCCTCAAGCTGCTATCCAACTTAAAGTTACGATTATCCACCCATAGGTGGGAGACAAATGTCCAAAAGGATATCAATAGTTCAGAGCAAAACAGTTGTAACTGCCTATATGTTTATAGGCAGTTAAAACTGTTTCGCACTGAGCTATCGATATGTGCCACCACCAAGGGAACAAACCCATGACATCCCATGATGTTTTACCAACAGCACTTAGATGGCGGCACCTATAGGATTGAACATGTCATCAAACACTTCTAGTTCTTTCGATTAAAACCAAGTTATCTAGTCTCAATGGAATTGAAATCTAGATGTTAATTATGGTAATACAGCAGCAGTACTGAAATTCTGAGGAAATAATAACAACCTCATTATATTTATTTCACATTCAAATTGTATAAGACATTTAGGTCAAATGAGATCATGATCAGATTTAAGTGAAAAATGTGATAAAATAGGTGTTCATTTTGTGGATAGTTAAGAACATGGTGAAAATGATGCACATATATTCCACTTAAAATCATTCAAAATTGTTTGTCTAGTGCTTTATTCATTGTACACTCAATATTTTGAAAATGCCACAAAATCAATCGGAAACTTGGGTCCAAACATTCCATGATTGTATTGAATGGCATTAATTTGAAAGGCTCCGATTTGTCCATCAAGACACACAAATCTATCTATAGAACAATATCAAAAGGAAGTAACAGTATATTGCTGATTTCATTCAAACTGAACCAAAGAGCAGTATTCTTTTACCTCCCTTTAATAGCATTCAAAGCTTGCTATTCATACTCATTCTAATTCAATCCAAAATCGCTCATCTTATCATTTTCAGGATGTTCTAAACCTTAGGTTATACTTTTATAGGAAGAGATTTAAAGCGTGACTGCCAGGGACACTATTTTAATTGGAAATAGATATGTGAAAATGCAAAGTGTACAGACAGGCTTGTTTTGACAAAATTATAAATAGACTTTTCAGAGATAAATCCTAAATAATCTAGCCCTATGAAAGTCTTGCTGTTAGTTGGTTTGCAGTGAAATCAATGAGAATTCAAGGCATAAATTCAGTAATTTGTTATAAAAGTCAATTTCTACAAGTATATTCTTTTGTAATACACATAATTATCAGGAAAAAATATTTAGAATATAAGTTACTATGATAATCATATAAATAGTTATAAGCAAATATTGATCATTTTAATAACAATTTAATATAGTGTTAGGTATATTTTTTATGTGGTGATAGGTTTTTCCTAAATAAGAAAGCCTTATATTTCAACTCTTCTATAGGGCATTTTTCATTCTTCAGTATTTTCAGAATCTGTTCGAGACAATCTTCAAATATTCATCTGGGCCCAAGGTTATAAAACTTTTCTCAGGCTCAACTGGGAATTTTCTCAAATTTTAAATCTAAATAAATGTATGAAAATAAAAGATAATATTAATAAGTTGTTATTTTTAACAACTTATTATAATTATCTTTTATGTTAATACATTAAAATGAGTAATATAACAGAATCGGGGCTGTAATCTCAAATTCAAATTTGAGAAAATTTTGATTTGAGAATGAGAAAAGTTTTATAACCCCGGGCCCAGGTATATTAGCAGCTACTTTTATGGCTAATGTGATTTTTACCATTATTTCAGTGATGTAGGTCAATTATCACTGCTAAAAATGTAAGATTATCTCTAAGAGCCATAGATTTCATAAGAGCATTGGTTAACAATACAGGGGTGTTGTGTTATGTGCTGAAAATCAATCTGGTTACTAATTAGATATGAAATTGTAACTTTTAAAGTTTTGACACATTTTTTAAAAAAAATCAATTTAAGCAGTTAATCATATTGACCATGAGTCAAGCAAAAACAATTTGTGCTCTGAATAAACTTAATTTTCATGTTTTAACCATGACAAGTTGGAAATATCTGAAAATTTGGTTAATTTAATTTTGGGAGCACATCTACTAATGATTGACAACAATTGTAGCCATATTGTTTTAAATACATTATATTTACGTCTGATTCTAACAGTAGGACACTCACTGACCCCTAAACACATAAACATTATCTGTGGTTGTCAAACATTTAATATAAATTGTCAAAACTTTTAAAAGTAAACATCTTGTTGAATAAAGAAAGTAAATTAGCTTTCTAAGACCAGAATCTTCCAGCTGACAATATTTCATAAATTAATCATTAAATGATAGAATTATAAACACATCAGATCAGAAGTTTAAAAGATATGTATTAAATTCCATGAAAACACATTTCTGGTATATCAAATGCTAAATAGAGTAGCTGGAAGATACTGGTCACTGGCAATAAGGTTTAACTTCACTTCATCCTAGTCATGCTGAATCCTAAATAGTCCTACTATGACAAGAAGTACAGACAAAATCAGCTCACACATATGTGCAGTCTGATCACAGTCTTTACCGCCTGATTTTTCTTCTTAAGCCAGATAACCTTCAATTTTTTTTTTTTCAAAATAAATGCTAACTCACAATGAGTCCATCAATTATTTTCAGAACTTTTAGTTGAATGCAATTTTGCCTAAGTATTATTCAGCACGACAAGGAATTAAAGATGAGGTTTTCAGTAAATCAAACTGGACATTGAAGAAATACTCTTTGTATGAAACATTTTTCTTTTCATATAACAAATGTTTTTTTCTGCTAGTTGATAAATGTTTTAATAAGTAATAGCCTACAGGTCTCACGACAATATCCTTGCAGACTATAAAATCAATAACTTGGTTTATCTCAAATTGTCAATATCTTAAAATGAAGTTTAAAATCAAGAATTCAAAGGGCATTTCTCCATATATAACAATTTCAGCAAATTTTATTAACCATTGTCATGCTGAGCCCGGATTATTCTTGCTTATGTAGGAAATAAAGACAAAGATCAACCTGCATATATGTGCAACCTGATTCTTGTCAAGACCAATGTGCTTTCTATCCAGAAAATTTTAAAATTTGTATATACGTGGTGTATTTGTAAAATAATTACTTTCTCATAATAGGCACAACCAGTGCTTTCAGTACTTTGATTTGGATTCATTTTTGTTAAGATTTTTACCCAGCATGACAAGGGTTAGGGTTGTGGACCCATAATAGTTTTGCACTGTTTTGGAAATGATGAACTTTAACAGTGTTAACCGAGGTTTCCTAATGATTTTAATTAGGAAACCTCGGTAAACATTGTGAAAGATCATGAGTTCCGAAATGTTGTAGACTTATTATGGTTCCACTACCTTAAGGTTAAATAAGCACACACATGATAAGGACTAGGATAAATCAAGTGACAGAGAGAGAAAGCCTCCACCAAGGTTAAACCTGGATTTATTCATCACCGCAGTCACTTACGACTTTCTGCTCACTGCCGCTCCCACTGCTAAATGTGGTAGCGAGTGTGGACGCGCATTCCTCGAGGTAAAATGGTCGACTCATCCTCTGAGAAATGCCACTTATACTTAACGTGTAAATGCTATTAGTGTAGCCGTCACAAGAGCATGAATCTGACATGCGTCCCCCATTGCCGCTCGCCCATACAAATATAGCTCCTTTACCATTTCGGCCCTGTGGATGTCAAACATGTTGCTAATGTAACATATCTTACAAACTGAGGACTTAGTACAAAACTATTGTAAGTGCCTATAAATTTATAGGCACTTACAAAAGTCCTGTGCTGAGCCGTCAAAACATTATCAGACAGTACCAAAACAGACATATTGAATATATACTCATGTATAACCTGTGCTCTTTTCATGTTTGTTTTTTTCTCTCTCCACAATTTCATATTCATGCACAGCAAAACCATCAGAAACTATGAAATAGATTCAAAGACACTTTAGCAACAAAACATGAAGTCAGAAACATTGATGATTGCCATATGGTTTATTGAAGAGGTCCATTTTTTCCAGGTGATTATTTGTAAATGTCAAAATCATTATACGAGTCTATAAAACCTGTTGTAATATGCCTTTCTTATCATTAACCTTTATGATCTATTATGAGCTAAATTGGCCCTTTGTGATTTACTTTACTAATTTTACTTTTTTTTACTTTTCTACATTCTGACACTTCATGAAAGAACACAGGTCATACAAAACCACAACTGTGGTCTAAACACAACTATACAGATACTGACACTTAACAAACCCTGCCACATGCCTATGCAGGGAATAGCAACAACACAAATGCATCATACATGAATGCATGAGCACTTGCGCAAGCAACGGAAATACCTACGATTTGTTTCTCATTATAGGTTCCGCTACTGTAGGTGGTTGCCAGTGTTGATGAACATTCCTCGAGGTACCAGGGTTTACGCCCATGTTGTGATATGCTACTGATGGACAATGTGTAAATACTGTTGGTATAGCCATCACAATTACAACTATCCTTTGTATTACCGCCATTACCCGAGGCCCAGACAAATATTGAACCTTTACCATTACGCCCCTAAAAATAATTCAACTTGAAGAAAAACAAGGCAATCATATATACAATCAACTTCAGGTTACTGTTAAATTCATTATCCAAATCTGTTATGTAAAATTTTCTTAGTATTTTTTCCATTTCTTTTTTTTTTCCATGATAATCAGCCAGTGTAGTGAACTACAGGTGTCTCCATTGAATGCAGGTGCTTCAAGTAAAATAGAATTCTGAAGCATATAGACTAATCACCCTCCATCTCTCTCATGTTTTCTTTGTCTTTTTTTATTAAACTCTAGATTTTTGCATACCTATAGTCATCTTTTACAACAAATAGGCATTTTTTATGACCAAAGGGACAAAGATTGAAGAATGCAGTAAAGGAAAGATGAAATCCAGTGATTATCAAAAACATCAATTTTTCAAAAATGTTTTCTATCCAACAGAATCATAATTTAACCCATGTCATACTGAGCCAAGAATATTCCTGGCAAAAATAGACAGGCTGTTTCACCTGTTTTTCCCATATAAGCCTGAGAAGTCTGAAAAATATATGTGACCAGTCACGCAAAAAGGGACCATCTGGGAAATGCGTAAGTGCCGACTCTAGTCAGACTGCGCGGATTGCGCAGACTGACTAGGGTCGAAACTTTTTGCAATGTGCTTATTTGTTGAATCTAGAATGTTCAATCTACCTTCCAGTGAAAGAATTTTTGAAATGCGACCTCTGGTTGACCAATGCTAGGCCAAATCTCATTTTCAAATTTTTATCATACAGACTTCCCAAATGGTGCCTTTTCGCATGACAGGTCACATATTCAAAAGAAATACAGACAATTAGAGCATTCAGTGCTTTAAGCACTTTGATTTTCAGGAATTTTGGCAAGACTCTTATTCAGCATGACAAGGGTTAATAAAATTTCATGTCTGTCTTTCATTTAATATAAACTAATCTATATTTTTTGTTATTTTGAAAGAGCTAAAGAAGAGGTTTTATAAAGATAAATGTGTTATTTAAAATTGTACACCTTTCTAAAATCATCTGAACTACAAAATTTCAATGAGTACCCACAACAAAGGGATCATATCAATGGCTCAGTGTTAAACAATTGTTACCACCTTTACACAGATAGGTAGTGACAACTGTTTCGTGCTGAGCCATCGATATTTGTCTTGCTGATATATCTATTTATAATCAAGTTTCCACTCAACCCGTATCTTCAGTTCTGCTCAAGTCTTCTAAGTAAATCTGGTTAATTCAAAATCTAACATATCAATTAAAATTGATAGAGGTATCTTGGCGGCAGAAGGAGTAGAGTTAGTTCTTACTATTCATCCATAAAAACATTTTTTTTAAGTTTTTTTCAATTCACATTAACAAATTAATATTGTACCTGATTATAATCACCACCTTTATAGCACTACACTACTCAAAGGTTCTAGGCGGTAACCTTACATTTCTCAATTTTCCACATATTTTCAGCTTTATTTTGAACTTTGCCTTTTGAAAGATTGACCATTCAGCCATCATCCTGTGCAATTCTTTTGTAAAATCATGCATATGGTAGACCTAAAAATTGTATCAAGTGCCTGTACCCTTAAATTCAAAAGTCACAAATATGTCAATTTTTTGAGAAATTTGAATTTTTCAATACTACAAAAATGCAAATCCTTCGTTTATATGTACTGATATCAATGGAAGAATGCCTGTGGACTTCTATAAATTAACCTTTCTCTGCTTTCTAATTCCAAGAAGAATTGTCAAAAATACCCTGCCCACAAATGTTAACTTTGAAATTGAAGGTGCTCCTACATTCGTTTAATTTAAAAACATTTCTTGATTTTCTTTGCTCATTTTTTTCTTGTCTACATTATTCAAGTGTAAATGGGCTGAAACTATGCGGCATTTACCACATATGACCAAAAAAGCAAGTGGCCGCTATGGAGTATTTAGGAGTGTATAGGTAAATTATAGCAAATTTTCCCACGTGGAAGAATCAGGAAGTCAGGGTAAACCTGTGCTATTATACCTGTTTCACCCCATCCTTGAAGGCACTTTTTGCTAAAACCCCAGGCCCGTCTACAACCCTGCCATCATCATCTGGTCCCCAGCTAGCAGAATATATGTCAATATGGCTACGATTATGGCCCAGGGATGCAGCTTCAACAGCATCAAATACGTCACCATCCAACATACGGACACCTACGGGTATAACAAATAACACTCTTAACTATTTCTTAACCCTTGTCATGCTGAACCCGAAATATTCTTCCTTTGGCAGGAGCTAAAGACAAACATCAGCCTGCACACATGTGCAGTCTGATCCTGTCTATACCACCTGGTTTTCCTTTTTAAACCAGAAATGTTTTAGAAATTATATTTTCCAAATCAAATGCCGACACACAAGTAGAAAATTCAGAGCTTTCAGCACTTTGATTTATATGTAGTTTGCCAAGGATTTTTATTCAGCATGACAAGGGTTAATTATCAACCATTGAGTTTTTTTAGTGTTCCTCTAGAGATTTGAATGAGATCTGGTTGTTCAGTAGTAATAAATCTACCCAAAGTAATAAGTTATGAAATGATAACCTTTAAGAAGACATTTAATTCATTTAAGATGTAAGACACTATGTAGGTGTGCAAAACCACAACATAAGAACGGATGTTTTATGAATCCTTTATGGCATTTCCTTTATGGCATTTCCTTTTATGATCTGTTGTATAACAGCTAAAAACCATGTCCATTTAATTATTTGATGTGTTTTTTATATCTCAAAGAAGGAAAATATGACCCCCTTTTTGCAAATCATGAAATTTGAAAATAATCACACCCAGACTACAGCATTTTGTTCTTACCAATTAGCATGTACTAATTTTCTTTTCAAGACATTTTGTGCTTTATAAGGTTCACACTTTATACTTCATAGATTTGACTCTTAGCTTAATTTACACTGTAAAGAACCATGAACATGATCAATATTGATTCAATACAGTAAAACTTGTATTAAGCCACCAGGAATGGGACCAACAAAAAGAGGTCATTAAAGAAAATGGTCGCTTAATACACGTTTTGTTTACAATTAAGAAATCAAATATGTATAATATTGCCAAATTCTAAAGTATCCAACGATGTAAAAACTCACCAGAATCGTCTGATTTAGACGATTCTGGTGAGTTTTAACTTCATAGGATTCATTCACAATACTTTTTTTATACCAGTGATATCAATTTTTTTCAGATATTCAATTTAAAGATGGGGTTTTTGGATGCAGTCGTTTAATAAAAATGGTCGCTTAATAGACGTGGTCGCTCGGGCAAGATTGACTGTATATTGACACATCTTAGATATTGTCTGCCCTCCATCAATAAATGTGTCAATCCAATTGGTCAGATTGGTTTAAATCAATTGGTTTCACATTCAATGGGAAATAAGTTCTTACAACTTAGTGAAATCCCTCTCTGTTCTGTAAATGGTTATAATTCCACAGAATTGCCAAACATGCAACTCTTTCCTCCTATTTTAATCGAGAAAGGTTATGCAACCTATATATCAGTTACCTTTCAAATTGAGATTTTACATTTTTGACTTTTCATCTTCAAAAATCTCATATTTCCGAAATGATAACAAATCAATGGCTCAGTGTGAAACAGTTGTAACTGCCTATAAACATATAGGCAGTTACAACTGTTTCTCATTGAGCAATCAATAAAGTAGCTACACAAAGACCTCAAAGACCTACCACCAATTTTAGAATCATATGCCACTCCTACCACACAAAAATTATTATTGGCTTTGGCTGAGACTTCCCCTGCACATCTTGTACCATGTCTGAAAATAGGAATTTTAAATTAAATTCTTCCAAAGTGGCAATGAATAAATTGGTGATTCTAACCCTTATATAACCCTTATCCTGTTTTTCACAACATTTTCCTGTTATACACAAGTCTTTGGAAGACAGTGTAGACTGAAATCAGCCAGCACAGATGTGCAGCCTGATCTTAGAACACAGTCCCTACTAAATAGTTATGGGAAAATTTGAGACAGACTGTATGAGGGTCCCAAAAATTGGCAATTCATTTGAAACAAAATTCAAATTCTGCAGGATAAGAGTTAATGGATCTACATAATTTCAAGATTGCGAATAAATAATGAACCTTTTCTAAACCCTTACATAACAACAGTATTTAACATTAGTCCAAATTGACAGAAGTTGCCAACAACAATTTGAACAAGATAAATAATTACCCCTCCCTGTTTTTGTTTAATTTTTTTTGACTGGTTAAAATTTAAAAAGGTTGCAAAGGGGTGAAAATTTGAAAAGTAACAATTCTATAACAGACAAAAAACATAGTAGGAAAACTGGAAATTAATTGTTAAATTTCTCCTGTTCTCAGAAAAATTTCAATAGCTCTATTCTACCCAGTCTATCAAAGAGCAAGATTGTGAGTAAGTGGTTTATTGATAAATCTACTTAATATAATCAAAAGGAAAAGGATAACTATGAAGATTTCACTATCCATCAGAGGTACAGAAGAGAGGGCGTAATGCCAATCTAAAATCTTTATTTCTAAAAGAAACCCTATGTTGCAGGTACTCATTTGAATTGTCTCGGCGAGACGATTCCAATGAGTAACCACAAAACAGGAGTTATGCAAGGTTTATTTGAAAATTTCAAAATGAAACTAAAAGTACCGCCACTATCTGTAGCTCTGAATCCATGATTCTGTGAAAGGCTTCCTGACAAGAAGAAGGTTAATGCATTTTTGACATTATTGTATTGTATTTTACAGTTTCAAGGCTTCTTCCACTCAAATAAATAACAGGAACACTTCACCATGTCATACTGAACCTGGAATTATCCTACTTTGGCAAGCTGTACAGGCAAAAATTTTTTGCTTTTGTTTTTTAAATCAACAAAGTATGCCATGATACTTAAATGCAGTACATGTACTATCTATAATCAAAATGATTTTCAAATTAAAACAACTTACTTTCAAAAGTTCAAACTTATTTCTAAAGAAAAAAAGGAGCAAATGACAATGGAAAGTGGATTCAAAGAAATCATCCTTAATGGTAGAAAGCAGAAGTTGCTAGATTCAAGCTATTTATGGTTTTTCTCACAATATTTTTTCAAGTATAAAATCATAGGAAAACAAATGTAACAAGAGGCCCAATAGGGCCTGTATCGCTCCACTGGATTAAAAATCTCAAGATTTGAAAGAGAGATATTGAAAATAGAAGGTAATGAAAGTGAACAGCATTCAAAGGGAATTCTGACTTTTTCTAAGTTGAAACTAACTTATGAAGAAATGAACTTATTTAACTAATATGTAAAATTACGAGGAAGAAAACTATATAGATATCACTTTGAAACAAGAGGACCAGAACCGCTGACCTGAATTTTATTGATCCAGTGGATCTCATCCAATCCAAATTTCTTGAACAACTTTAGAAGAGGGTCACCCAAGGAACATTCTGGTAAAGTTGCATTGAAATAAGCCTAATGGTTCAGGAGGAGATGTCGTTCAAAGATTTCAGGGGGTCAAAAAAAGCCCCGCCCTGCCACGCCCATATTTGGGGGTCAATCCAAATTTCTTGAACAACTATAGCAGAGGGTCACACAAGGAACATTCTGGTAATGTTTCATTGAAATTGGCCTAATGGTTCAGGAGGAGATGTCATTCAAAGATTTTGGGGTCAAAATAAGCCCTGCCCTGCCATGCCCATATTTGGGGGTCAATCCAAATTTCTTGGTTAACTTTACAAGAGGGTCACCCAAGGAACAATCTGGTAAAATTTCATTAAAATTGGCCTAATGGTTCAGGAGGAAATGTTGTTCAAAGATTTCTGGGTCAAAATAAGCCCCACCCTACTACGCCCATATTTGGGGGTCAATCCAAATTTCTTGAACATTTTCAAAAGAGGGTCACCCAAGGAACATTCTGGTAAAGTTTCATTGAAATCGGCTCAATGGTTCAGGAGGAGATGAGGTTCAAAGATTTTGGGGTCAAAATATGCCCCGCCCTGCCACGCCCATATTTGGGGGCCAATCCAAATTTCTTGAACAACTTTAGAAGAGGGTTACCCAAGGAACATTCTGGTAAAGTTTCATTGAAATTGGCCTAATGGTTCAGGAGGAGATGAGGTTCAAAGATTTCGGGGTCAAAATAAGCCCCGCCCTGCCACGCCCATATTTGGGGGTCAATCCAAATTTCTTGAACATCTTTAGAAGAGGGTCATGCAAGGAACATTCTGGTAAAGTTTCATTTAAATTGGCCTAATGGTTCAGGAGGAGATGTCATTCAAAGATTTTAGGGTCAAAATAAGCACTGCCTGGCCATGCCCATATTTGGGGGTCAATCCAAATTTCTTGAACAACTTTAGAAGAGGGTCACCCAAGGAACATTCTGGTAAAGTTTCATTGAAATTGGCTCAATGGTTCAGGAGGAGATGTCGTTCAAAGATTTCGGGGTCAAAATATGCCCCGCCCTGCCACGCCCGTATTTGGGGGTCAATCCAAATTTCTTGAACAACTTTAGCAGAGGGTCACCCAAGGAACATTCTGGCCAGGTTTCATCAAAATCCACCCATTGGTTCAGGAGGAGAAGATGTTTAAAGAAAAGTTTACGCACGCACGGAAGGACGGACGCACAACGGACACCTGGTCATGACAATAGCTCGCTGGCCTTCGGCCAGTGGAGCTAAAAAACCAATGCGCGTATGGGGAAAGTATAAAAGCATGATAGCCTCTCAGGGATAACAAAAACCTAAGAAGAACTTGATATTATGAGATTGTGTCCATTTCCGATGCTTCTTGCAGGCGCTTTTAGCATTGATATAAGACGCTTCATGTCTAGCCACTGTTTCTAATAAGGAATACATATTTGCTTTAAGCTTTAGAATTCCTAGTTAAGTCGAAAACTAGAACTGTCGCAGAACGGACTTATACCCCCCACCAGCACTTTGTCAAAATGTAAGTGCTTTAAGTGCAAGATGTGTTTGTAACAAATATTGAGGTCATATACAGCAATTGCATGAAGTTTCATGATTCTAGATCCCTTGGTTCTTGAATTAGAGTCTGGAAACGAAAACTGAACAAAAATTTAATGTGACCTTGACCTTTGACTTATGTGACCTAAAAACAATAGGGCACTTCCTTGAGTCATGAGTAACATTTACACACAGTTTCATGATTCTAGGTCGCTTGGTTCTCGATTTAGAGTCCAGAAACGAAAATTGAACAAAAATGTACTGTGACCTTGACCTTTGACCTATGTGACCCCAAAACAATGAAAATTGCAGGTGCACAACTTCATATGATAGGATTAATTACCCAATTTGGTAACTCCCCTTATGGATACTGAGTTTTTCAATTTTAAATTTTGACTACTCCCTTCCCCCCCCCCCCCTTTCCATTAAATGTTCAAAGTGGCATAACTCTGAAACTAATGACTGGATCAGGATTAAAATTGCAGGTGCACAACTTCATATGATAGGAAACAGCCTGATAAAATTTCAGCAAAATTGGTCCAAAACTGTGGGAGGAGAAGAGGACACAAAATTATGTCTACGGACGAACAGACGGACAGACGGATGGACAACCTGATTCCAGTATAACCCCCCCCCCCATACCTTCGTTGTGGGGGGTATAATAAGATATGTGCATCATGTGGAAATTAGTGGAATAATTAAACAATGTTCATCATTTTCTATGTTTTTCCCACAAAATCATCGCACAGTTCTGAGTTCAATTTCAAAAAAGGACAAACAGAATGAAGCACATAAGTTCTTGCATGGACTCAACAGAAAATCAGGGGGACTCGCAAAGAGCCATTAGAAAATTTCCAAACTTGTGGCTGAAAGCCTGAGACTTTAGTTGTTTGAGTAAAGACCTGGAAGAAAGCCTCAATAATTCATTCCATTTGGTTCATTAGTTGCAAAAGTTTCATCAAAACTTCTGATGAGAATTTGAGTGCTGATTTATATTTTTTGAAAACTATTTAATATCTTATAATTTCATATACAGCTAGTATGCGAGTTGTTTTTAGCCAAAAGATTAATAAAACATCAATTTTGGTTATTTAAATAGTGTGTCTGGTTTCTCACAAATGTCTCTAACTTTTGAAGAGACATGACACATAAGTCCCCTACTTTATTCTTCCTCACCAGAACAATGGTTTCTATTTGTGTATCATGCCTGTGTCATAACACAGTTAGTAGCTAGAAATTCCGTATTCGATCCCTTATGGTGGCACTCATCCTTTCTGACTATTCTTGTCCCACCAATGGGTTGATAATCCTAACCTATGCAGCTGGAGGCCAGGAAAGGATGTAATGGTAGTACTGGTGTGAGAAATTCCAGGCATCCATTGTTAGATACCACAGCTGCAGCAAAATAACTGAAAGACTGTTCCATCCTTTCCTAGCCTCAAGCTGCTATCCAACATAGGTCTATGGTTTATTGACCCATTGGTGAGAGGCAAATAGTCAGAAAAAATGAGTGCCGCTGTCGGGGATCAAACCCACAATAATTAGAATGACAGTCCGAAACCCTACCAACTGCACTATGACGGCGGCAGTTTAAGACTGAAATAAACAATTACTATAAATCCTATGTATATCTCCATATAAAAGTTACTTTGCCATCAACTATTTATTATACCAGATACTTCCTTCACTTACCTGTTTGTGTTTGCATAGTCATAACGAGGCATTGGATCGGGGTCATGCGCATTGACATCATAACTCGCATATGGATCCTAAAATATAAATATCGAAATAATGGTTACAAATGGTTAATGGAAAAAAATTGCCTATAGTGGGGTCAGTGCAACAATATTGTAAGTGCTTATATATATTATAGGCACTTACATTAGTGTTGCACCTACCCTTAAGTATTTCATTATTCAACTGATAATTATAAGATGGTAATGAAATATTTATGAAACTGCTTTTTTGGAGCCTATGAAAGCAAAATACCGGTTTGTTGTTGTTATCATTACTGTTGTCCTATTAATGGGGAGAGGGGGAAGAGATATTCTCAATAACAGAAACATTAAAAGATCTAATTGCTTATATCAAGGACAAATCTCGTAAGTTTCTACAATATAAGAAGTCAGTTGAAGGGGAACTTTCCGAAATTTCACAAATTCTACAAACCTCTCAGATTATCTAGATTCTACTCTTAATAACAAAATATATGAAAGTTCCACAACTAAAACATTTCAAAAGGCTTATTAGATTTAAATTTCTGTTAATCAAATCAAATCAGAAAATTAAAAATAAAATAAAAACATTGAAGAAATTACTTATTACATCTAACTTTTTACTTGTCCAACATTGTTTTAATTTCCCAATTTCATTCTCAAAGACATAAATACTAGCGATTAATTGTCTGTTCAGTAGATAAGGGCTTCATATCGTCGTTGATATTCTAAAACCTCATAACTACAGTTTAAATCAAGCTGCAGTTAGGAGGATTTGGAATAACCTGACGATTTACTACAATTTACATAACAGCCAGGGGATAAAAGGTTTGGGAGCTCAGGAAATGGATTACTTAATAGCAGCACAATGTCAACAGTTTTTGCCTAATTGAAATTCTCAGTTGTACTATATTATGGAAATAAGGTTCTACCATTGGTCTTATTAAATCCCAGTCTGGAATTCATCCTGAAAATCTATCATCACCTCATTTAAGGAAAATGTACTATTTGGCCAAAATTTTTTAACAAACTTGATAGATCCTTTCAACCTTAAGATTTATGAATCCTCGATTCCTGTCAAACCATTCCATACAGGGGCACAGCTTACTGTAATTAAACTTGGTCATGCTGAATAAAAACCCTGGCAAAATTTGATTCAAATCAAAGTGCTGAAAACACTTATTTTGATTTTCAAAAAAATGTTACTTTTTTGTTTTGAAAAAAGAAATTTTGTTTGTTTATTTGAATGGAGTCTTACATGGCTTTCAACATTATTTCAGTTATATCGCGGTGGCTGGAGCACCTAAAAATGGATTCCTAGTATTTCTCATACCAGCACTACCTCCAGCTGCTACCTGACATAGATCTACCATTTTCAACCCATTGGTGGAAGACAAATTTTAAAAAAAAGAAAGTCAGGTGGTATAGACTAAGATCAGCCTGTACATATTTGTGCAGTCTGATCTTTGTCTACACCTCCAGCCAATGCAGGAATATTCAGCGTTCAGCATTACAAGGAATAACTACTGAAGGAGATACCAAAAGCATCATCACAGACACAAGGCACTAGCAAGGAAATAGTGTAAGAGGATGTAACTAGTAGACCTTCAATGATGTAGCCTTCTCTATCATGACCTGATGGAGAAGCTTTTGTTTTGTTTGTTTGAATGGGACTTTACAACACTTTCAACATTTTTTCAGTTATATAGTGGCAGCTAGAGCACCTAATAATGGATTCCTGATATTTCTCACACAAGTGTTACAATTACATCTTTTCCTAGCCTCCAGCTACTATCCAACATAGATCTAAGATTAATGACCCATTGGTGGGAGACAAATAGTCAGAAAGAATGTGTGCCACTATTGGGGATAAACCCAGGACCTCTAGATTGACAGTCCAATGCGCTACCAACTGGGCTTTGATGGCATCGATGATGGAGAAGCTCTCAGCCAGATTATCAGAGATATGGCTAATGTGTAATTCTCTCCTATAGGGGGAATCTGGGGTTCTCATTTCAGATTTTCAGTAAGATTCATGGTAGAAAAACTGCATACCCTCAGACAGACAGATACTTTTTTGGGGGAATTCTCATTATCTTTAAAAGATAAGAGCATGTACTTCCATGGCTACATGAAAATAAGCCCCTTACAGATGAGAGAATGTAATCATAAACCTATTGATTTTGGAGAAAAATTACATCTAGAATACAAAGGATGTATAACACCTCATTGTACTGAGATACTATTATTAATATTATTAATATAATATTCATGTTCAAAGATAAACATATAGCTCCGGTGCTCAGAGTAAGAAGGAAGTTATTTTTTATAAAAAGTCTCTTTTTTTTCTTCCAAAACTAATATATTTTGGTACTCAATGAGCTTTTGTGTACATATGATTGAAATACTTCTTTTCATACAGATTTGGATTGGGATACAATTATTGATAAAAACATGCCCTTATCTTGAGCTCATTCACATCACCAAGAATACTAATCAAAACAAGATGTTTACATTTATGTCCCCCCCCTTCCTGTAAGAGCAGGAAAATGTCAATCAACAAACGGAAATAACTAAAAAAATATGATAAGTAGAGTTTTGGTTCTTGTACACTGCAGTTTTCTTCTATCCACCTATGAAATTTCATGGTTCTAGCTTGCATACTTTTAGAGATATGCTCTGGACCAAAAAAAAAAGGTCTTGGGACAGACTGACCAACATACAGACCGACCAACAAGTGCAAAGCGAAAAAAACCCTCTTCTTTGAAGGGTGCATAATAACATAATTTGATGACACATGCAAGACCTAAGAAAGGATTTGATAAAATGCCTGACACCTGAGTCAGGTAAGATCTTCTTTGGCTAAGTGGTTAGCTCATTGGTCTTATTAACCTATATTATTTTTCATATGAGTTTGACCCCATCCATTTTCCGCGCTATGCTTCAGTTATGGATTAAAAGGGATTGTAAAAATTATTATCAAAATAATCAATGGTTTTCTGTATTTAGCTAATTTTAAATTCACTTTGGCCTATGCAACTTAAAGTAGAGTGTTTATCACATAATTGCAACTAAAACCCCCCAAAAGAATCATAAAAGCTGGCAAGACAGTATCATAATTGGTAGAAACTGGGGAATAACCATTGGATGCCTAATGATAGGGTGTGATAGTGATCTAAATTTTATTCTGAAAAGAGCTTAATTAAGCTGTAGTTACAAAGTTTGGTCAATCAAGGATGATATAATTCGAGGGTTTGTACTGTACTTAGTGTCTATACATTTTAGTCCCCTTTCCCTTTAATTTGAGATAGATTTCCTCTCAACAATCACATAAATGAATTTTCATAGGAAATTCACATCAAATTAGAGAAGAACAATTCCTTAAAATTTAGGCATTTGAGGTGGGTTTTCGTAGTAAAAAATGTAGGGGTGCTACCTTTAGGGAGGGAACTATTATTAGAGGAAATACGGTATGCTTAAAATGAACAATTGCTACTACTTGATGGACTTAAGTACAATGTATCAGACTTTTATTGGAAAAACAATGTCCAATATGATAATACAAACTTATAAGATAGTGCTGAAATAGAAAATTAATATCAAGTAACCATTCACTATAATTGTGATTTTTAGCTAGATAAATCACCATTATGGTTAATGTTGTTTGGCTTCCTTTTACAGCATGGAAATCCAGCTCACTGTCATCTCAATTTATTAACCCTTGTCATGCTGAATCAAAAACCTTGACAAATTTTCAGTTAAATCAAAGTGCTGGTAAGTACCGTATGCACTTATTGTGAGCTGGTATTCAACTTGAAAATCGATTCTTTATAGTTCTTCTGGTTTGAAAAAAATCAGGTGGTGTAGACCATGGTTAGACTGCACATATGTGCAAGCTGATTTTTGTCTATACTTCCTGCCAAAACAGGAATATTCCAGATTCAGCATGACAAGGGTTAATCTTTTGGCAGGCGTGCAAAAGTGATTTTTAGCAATTGTCCCAAAAAAGATGTGGGAATAAAATTTTCTACTAATCAAGAAATACTAAAAGGTTGCCCAGTTGCAACTGCTGTCAAGCCTTCAAAAGTTTTACCATGAACTTGACCTTGATCGTAGAATATAAAATAAAGACTCAATTTTAACATTTAACCTTCTGAAACCTTGCCTTGACCTTATCAAAACTGACATAGTTATCCTTGAAATCTATATGGGTCGTCTCTACACAATCATCAAGAATGGTGATGACAACATTTTCATTGTTCACTCACAAAAACTTATATAGTTATCCTTTAAATCTGTATGGATTCTCTCTAAATACATACTTACATAGTTATCCTTTAAATCTGTATGGGTTCTCTTGATATATATGCTTACATAGTTATCCTTTAAATCTGTATGGGTTCTCTCTAAATACATACTTACATAGTTATCCTTTAAATCTGTATGGGTTCTCTTGATATACATACTTACATAATTATCCTTTAAATCTGTATGGGTTCTCTCTATACCATCATCAAGAATGGTGATAACAATATTTCATTGTTCACATACATACTTAAAATTATCCCTTAAATCTGTATGGGTTTTCTCTATATACATACTTACATAGTTATCCTTGAAATCTGTATGGGTTCTCCCTATAAACCTAATTTACTTTTATAGCTGCCCATATTCTAATAATTGCCCATCCCCCAAAACACCGCTAAAAATCAGCCATTTTAAGACAGAATTTCGGAAGTTGTTGACTCTAATAATCGCCCATCCCCAATTTTAGAAAAATTGCTCATGCAATCCAGAACGTAAACTTCCCATTTTTTTCCAACAAAAATTATAAAATCCATGCAACACCTTCAACAAATACGAAAAAAAATCCGATGATTCATGTTCTAACTTGGATTCATTTATGAGATTTGCTGAAGATCGAGAAATGCTTGTGATCCTTTTTATGTTTGCAATGATCGTGACTGCATAATTTACTCAGATTTGAATAACTTCTATTTAGCTTCTCTGTTTTATCTTAAACACTGATTATCAAAAATATTTTCTTAAAGCTGCTCTTGCACAGATTGGGAGAATGTGAATTTTAACATTTTTCGTAAAATCAATCGGAATAAACTACCCCATCATGTTGAAGCCTTTAAAATAACACAATTCAATCTGGTAATGCATCGAAAGAAAGACCGATATACCCGAATTTAGGTTAAATTCATTCTAAAAAATAAAGTGACTACTAACGCTAAAAAAATTATTCTTCAATTTCGAGCCAACTATTATTGCTTGACATTCGGCATGTTTGTCCTATTCAATCAAAGACTAAGGTTAAAGTATTTGACAGCTAGAAACTTCATATCAATACAGGCAAAAAATGAAAGGTTATTCACGGAAAATTACGATTTTGTAATAAATAGACTAGAAATAAATAGACTAGATACCTTACTGAGCTTGCCACTTCGAAAAAATAAGTTACAAAATTATTGAAATATGTTGTTTCTAGTGCCAATGCTTTGAGCCATTCTTCATAGTCTAAAAATACACACATTTCCAAAACTTAGAACAAGTTTTGTATTTTTTCTATTAAAAACTGTGCAAGAGCAGCTTTAATCAGATGTCAAAGAAAGTACGCCTGCATGATTTCCGCCAAATTCCTGTCAGACGTAGCTATGACGTAAACATTTCCCACTGATGGAAAAATGAATATTTTTCGTCCTAAACGGGGTTTCTATCTTTTTATCTAAAATTACGTTATTCTTGAGAAACAATTAAATTTAAAGAATTTACCAATATTCAATGTTTTTTTTAATCCTCGTAGCAATATGGCCAATAAAGGCAAATTGAATAAATATTTTTGTCTCCAAACGAGGTTAAGGATGTGGAACAGTTTATTTCAAACAGAGGGTGAACATATGATCAAAGACGTCGACGGCTATTTTTGGAAGTGTTTCCAGAGCTTGCATGCACCCATTGCTTGATAGATGCCAAACCCTTTTAAAATTAATATATAGGCGACTCTTTGTGACTTTGTTGTGGATTATAAAATGGAGGAAAACGGGATACTTAATTTTATTTCGCAACAGGTGCGACAATTTCCTGTTACAGCTTAATTTATGCTTGTAATTTCGCGAAAAAAATACGAGAAGCAAACAATAGGTTAAAATTGAAATGCGAAGTGTAGTTACAATCCTTTGGAATCATTACAGCCCTATGTGGTATTTTCTAATCTACGGAAACGAAGAATAATACAACTTTTTGAAACTTGAGAATCATTTATTGAACACTACAAACATGCATCATCAAGTAATTTCATTCTTCTTGGCCCGTAATCTGTGTTAGGCAAAAAAGATGAGTACAAAAATTGACATTTAAAAACAATAGTCTGGAATAAAATTCAAAATCTTAACAGAACAGCAAGGTCGTCAGCATCTACAGTTTTTTTAGGGCACTGTATCAAAAAACGAAATTCTTTTTCCATTTAATGATCAATTAACTTTTATTTATTCCATTATTTGAAAGTGGAATATAAATACAATCACAAGACTCCCTTGGTTTCAAAGCAATGTTATTTAAAACAGTGTATCTCTGTTAATTGAAAAACGATGACAATGAACAACCCGCGAAGTATAAGTAGTATCATTATGATGCGCCTTTGTTCCTCCTTTATGGAAATCAATTTGTATTTACCAGAAAGGTATCACATTGTCACTTTTTAGGGACATTTTAGGTCTGTACATAGGAAGTTTGAGTTATTCCCCAACAGAATACCTCCAATAATCGCCCAAACCAAACAGTGTCATTCATGACTATTCTTATTATCATCCAGGCAAATTTTAGAATAAATACAGTATACACATACATGGTTATCCTTTAATTCTGTATGGGTTCTCTCTATATACATACTTACATAGTTATCCTTTAAATCTGTCTGGGTTCTCTCTATACCATCATCAAGAATGGTGATAACAATATTTCATTGTTCACATACATACTTACATAGTTATCCTTTAATTCTGTATGGGTTCTCTCTATATACATGTACATACTTACATAGTTATCCTTTAAATCTGTATGGGTTCTCTCTATACCATCATCAAGAATGGTGATAACAACATTTTTGCCTGTCACACCTCTCTTCCAGGCACCCATTACATTCATATCTGTATGGTTAAGACCTCCACCATGCTACAATTAAACAAGAGGACCATGATGGTCCTATATCGCTCACCTTCGTCTCTTTGACTTCTCCCTTAGCAAAATTAAATACTTGAAAGATCATTAAATGATCATTAAATTTTTCAAAGAAAAACATAACTCTATTTCTATGATCGCTGCATAAATTTCTATCCTTTTCTAAACAAGTTTCATGTGACTTGGCCAACATTCTGACCATGTTTCATAAAGATTGGGCAATATTTGTGGCTTCTAGAGAGTAAACAAGAATATTGTCATTAAAGCCCCTTTTCCCGTGATATGGCACGGATCCTTCCCATTTTCAATAGGGTTCATCCTTGTGACCTGGCCAACATTCTGACCAAGTTTCATGAAGATTGGGCCATATTTGTGGCCTCTAGAGTGTAAACATTAAGATTGTTGACGCCGGACGACAGACGACACACAACGCATGACGGACGACGGACATTCAATGATCATAAAAGCTCACCTTGAGCACGATGTGCTCAGGTGAGCTAAAAAAAACAACATGATTTCACAGAAACTGAGAAATAGCATGTCAACATCTACAATTTATTTTCTGTATAGTTCAAGATTATGCTGTAAGGCTTTTACTAACTTCTAAAACTCTGGAGTCATTGACATTCAACTTCTAGGGGTCAAAACTCTCATTGAAGAGGTCAAAACAAATTAGTGGGTAATAAGTACTTTTTTTTTGTCTTTCAGATTAATTTAACACTGAATGGCTTGTGCTAACTTTTAAAATTCAGAAGTAATCGATGCCCTGACTACAAAATATTGTCAAGATGCAATCCTAAAAATTTACAGGGTAAAATTGACTCCCTGGATGAACTTTTAAGGAGTCAAGTAGGATAAAATTCAGAATTTTGGAGGTCAATGTCCAGGTTGAATGTGCCAAATGATGCAATGTATCCAAAACAGCCTACCAAACATCCAATTATATTGAAAAAATTGACTGCATGGCTTTGACCTTTGGCTAGCTTCAATCAAAGTTTACTTTGTTACTTGACCCTTTAAGGATTTCCATGGAGCAAAATTTGAAAGAAAAGATTGGATGTATTTTATTCCTTATCCTGCTCAATCTTAATCTGTGCAGGCTGATCTTAGTCTTTTAAAATATCTGCAATGACTATGTATATGCGGAAAACAGCATGAAAAGCTTTAAAACCAAATTTATAAACCTCATGACATTGACATGGTGACTTAACAAGAGCATTGCCTGCGGGTGCCTACGCCCGGCTGTCGAGTGCTGGATGGTGGGAAAAAGTTCTAAGTCGAAAAAGGGGCATAATTTGCACAAAACGCATCTAGAGTTATCCCCCTTCATAGTATAGGTTGCTCTTTTGATGGTGAACTTGTGTGCCAAGTTTCAAGTGAATGCCTTCAGTAGAACCAGAGATATAACAAAATGTCAAAGTTTTCGCACAACGACGACAACGACACCAACGACAACATTGAGGCTATAGCAATACCTCAGGTTTTCTCCGAAAACAGCCGAGCTAAAAATAAATAGACTTCCTTGCATCACCAAGTATCACTCATGTTCAAAGTTTCAAAGAGATGAAAAATATAATACGCATTCAGCTTTAAGGAATTCTCAGATCGTTTTGTTTGTTTGTTGTTTTTTTTCAGTCAAAATATTTTTCTATTTTTTGTCTCAAAGAGGACTTGAAAATGTGGGAATAATTGCTGAATGATGGTAAAAGATTTCAGTTTAAATTTTTCAAAATTTTTGTCAAGAAAAAACATAATGAATAAGGCTTGGTTTGGGTGGTGCTATTATTTCAAAATATATTACACTGTGACATGCAACATACCGATTACGCCCTAACTTTATTTCTCATTTCACACTTTATGTATGGAGTGCATTGCATGTCTCACATTTTCCTATGCAATCTTCCTACAAACCCTTTCATACCGTACCAAAGAAAGTGATAGGTAAATAGGGTAGGTTAAGATCAGAATACAGGTACAGTAGATCTTGTATTAAGCAACTGTCCATGGGACCAGCCAAAAAGTGGTCTCTTAAGAGATAGTTGCTTAATACACTTTTTTAGTTTCAATCAATAATGACCAAGTAAGATGCAAATATGGATACTTCTTCATTTAAACTTAATCCTATGATGTAAGAACTCATTAGAATCCTCTCACTAAGACAATATAATTATATATACTGGTAACATAAAATATATTTTCTATTACTCAACTCTAAAAGAATCATCTAATCCTATTGAAATTTCAAGGAGTCAGCCCAAAACTATAGTAAGTGCCTATAAATATATAGGCACTTACTATAGTTTTTTTATGCTGAGTGTTCATTTTATACCAATTGCAGACAAAATGAGTGTACAGGAGAATGGCAGACAAAAGTAACAAGACCTAGCTGCCACAAACACACACAGTTAATTACCAGTGTCAAGAACTTGGATATTCTGGTCCTGATTCATATGGTCTAGACTTGAAAAGCACACTTAGTCAAAAAAGGCTTCAAGGCCCGAGGTTATAAAACTTTTCTCAGGCTCAATTAAAATTTTCTCAATTTGAGATTGAAGACATAATTCTGTTTTATTATTAATTTTTAATGTATTAACATAAAAGATGATATTAAGAAGTTGTTATAAATAACAACTTATTAATTTTATCTTTTAATTTTATACATTTATTTTAATTTAAAATTTGAGAAAATAGAGCCTGAGCCTGATAAAATTTTTATAACCTTGGGCCCTGATGTTAAAACACTGCATGCTTTTGTAAAGAAATGGTTTTCAAACAAAGTCAACTTAAAACCCTGACCTATTACCCATGCAATGCAGAACCTGTATTAAAGCCCTGCATAATGTTTTTCGAATGATAAAATGCCCAGTTTTAAACTTTCGGTGATTTGGTCATTTGCAATGTCATGTTCAGTAATGTTTGTGACATCATACAAACCCACATGAACAATTACGTGCTTTCATGTCTGCACCTTACTATTCCCCAGATCTATCCAGAAGAATCACAATTCCTGTCGAGGCTACCACTAGAATAAGTCCGAAACCCTCCTTTCTATTGCTTAATATAAATAATGTCAGCAATGGCTGAGCCACAAGCATGGACAGTAAAATATAAGATACTGCATTCCATAATCATGAGAGGAATAAAACAGAGAAAATGACTAGCAGGGGCCCAGTCGCCCATGGCCCCTAGATTTTATGGGAAAATCCATATGCCTCTAATGTTAAATATTGAGTTTTTGAAGCCTGAGCCCCTAAGTTAAAATTGTTAGTCATTTTCCCTGTAAAACTGCTATGTTTTGACTCAATCAGACTTAAGGTGACACAGTTATCCTCCTGAAAAAGAAAAGGGTGCAGATTGATACAAGCCACCTGAGATCCACAGAGAGCCATAGGTGATCACATAAAACATCCCATCTTTCGACACGCTTTTTAGAAGTTGAGAAGCTTTCCTTAAAAGTATTATAATTTGAGAGGTCAATGCAAAACCTGTTAAAGTGCCTATAAATAGCATTAACCTCTTGAAGAAAACATAATACTCACATAATACCACATTTTCGGGTAAAGGGGATCATTGAACTGTAAGTCTGGTCTCTCCCGTTTGATATCCCTTCTACGTCTGTGACTTGTTTCCTTTCCAAGTTCTAAATCAGGCATGTGGTTATTTAACAACACTTCAGCTGGCACCTCTATAAAGTCTCTTTTCTTTCTAGACAGTAGCTTTTGTTGTTCAAACCAGTGGATCTGAAAGTAGAAGTTTAACAAACCTATAAAACAAAATTTAAAAAGTTAAAAATATAAACATTTCAGTCGAAAAAAGGGGCTTAATTTGCAGATTGTATAAAGAATTATTTCTCTTGATAGCAAGGTGTCAACTATTTTGCATTCATTTTAAGCTTAAGAAATTATATTGTGGAAAAAGGTGAAACTTCTTTGTGAAAGCAATTTCATCTTTTCCCACAATATTTTCCTTTAAAAACCCAGGATTGTACAGGAAAGCCATTAAAATTGAATCATATGATTATAAAATCCAGTATTTTGCTGCACTTGAGAGATGTTTGCACAGAAAAAAACACCTTTTTTAATTAGAACTATTCTTAAATCTAGGATCATAACCATCAAAACAACTGTTAATCAGTGCCTAATGCAAGCAGGTTAAAGTAATAAACAAGATGTATTTGTTATAAGCTGATTGCTTCAGTAACTGCCTGTTTTCAGACATTTTCAATACATTTGGCCTTGAAATGTGACCTTGACTTATGACCTTGAAAGGTTACCAACAGAAAGGTTTTGCCACAAGCTATACTCATGAATGTGAATTATGAAGTATGTTTGTTTGTTTGTATTTGTTGTTTTTTATTTTGTTTATTTAGTGTCTATGTGTTGGGGGTAGAACAATCAATTAGACAATAAATTTCATTTATAACCAATAGAGCATTATGCTCCATACAATTTCACAATTTACAATTACATATGGCTACAACATGCACTATATAGTATTACAATTTGATCAAAAGATGAAACATGTTGTTTGCTGTCATGAAAACCATGTATCTACCTTGTGTTACATCTGCTTGTTATGTTCCTTTAATATCTGAGTAGACATGACTAATATTAGTAATATGTCAGATACAATGTGTACATACAACCAGGAAATCCTGTTTGTTTTTGGGTGGGTTTTTTCAGAGGGGGGGGGGGGGGGGTGTTTAAGTTAAGAGACTCTTATTTTCATTGTGGTCCCTACTCTTTCCACAGCTTATCATGCACTTAGAAGTGTTGGGCAATCGGTTTGAAATCATCATAGATTATTAGTTTTAATTTGGATCAGCAAACCGAGAAAATGAAAAATGCCAAATGAATGGACACTATGGTATGTGTAACAAGGCTACTGGTCATTAGATTATCCAAATGCATTGGTACTTACCTCATATATTTTAAAACTTTTTTCTCTGTTGTTTGATATAGATAATGACAATAATTTGGTATGTGTACCAGATTATTATCAATGTATAAATTTTAAGATAATGGAATCACTAGTAGCTCTATTATTAGTGTAAATTCATTGAGAATTCCTCATTTCTAAGAGACCAATTGTAGTATTGATCATTTGTTGATTTTGCTCTTCCAACTAAAATCCAATTATTGATTATAATTTATAACCGATTGCTCAACACTACCCAAAACCATCAGAGTAATATGTTTTGAGCACACTAATCACTCGGCCAATGAGCCAGACAATATATAGAGGGGTTTAGTGCAGCACTTACATAGTTATTGACCAACCCCTTGATGTAACTAGGCACAGATTCCCTACATTTGAAGGCACTTACAATAGTTTTGTGCCAGCAAATTGATATCACTAAACCTAGCTTGCAATCGGGGGTTTTCCTTTTTTGGGGAAATCTTCAGTAGACTTTCACATATTCAAACTATTTTTCTGTTTATTATTTTTTTTTTTGGTGTCCATTTTGAGCTAAGACAATAAGATTAAGCCAGGTATAACATAATGAAAGTGTCATAGCAACAATGTTAAAGGTAATAATTAATGGTCCCAAAGTGTCACAAGGTCGTTTTGGGAATGCCAAAATTGGGTTTGTGAAAAATGATTCAATACATAGTTTCTTCTTAAAATCAATTAAACAAGAGCCATATAGGACATGGCCATCCCCCATCAAAGCTTGATAGTAAACTGAAGCCCAATCAAAGGGCAATAACTCCATAATTATGCAAGCAAGAGGTGTAGTTCTTGTGCACTGCTCTTCTTCTCCATGAGATCTATCCACTTATAAAGTTTCAAGTTGATAAATAGTTTAGGAGATATATGCTCTGGACAAATTTAGTGATGGAATGGCGGACAGAGACCATTACTATATCCTCTTTGCCAAACAGTGGGGGATAATAATCATTATGAAAATTAATGCTGTATAACAACACCCCAAAAAATAAGCTTTAATGCCATGAAATATCCATCTGACAGTTCTGACAATCAACTCATGTTATACTATACATTTGTTGATATTACTTCATTGTCCCCTCCCACTATAGACCAATCAACAAAACATATATCATGCTTTATCTTCCAACAATGACAAAAATACAAATTACTGGCTGCCTTATCTCTAACTGCAGGGAGTTGATGATATTCATGTATGATAAATATTCAATTTATTCTCTTTTTTTTCTTGAAAGATTTTCTGGAAGTTAGTTCTTGTCATGTTGATCATAAAATAATCCTGCTTTGGCAGAGGGTATAGACAAAGATCAGCCTGCATATATGTGCAGTCTGATCCAACCTGAGGGGTATTTCTTAGATTAAGATTCTTTAAAGTATCTTAAGATATCTTAATGAGGAAACGAAGAAGCTTTTGCATTGGCTTAAGGTACTCCGACAGGCCGACACAATTTGACACTAATTTGTTTCAATCTTTATTTAATTGATATATTTCGTATAGTGTACCTTTACCATAATTTGACCAAAACATCAGAATAGCTTTCCATGCATTTTTCGGAGAAAATTGGAATTTTTGAAAACACATATTTTCTTGCAAAAATGCTGAGAAACGGACGATAAGAAGCTGAATGGTGACCTTCAATATTAGTGAGTTGGTATACACGATTCATTGAATACAAGGTATTATAAAATATTGGATTAAAAACATTTATAGGACGAAAATGCAGGAAAAAAACGTTCCCAAAAAAATCCTCGCTTATTCACCAAAATCTAATTTTTATTTTAAAAACAACAAAAATAATACACCTACATTAAATACAGTTGGAAGTATATGAAAGAAAATTAGTTTAACATTAGAAGATATAGAAAAGGTAAAATAAAATAGGTGTATCCTGGCATTTTTGGCCACTTTGCTTTCCATAAAACCACCAACCCTCCAAATTCAGGCGCTCACCTATCTTCGTATTCTGGTAATTAATATTCATAAGACATGAGTTTGATATTATTTGCTGTTATACAAAGCATGTACCTCATCGATATTTATGCAACTGCTATTTGAGTTTCTATCACTGATACTCCAGGAGTGTAGGAAGCAATTTAGGGGGATGAGTGGGTGGGTTAGATAGGACTCTTATCTTTGGGGTTCTTCTTTCATTACAAGACAAAATAAAAATTTCCACTTCTACATCTGTAATAATTACTGAGAAGAAAGGGGGCTTCTTCTTCTTTACTTAAACCAAGCAAAATACATATGCAAGAAAAAAATATATTCATATTCAGCCCAATCATCATGCATATCAGTCATAAGATGATGCATTTCAGGAAACAAACTTGAAGCGTCCGTGACATACTAAATATCTAAGTGCCATCTGTTGAATTTACTAGAAAAATTATTCAAATGACAAAATACAGATGAAAGGAAATGTAATGGCAGAGAAAAGTCAGGTTATAACGTTATCAGAAAAGAAAAACTTGCTTGCAACAAGAGTCTTCTCACTTTCCAACAAACTATCCCGATTTTTCATGACGTACGCAATGAAAGAAATAAACGTTCCCCATTCAAACTTCTTTGGCAATGTTAACTACCAATTTTATTCAAATTGACCCTGTCGGAACAAGTTCTTGTAACGTTGGAAAGGAAAAGATTCCGGTGAATCTATATAAGGCGACACCAAATAAATTTTTAGATTCTCATCCCCGCCCGCCCCTAAAAATAACGCCCGCCCCGAACTTTTTTATTTGTGACAAAAAAAACCACAAAAAAAACCCCGACGTTCAATAAAGGTGTTGTGGTGTTGATTCAAGGAAAATGGCCGACTGCATCCCTTGTATTGCAACATGTTTTATCACTTGAAATTAGAAAAAAAAAGCCGGCATAGCGGGAAAATATCTCGAAGTCGAAAGCAACAAATCTTTTTCTCTATTTTTTCAGGTGATCTCGCTTAACAAGAAGTATGCTTATATTACAGATTGAAGCGTCTACAAGATGTCGAGAATAAGGTCGCACAGTTACACGACAACTTGTTTTTGTATCGTAGTTAAAAATAAATGCTGTAATTTACTAATGATTTGCGCTATGGTTTTGTCGATTTTCCACATTCACTCGTCTGGACTATTTCTAATTACCCTAGACCATTGAAAGCATTTCCGTTTTCGAATTTCCTATCAGTTCTATCTAAAATAATAAACTTTGTTTCGTGTATTTTCAAACCAATCAAACATTATTTTACTGCATTTCTACAACTTAGGTTTGACAAAAATCCATCCTCGTCGTCATGCGTGATTTTTTATTCTCAAAATTACTTACTATTTATTTGAAAATTAAATCCGGTTCCAAATATCCGAGAAATTAAGCTTCGAGAAAATTAAAAAAAATCTCGACTAAAACAATTTCAATATGACGTCAATCTGTATTTTTCTCTCACGTTTTAAACCTTTGATCCAGAATAGTTTATTTTTCAGGGAGGGTGAACGGGTAATCAAAGACGCCGACACCAGATGTTCGACTATTTTGGGGACAGTTTCTTGACTCGGCACGCGACGCACGCTTGAAAAACCTGATTGATGTTAACCCTTTCCATCGTCAGGGTGAATAGATTGGATTTAGATGACATTCTTCACGGATTAAATTTTATTACCTTACCGTTTTTTACAGCAGGTAGGACATTATTTCAAAATAAAGAGACGATATAGAGCAATTATAAATTTACGCATTTTGTTATTGAACGGGACCGAGGTAGATTTGCCGATACGGTGATTATAATTTCTGACAGAAAGCTCGGGTAGCTTTATTTATTTCTCGCCAGATTGCCTCTTCATTACCAGGTTATCTACCAATAAACATTGGAAATGCAAAGTTTATTCTTAAGATAATGTGCGAAGTTCACTTTGATATAAAATCATGAAAAAGAAAGTAGTTGGTCAAACAATTTACGATTCGGTGCCTTCACGTCGATCTGTGATTACGAACTTTGGGTGTCTGCATAGCACCAATATCTGAATCATTTTGATCAGTGAGAATATAGAAATACACACTATTCTGAGATTAAATTTTATTTATCAAACACTTTGAACAAATAATTATCAAGAAAATTCAGTCTTCACCGGAATCTGTTCAGCAGTCTGAAGAAGAAGAATCACCAGTAAAACATTACGAGCGCCTCAAATAATTTACTTTTCTCTACTGCATTGAACTCAAACTCTTTATAAACAAGTAAGCGCCTCGGCTTTGTTACTTGCCAAAACGATGACCCCCCCCCCCCCCCCCCGAAATAGAAAATAAAAAATAAAAGCCGTCCACCCGCCCCTTTTTTTCTGCAAAATCGGATGAAAATCTAATAATTTATTTGGTGTGGCCTAACACAATTTTCAAGAGGGTTTACAATTTAACCTCAGTATAAAATAATTTTCAGTTCATTGCAACATGACTTCAAAACAAAATAACAGTAAAGCTAGGATACCGAAAGGAATGAACCTTCAATATAAAACTAGAGTGTAAACAGGAAAATTGCCATTAAGGGCCCTTTCCCTTGATATGGAACGGATCCTTTCCATTTGAGCATTTTTACAAGGGACCTTCCGAGGAGTATTTCTGCCAAGTTTGGTTGATTTGACCCATAAGTTTAGGAGGAGATGTCGTTTAAAGAAGAAGTTGACGCCGTGACGGACAGATGGACACGCTGGACATTGATCACAATAGCTCCCTGGAGCACTTCGTGCTAAGGTGAGCTAAAAATTACGTTACTTTTATTATGGAGAGGTAATATGTTGTTGTAAATTCAAGTTCTCCAATGGTGTCTGATAGCTTTAAAATGAGTAGCCTTGACAATGTCAAATGTTTTCACTCCAAATATTGAAAATCGTTTCTTATGATGTCTTAATAATCTTATACAGCGGAAATTTCCATCTTAATGTAAAAAATGGAATTCTGATTTTCACTTTTTAACCACAAAATTTAAAGATTACATTTTCAAAATAGATACCAATTATCTCACAATTAGTGTATCCAGTTCTTTCAGCATTTTTTTATTTTTGGGGAGTTTTGCTAATGTATAGACTAAGGTGGTTGACCTATAGTTCAACAACTTTTTTAAAGTAATAAACTTTAATAGTTTCGAGGTTTCTCTTATGATTTTCATTAGGAAACCTTGGTCAACAATGTGAAAGATCATAAGTTCCGAAAAGTTGCGGAACTATTACGGATCTACTACCTCATGGGTAACAAGCGTAAACATACTGAGAAAGAGGTGACCAATTGCAGGTTTTAGATATACAAAAGCGAATCGAGATTCAGAATTGTTCAATCAATAGGGCTATAATTTACCCCAAACAATATGTTAGTACCTGTGCTAATGATTTGAAAATGTTTTTTTTTAAAACAAAATCTCACAAAAAGAAGTTTGAAGTGTTTGTAAAATGCAATAACATGACTGTCTTTACGATTTGATTTACTGTGGGAAAATAACTTTTGACAATTAATGAAGACTTTAAATTGATAGGTTGCAGTTATGAACTTAGAATAATTAAATTTTCTTTTAATTTGACCAACACTATAGTTTTGTTTCAGGTAATTGGTTAAAGATGCATGCATTACACGAGCCCCGCATACAAGATGAAATTGTTCATAAAATGTTTAAGAAATAGTATCATGTCAGATTGTATGTTAGAACACATTCAAAGGAGGAAATCATTTTTAAAGCTTAAGAACTAGTTCAAGTTCAGAAGGTCCATATTATAACTTTTGAGAATGTTTTCTTCAATCCTGAATCTAAAGCCTCCTGACTGCTTAAAGGTGGTAATCATGGTCTAGGTCGATCTGTATATTGGAACTACTGCTAATAACCAGCTGTGGGAGCACTAAGCCAGACAAATCATTACTTATTTACGTCATTTTATATCCAGAAATAATCAGATTACCATATTTCCTCTAATACATTGTGTGTGATTATGGCGGGGGATCCTGGGCAAACAGACCACCACCCCATCCCAAGCCTACTATCCCCTATAATCTCTGGAAAGGAGATATAGCAATCAAGTAGAAAAAACTGGAAAATCAAAGTATCATTTTCTCAGTCGAACCAAATGTGGTAATTAATGCTGAGTTTCAGCTGTATTTACAATTTGCTTGTCAACTACTGAATATAACAAATTTACATGGTCAATTTAAAATCTTTATTTCTCATTTAAAACCCTATGTTGTGGATACTCATTTGAATCATCTTGCCGAGATAATTCCAATGACTACCAGCAATATAAAATTTGTGCATTAGTATTGTTGAAATAATTTAATTTGAAATCCAAAATACCCCCCTCTATCTGAAGCTCTGCAAGCACGATCCATGCACCTGCACAGTATGCAAAACATTTCGAGGCGTAAAAACGTAAGTGCGATATATATCTATTCATAGGCACTTACAATAGTGTTGCACTGACCCCTTGATTATCTTGTGAATAAATATCAGTCAAGAAGGGACCATCTGGGTAGTGTGTAAAATGTCTACCCTAGTCTGACTGCACAGACAGACTTGGGTAAAAATTCATTGCATTTGGTCCATTTTCTGAATTGGATTGATTATTTACCTCCCGGAGTAAGAATTTTTAAAAAGAGGCCTCTGGTTGACTAGGACTGAAACCATTCTCTTTTTCAAAATATTAATTTCATGGAGTTCCCTGAGACATGTGACTAGGTAGCTTTTGAAAATTTCATGCAAACGCTCCTACCTCCTTAAGCTCATAATTTCAGATCCACTTCATTAGAGTTTTGTTCATAGAGCCAGAGTTTTTTACCTATTATTCCTAATCTAATGATCCATTTGATATGCAAATCCTCGATCCAAATGAAAATAAGACTTTTGGGGAGAAAGTAATCTAATGAACTTGATCCCTCATTATATAAAATGTGTTTGTACATACTGGTTACATGTATACATTCCTGAAGAAATTGTAGAAGGAACATTAATTGTACTTTTCATTCTAACTTAATTTAGAGGCAATTTGATTAGTTTGCATTAAAAAGTTAAAATAATTTCAAAAATATCAAGTAATAATACACTGCATCAGGACTTAAAAGAGGACAACTTCAACTTCATTGAGTTGACAGCGTTTTTTCTCAGTGTTTAAGGAATGGGCCAGAAACACAGCATCATTTATAGGGAAAGATATGTTGTTTTCATGAAAATTGGGAATACTATTATTACTTTGGTTTTGCACATAATTTTTCCCCTGGCTGGGCGGAGCCTAAGTAACGGGTTGATGCACATAAGGTTAAGGTAAATCAGCTTGTATTGATTATTATTAACTTCTTAAGATAGTTAATATTATAAGCTTGGGACTGTAAATCGTAGGTTGGTAACCAAACCCTCGTAAATTCAGCTTGTACGGGGCTTTGGTAACCCAACGTTGAATTTTTTTTACTTTATCCAAGCACGTGAATCCTTTTGGTTTTAGGATACAGTTATTTGCACGCATTCACGGTTAATTCCTACTAACTTTTCAATGAACCCAAAATAATTAAAAGTTAACTCGCCTAATTTCGTAACGACCAAGCCGCACCCTGCCAGTTCATTAATAACGCAGAATACAATATTCCAGTATAAAGTTTTCTTTTCCTCTTAAGACATAAAAGACATTAAAATTAAAGCTAAACTAACAATTAACATAATTAACTCTTAATCACAACTATTAAAATTTGTTAGGTTCTCGACTTTAGTAAATTGGGAACATTTTACATGATTTTGAAAAAAATGTGTTTTTTGCATTTGGAACAGGTCTAATTTAGGGTGCCATACAAAGAAGGAAAAAAACAAACTTGTTGATCCCTATATTTAAGATAGGACAGTAAAAATTCTCTACTTCTTACCGGGGTGTTAAAGAAAATGAGAATTTCTTGATTACCCTTGATGATATTAGCATCAATTGAGTAAACGGTTATGTTCATGAGTCCCATTAAAGTTAAATTGTGTTTCCATTTACTGGCTTACATAAAAGAGTTTAATAATATACTGACCAAAAAGCGTCTTTTTTTCCCTGACAAAACTGTCCCCTAGCTAATGCATGCATATTTAATGTTGGTCAGAAGACCATACAAACTAATTCAATAATTGAAATGACACTAACAGCTGCCCAAATTTTCTCTTGAACAGAGCCTAAAAACTAGATCGGTTGCAAAACAGACAGATAAACCCATGCAACCAGCTCTTTTTCCCAGTTCCATAAATGGTTTTTTGACAAAGTTCAATTGTAACTTTGACCTTTGATGTTCATGACCCAAAACAATAGGGCACGTTCTTGGGTCATAGGCAACAAATGTAACACTAGCCTGAATAAACTTATTAAATATCCATAGTGATTTTAACAAGGGAGAGTAATCATACAACAGCAAGTTGGTAAAAAGTTTTACTTCTATTGCTATGTTTTTACGAGGGAGGCAACTCTTTAGGCAACTAATTATCTCAGGCTGAAAAGTACTTACTGGGTACCACCCATGCAAAGTAAGCATAATACACTAGAATATGTCTATCATAGAAATAAGCTTCCACCAATAAAGCAAGAACTACAGACAGAGGGGGGTATTTGGGATTTTAGATCATAGTATTTTAAAATCATATCAGGAATCTTATATTGTTGGTCTTCATTGGAATCGTCTTGCTGAGTACCAACAACATAGTGTTTCATTGAGAAATAAAGATTTTAGACTTGATTTTAGACTGTTGATTGCTATCAGGAATCAATTAAAACGTGGACGAATAATGAGACTAAACATTGACTTTATTAAGCACGCGACATTAGGAAAACAACAACAGTCACAACAGACTAGATACTTATATTTTACAACTATAGACTAGAACCTTGTTCAACATCCCTTTTTCTTTTAAGAAGTTATCAATATCTTATCATTAGAACTATATAATTATTTAATTTTGAAAAACCTTCAATTATTGACAATGACTAAAATTTTAGACCTCATTTCTGACAGCTGAATTTTAGACTTTTATCTTAAAGACCAAATTTCAGACTTTGCCAAATAATTAGAGACTATGGTAACATTTCATTAACTTTTGACTTTCAAAATGTCATTCAATAGAACCCAAATAGTCAACTGTTTGTTGTTCACATAAGACTGTTCACTGTTTGGTGGTTGTTCACACGTTCTTCAAGTCAAGTACATTCTGTCGATCAGACCACAATATGTCTTCATTTTGACGTCATCAATACCTGTTAAACTTAAAAAACACTTTTTTTAAAGGGATTATTATGCCCTTTCACTTTAAACACTATAGATTGAACTTATTCTAGGGATTATTATGCCCTAACACTCTTACTTTATTTTCTCACATAATCTTTTAGATAAGCTGGTTCTCTTACTGTTCTCTTTGGTCTGTCAGGTGATTGTTTTTGTTGTTCTGTTGTGATTTCTTTGTTGTTTTCTCCTTCATTCACTGGTTGTGAAGAAGAATTATCACTAACTCTTGTTTCTGGTGATCTATCGCGTATTCTAGTTGGAATTCTTGTTGGTCTAATATGTACCCGATTCCTTATGTAATCTACATTTTCGCTTGACGTAATGGTAGAATTTGTTCCAGTTGACGTTTTCAACAAACCGGGCCTCCATACTGTATCAGGTAAATGTTTGAAATAGACAGACTGATTTTCCTTCAAAACTGGTTGTTTTTTAGAACTTTTGTCATAATTTTTCTTGACTGATTGTTTACGTTTTTCACGTTTGCTGTTAATACTTGAATTAGTTGGTTTGTTAGGAAGTATTGTCCGTGTACACCTTCCAAACATCATTTCTGCAGGACTTAATCCTGTATCTTGTCTTGGTGTATTTCTCTGTTCTAATAATGCTTGATACGGATCAGTTTTTGAATTCACACATTTCATCATTAATGATTTCATAATTTTGACTCCAGCTTCCGCTTTTCCATTTGACTGAGGATGATGCGGAGATGTCACATGATGCTGTATCTGGAATTTTTGCGTGAATAATTTGAATTCTTGTGACGTAAATTGAGGACCACCATCAGAGATAATTCTGTTTGGAATCCCAAATCTGGCAAACTGTTTCTTCAGTTTCTCAATCACTTGTTCTGATGTGGTTTTACTTAATAGTTCGATCTCTATGAAGTTTGAGTAATAGTCTATCGCTATGAGATAATGTCTTCCTTTGATTTCAAATAGATCAAGTCCTATTTTTTCCCACGGATAACAACCATCATCATGTTGTTTTAACGGTCCTTTTTGTACTTTTGGCTTTAGCTCCATACAAAAATGACAGTTCTCAGCAAGTTCCTTGATTTCACGGTTCATGCCTAACCAAAATATAGTTTGATGAGCTCTTCTAACCATACTTTCATAACCCATATGAGCACTGTGTAAGTGTTCTTTCATCTTCTTTCTCAATGATTGAGGGATAATTACAGCTTCACCTTTTAGTATGACTCCATCACACTGACTTAGAGTATCTCTTATTGAAAAGAATGGTTTAGCTTCAGATTTTACATCACTTCTCTGTTCTGGCCAACCATTAACTACATAGTCCAATACTAACTGAAGAGTCGGATCTTTGTCTGTTTCAGTCCTAATTTCCGTAATTCGGGTGTCAGAAATCTTATCAGAAACACTCACTTTGCATATTCTAGTTCGTTTTAACTCATCATTATCTGACGTCATATATGCACGACTCAATGTATCAGCTATAATTAGGTCAGTTCCTTTGACATATTTGAATTCTACATCATATCGGTACAGTTTCATAATTATATCTTGTAAACGTTTCGGTGCCTGACTTAATGGTTTCTTTAGGATTGTCTCTAAAGGCTTATGATCATTTTCAACCACAACTTTTCGTCCATAAGTATACTGATCAAAACGCTCCAAACCATACAGAACCGATAAAGCTTCCTTTTCTATCTGAGCCCAGTTTCTCTCGGCTGGTTTCAATGATCGTGATGCATACTCTAGGGGTCTACCCTCTTGAAGTAATACAGCTCCCAAACCATCTTTACTACTATCAACTTGTAAAACGAGCTCTTTCGATGGATCATAGTACACTAACACATCAGTTTGCACAATCATTCGCTTAACCCTCTCAAATGATTCAGAACATTGTTTCGTCCAGTTCCATGGAATTCCTTTCCGTGTCAAATTACGTATTGGCTCCAATGTTTCCGACAAATTTGGTAGAAATTTAGCCATGTATTGTACAAGACCACAGAAACGTTTCACTTCTGTCACATCTTCTGGCATTTTCATGTTTAGTACAGCTTTAACCTTGTCTTCATCCGGTTTAATACCTTGTGGTGTTATTCTGTGTCCATGAAAATTAATCTCAGTTCCAATCTCTTTCTTGGAATCATTCAATACAATATGTCGTTCTTGACATCTCTGAAACAACTTATTCACTTTCTGTTCAATTGTCTATACGGGCTGCTTTTTCATCTTTTCCACACCCAGCAACTATAATATCATCAGCAATTGTAAAAATACCATCTAGTCCACTCAGATTTTCGTGTAATTTCCGCTGAAATATCTCACTTGATACTTTTAAACCAAATGGTAATCTCGCCCATCTAAATCGTCCAAATGGTGTGATCATTGTAGTCAAGTAGCTTGACTTTTCATCCAGGCGTACATGCCAATATGCTTCGCGAACATCGAGCTTCGTAAAAATTTTGGCATTATTCAATTGAGGCACTATATCATCAAATGTAGGTAATCGATACATTTCCCTCACAAGTACTTTGTTTAGAGGTTGAGGATCAAGACATATTCTCCACGAACCATTACTCTTCTTTGTTATAGCCATTTGACTAACCCATTCTGTTGGTTCAGTTACTGGTATCAAGATACTACGATCCACAAGATGGTCAATTTCACTCTTGACTTCTGATTTCACGGCCAACGGGATATTTCTGGCTGGTAGTGCCTTAGGAATGGCATCATCAGAAATTTTTAGTGACACATAACCCAAATCACCGAGATCTTGCTTTACACTGTGCACAAATTGATCAGTATTTATTGTCACTAAATTTAATTGTTGGACAGTTTTCAGACCTAGCAAACACTCAAGCTCATTTGGAACTATCACAAATTTAACATTGTAAGTTTCATTGTCTAAGGGATTAGTTACTTTTAGAGTTGCCTCCCCTAATGATTTCATTGTGGATCTGTTCCACATCCTCAGATTAGAAATCTTATTGACTCTTTGACATTTCTTAACAAATCTCTGCTGGATCGTGTTTATCTCAGCTCCAGTGTCTATCTGGAATTTGACTTCAAGGTCATTGACGATCATTTTCGCTTGAACCTTAGAATTTATCGTGCTCTCAACGTACTGTAGCCAAAACTCATCCTCGTCACTCTGTTCCTCAACACTGTTTACTTTCTTACAGCACGACTTGAAATGGTTTCTGCCATCACAATTTAGACATTTTTTACCCCATGCAGGACACTTTTTCTTGTCTTTTTCATGTTCATAGCCACAGAATCTGCATTTAATTCTATGTTTTTGTGTTCTTGGCACATTAATAGGCTTTTTCAGCTTTGCACCACTATTCTTTGCACCACTATACTTTGCACCACTATCAATCTTGTTGACACTGGACTGGTCTCTGCGGATCTCTTCAACATGTTTGTTTGACTGTTCGTATGCACGGCATATCTTGAGACAATGTGCTAAATCTAGTTTGTCTTCACGCAATAATAATTCTTGCAATTTTCCACTGGTGCTCAAAACTATCTTGTCTCTCAACATTCTATCTGTCTCTATGAAATTACATGTCTCTGCTCTTTCCTTAACTCTGTCATGAAATGTTCAAAAGAGGGGAAATCATCATACTTTAAGCACCAAAACCTATGAGACTCTAGAACTTCATTTTGTCTAGGGTTACAGTATTTCTCAATCTCTTCAAGTACTAATTTAGGATCACTTTTATCATCCTCATTGTCCCATTCAAACTGGTCGTAGATTTCAATTACTCTTGGGCCAGCACAATGAAGAATTATGCTAGTTTGGATATCCTTATCTTTTGCTAAGGCTCCACTGGCAGAGAGGTATATTTCTATTTGTCTCTTCCATTTCTTGAAATTTTCACTGACATTCCCATCAGTGATTTCTAGAAAGCCAGGGGGTTTAAGGAAATCCGCCATGCTTATACGTTCGTCGTGTAATGTGATTTCGTGGTTTGGAAAAAAGTCAAATAAACGCCATCCGCCGCTCTTTCAGAGGTAAACAACATTCGAGTCTCTCAGACAAATTGTTCATATACTTATCACCGCTGCCACCATGTTGATTGCTATCAGGAATCAATTAAAACGTGGACGAATAATGAGACTAAACATTGACTTTATTAAGCATGCGACATTAGGACAACAACAACAGTCACAACAGACTAGATACTTATACTTTACAACTATAGACTAGAACCTTGTTCAACACTTTACCCCCCTCTTATCTGTACCTCTGAAAGCCATTGTCAAGTCCTTGAGAACTGAGCTAGGACTTCAAACATGACCTAGTGGTAAAGTTCATTATTTTGTAGTACCGCATGTTATTTGTAAGCCATATATTGTGTCTAATAAGAAGTTAATCCATATACAGCAAGTTCCTCATGAAAACTTCATAAACAGAGTCAACAGGTAGTTCTCTGATATATGTAACATAAAAGAATTATACTTCTCCAAAGAATTCTTTAATGATAGTCAAGGCAAGATGTTTATCTGAAGATTTAAGTTAATACTCATGGTAAGATTTTCAGACAGTCACAGTGTCATAACAATTTAATATACAATAATAGCCCTCAGCACGTGGAGGTCAGCAAGACCCATGTCACTGTTGTTTGAAGTAATTCAGAAAGACATTAAGATCATTAAATGATCTTAGTATCTGTTACAATTCCTTAATCAAACTACATCCAATGCATGCATATTTCATGGCAGCCACACAATATGTCACCGAAACCAGACCAGCTAATTTGATGAATAATTGACGTTTACAGCTGCCAACAGTAGTATTTCTCCTTGAATGATGGTCATATGTCATTCAACAAAAAAATTGCATTCCATGAAATTTCACTCTTTTACAAATACTCCATTTTAACTGGTGAGGTCCAAGAACAGAAATGGAGAATTGGGGTAATTTTGCTTCAACACTGTGAACCACCAGATTAGGAAGCTGAGGGGAAATCCTGTGATCCCACACTAGCAACAAATTGCCTGTTGATAAGAAACAAATACTGTAACAGTTTAAAGGGAAGTAACTTGCAGTGGATAAGCAAATTAGAGAGACCTGCCCCATAAAATATGGCAAATGAGTCGACCCATTTAGGGTTGAAGATCCTTTTCTCTGAATGGATCATGTCTGTACGCGTGCTTGGTTTGTAAGAATTGGTGGCAGTGGTTGAATAATGAAAACTGCCTGACCTGAGTTGTCTTACCCAGGGATCTCCCAGGCAAAGATTTGCAACAAGTCTTCTCAGAGGGGGAAAAAAAAAGTAACTGTTTAAAGGGAGGTAGATTGCCGAGTTAATGAAAATCACCAAGACCTTCCCAAAGGTATATGGCTAATGATAGTCTTTATACACAGAGTTGACCCTTTTGAGGGTTGAGGATCCTTTGCTCTGAATGGATCATGTTTGTCTTTGTACTGCTTTTGTTTGTTAGAATACTGCAAATACCCATTTTAAATGTAGGGAAGAATAATGCCCCTCATGGGGGTTGAACCTATGACCCTATGAATTGCTGTCTGTCTACCTTGCCACTCTTTTGAGAATATATACTGTGCCTCGGTGGCCAAGAAGTAAAAGGCTATTATAGCCCCTAAACTAGTAACCCAAAGGCAAGTGGGTGGCTTGAGCAGGGATGTGGAATTCCCACTCCTGACTTGTCCGACACAAGCTTTTCCACTTGTGGGCAAGTACATTTTCAAGGCTACTTGTACGTGGAAGAGAAAATACCAGAGCAAATCTTGAAACAGTACTGAAAAGATCTACAATAAAAGTTGTCCTAATGATTGGATTAAAGCATTTTCTTCATTAAAAACAGTGTTTTTTCAATTACCTTTCAATTTTTTTTGCGGACAAGTTAATTCTAACTTTGGACAAGTAAAAAATCAACTATTACTTGTCCTCGAACAAGTGAAGAAAATTCATATTTCTACACCCCTAGCTTGAGCCTCAACAAGAAATGGTTGTTTTTATAGGAACAAGAGCTGATGCAGAGCAGACTAATTCCCCCCACAAGCACTTTGTCTGAGTATAAAAGCCACTACTGCATAATGTGTCACTGTAAAGGTACTATCAGTCCAGGAAGCTTCACGAGTAAGAGTCTGAAACAATTTTTTTCATTAAATTCAATTGTTACCTTAACCTTTTAGCTTTTTTTAAATTCAATTGTTACCTTAACCTTTGACCTTTGTGACCCAAAAACAACAGGAAAAATTCTTGGGTCATGTGCAAAGATTGTATAAAGTTTAATGATTCTAGGTCAAATGGTTACTGAGTTAGATTTTGGAAATGGTTTTTGGACAAAAGTCAATTGTGACCTTGACCTTTGTGGCCCAAAACATTGAGACACTTTCTAAGGTCATAGGATACAATTGTTTAAAGTTTCATGATTCTAGGTTCATTGCTATTTTAGTCCAGAAACAAAAGGTCTACAGACAGAATGAAAGACTACAGATGAACAGACAGACATGGTAAAACCAAAATACCACCCATAGAAATGCAGAACAGCCAGCACTAGTCAACCAAGATGTAAAATGAGCCTGTGCGTGACAATACCATTAATTTGCCAAGTGTGTGAATCAGAAACAATAAACAGCCTGGACATCTACAAAGTGCATTTACAAGATAACATGACTGTCCAAATGCACTTTGAGACTTCATCAATCTACAAAGTGCACAGTGGAGTCTCTGGTCAGACTGTGCAAATGCACAGGCTGGCCAGGGTCTTTGCTTTGAGCAGATTTGAAATTGTTGGAAATGCCACACACAGGCTCAAAAAGCATAGCAGTGGGTTTGGGCTGCTACCTCTCCCTAAGGACATCAGAATATAGTGATTTAAAACAACTCTGTTAGCTTTAGCTTTCTTCACAATTGAGCTAAAAAAATTAATGAAAAAGAAAGGGTGAAAGAAATTAGGTTTTTCATAAATGATACAAGTTACATTGGTAAAATTTTCTTCAAGAACGGATATATGTTGAAGTAGCTATTACTTTAATTGGACCCTTTATACTTGAGATTATGTTAATTTAGGCACATAAATGTATCATTATCTAATAATAACCTTATTCACATAAAGATCAATCCTGCTTTTCAAGACACTCAAGAAATTAGCTTTAGACAACGTGGAAATTGAAGAAAATACTTGTTAAAAGAATTTCCAACTTAAAAGATGACTTAAAGATATAGTGGTCTTAAACTTCTTTTAACTTGAAACAGTCTACACTGATGCCATGAAGATATCTAGATTAACCCTTTGCTGTTTAATCCTTGCTTTTTACCTGCCTGTGATTTTATGATTGAGAGAACATTGTGAAAAAAAGAAGAAATTGCTTCTGACAAGCAATTTCTTCTTTTACCACACTATTTTCTACCCTACTGAATGGTTAATTTTCAAATTAAATCCACTTTAAATTTTCGCCAGCAAAACCTTTAAATTTGGACAGGTCCAAAATTTTGTAAAACAGGAAAGGGTTAAAAGTTACCCACTCAACAGGAAGAAGTTTGACCTATCATGTTTTTTTTATGTCAGGGGTATGGAAATCATGTGCCAAAATTGTCTGAAACGGGTTTTTATACCCGCGAACAAGTACTTTTTTCTATGCCACTTGTCCATGGACAAGTAAATACCAGGACAAATATCAGAATGGTACTAAAAAGATCTAAGAGATTGATTATCATAATATTATTATAAAAGGGCAGAAAACCACTGTATTTAATGAAAAAAATGCTTGAGTCCAGCAGTTTTCTCCTTTAAAAACAAAATTTTCACAAAATTGATTGTTTTTCTTTTTCAATGAAATGATATTTTTGATCTGGGAAAGTAGAAAATCATCTTTTACTTGTTCGGGAAAAATGGAGAAATTCTGTAATTCCACATCCCTGCTTATGTCAAAAACAATATGTGATTTTAAAATTCTTCATGAAAGATTGTTAATTTGGATCATTATTTAACCCAATAAAACCAAAATACCTTATTTTGAAACTCTTTAAATATTTGCAAGGAGGGAAATATCATAGGGAACAAGATTGCAAATTGTCTCAGGATACATCCTTTACACTGCTAGATGTCTAAAAAAAAAACAAAACAAGAGCTGTCACTGTAAGATGACAATGCCCCCGACACCGCTTTGATTTTAAATTATGGCCAATCTATGTTGAAGGTCAAGGTCATCCAGGGGTCAAGGTCACCAAAGTATGTGCCTACAGAAAGGTAATGTACCAAGGAATGTTGTGGTAAAGTATGATGCAAATATGTTAAGTAATAAGGAAGTTATGGCCAATGTTAAAGTTTTTGGACGGAATGACGGACGGACGGACGGACAGACGGACAGACGGACGGACGGACGGACAAGTCAAATTTATGATGCCTCCCTATCGGGGGCATAAAAAAGAAGATAGCTCAAAAATTAAGCTAGGTAAAGTTATAATCCTTGTGCACTGCACTCCATATTCATGTAAGAACATAAATGCCAAATTTCCAGTCAATAGGGTGATAGAGTTATGCTCACAAAAAAGAGGGGATGCTGCCCACATACAGGGAAATGACCTCTGCCCTTAAAAGCATGTTTTTCAACAAATCGCAATAATTTTTTGCAGTATGAATACAGGTCACAAAAGAACCATCTAATGAAATAGGATTTTAATTAATTGAGAACTTCCGGAGAAGAAGTTTTCAATTTATTATATAAAAAGAATTGACTTCCAGACATAAAAGCCATGTTTTTCATCTGATCAAATTTCTTGAACAAACTTCATAGAGGGTCAACCAAGGATTATTTCTGTGAAGTTTTGATAAAATTCATCCAGTTAATTCTGAGGAGAAGATTTCTAAAAGAAAAATTTTGCAACCAGATGCAAGGATCCATGACAAACACAGTGCCATGACAAAAGCCCAAGGGGTCTTCAGCCAGTGGAGCTCATTACTTTCAGCTTGGACCTCTTGATTTTTTAAGTCTGGAGTTTTTTGGGACTCCTTGTCCACAAAAGTTAGTGTGACCCCTAGCTATAACACCATAAAATCTGTTTGACTTCTGTATGTACCAACATTTTGCCGAAAATATCAGAATCGAATTAATAAAACATACTTTTTTCTTGTCATATCATATTTTCTATAGATCTAATACCATAGAGAATTTTGTTATCCAGAGTTGTTTAATGTAAAATCATGATTTGTCCGTCCGTCTAGGTTAACTCTCAGCCTTTCATTCTTTCTTGTGTCAGTATTAAACGAAACAAAACAAAAAAAGTTTTGATTTACATAGGGGCTGAGTCAAAAGTGTATGATTTTAAGTGAGTTGTTTAAGTATGAAAAAGAGTATTTTTAAACTAGAAAGCCATGAATGGCTTGAGTCCCTCCACAGGCTTGAAATTCTTGTAATAGCAAATCAAAGTTTTGACTAGATTTTTAGATATTTTGGGTTCTACTGATGTTGAAAAGGATTTTCAAAGTTTCCACTATATAACATATAGAGAAATGACCTCCGCCCATTAAAGACATTTTTTTCATCTAATCACAATAATTTTTGGCTGCATGATAATGGGTCACCAAAGGATCATACCAAAGAAGTTTGATTGATATCAATCGGTTACATTCTGAGAAAATGTTTTTCAAAGTTTCCACTCCATAACATATTGAGAAATGACCTCCGCCCATAAATACATATTTTGCATCCAATCACAATAATTTTTTGTAGACTGATAAAGAGTCACTCAAGGATCATTCCAGTAAAATTTGGTTGATATCCATCAATTACATTTACAGAAAATGATTTTCAAAGTTTCCACTAGATTACATATAGAGAAATGACCTCCGCCCATAAAAGACATTTTTTCATCTGATCCAGTGCTCTCAATAAGGGCCAAAATCAGGAATTTTTGTAATTCCATGTTGGGATTTCAGGAATTTTTTTTACGAAGTAAGGAATTTTTACCCCCCCCCCCCCCCACACACACACACACTACACATACCTTCCTTTTTCTGTAAACTTTGTAAATGCTAGTTTCCTTATTAAATGATAGTTAATTTTTTTGCTCTCAAAGTTCATGATTCTGGTTGATTCTCTAAGAATAAACGACTCTCAAGCCTTAAATCTTGTAGCTTTGACTTTAAGCTGTAGGTACGAGCTTTGGTTTCACAATCCCCTTTTATCACTTTCATTGAATAAATTATGGAAACTAATATGAGAAAATGTGGAGTTTCTATTTGGAATCGGTCCTTAGCTGTATCTTGCGCGGTGAGCCTAGGAAATGCGACTTACTCATATTTTAGTTACGATGTTTTGGTATCCGGCGAATTACGAAAATTAATGCAGCTTTTATTTTCCTCGGCCTGTCGTTCCAAAGGTGGCGAACGTTCTAGGTAGTGTGCCAATAAAACTTTAAGTTCCAAGCCTATTTAAACTTTCGCAGAATTATCCAAATAGCATAAGTCAAGAAAAATTCGTCATTTCAAATCTCTCGTCAGACATGTTGCAGACATCTTAAATGACGTCATTGGGATTTCCCCCACGTTCTCCGAAGATGCCGATTCTACACGTATTTAAACGAGGACAGTCGAATGACCTTTCGTAAATGTTTTCCGGTAGCGTCTTTTTCCACAGGGTATAACGTGCCACGCCGACACCAGAAGGTTCGTGGACACCTGATCGATTTTTTCGATACGGAACTAACGGTGGTGCAAGTTTTTGACTGATTTGTAATCCTAAATAATCATTTTCATTTCAAATTTTAGTATCGCTGTCGAGATAAATGGTTCTTCTTTAAGGAAATAAAAGTAGAGGGTAACAACTAAGCAAAATGAGCGAATTCTAGCTCTAGGAGTGAGTGACTTTGCTTGTTTTTTTAGGTTTGTCACTATTTTTTTTTGTCAAACAACTAGACAATTCGTCATTTATTGCGTTTTTATAAGATCATTTATGTATCCCCTACACGCATACCAAATTTCTCGGCGAAAGATCCACATTAAGCGAAGATATACGTACTTTTATGGACCTGGGTAGAGAAAAATATGATAACAATACACCCCCTGAATTTTTAGCGATTGGAAATCGACACCAGAGTTTAAAGAAGTTGTGATAACTCGACACCTTCCTTTAAATCATCTATATTCCTCCCTAAACGCTCGTGTACTGACCGTATACGGAGCAGTTTCTGTACATTTCAGCTTATAAAGGCTCGGTGATTAATTTGGGAGCAAATTCAAACCAATCCCGTGACCTATAGCACTTATTTTTACCGTTCTTCCCATCTTACATTTCACCAAGATGGCCAACTCTGTTTGAATATTTGTATTCGTAAAGTGCGATCTGTGAAACGCCATAAGACATTGAATATCGTGAAATCGTATATCCTCTTCTTTAACTATATCGGTTTTGTAGCGCTTTCATTTGTTCTGTTACTGTTACATTTATATTCATTTGTGTCTAAATTATAGCACTTATTTTCACCGTTCTGCCTTTGATACATTGAACTAAGGTTGCACACTCTTTTTCAAAAATCGTATCATGAATGCGATCTATGAAAGGTTCAAAGGACGTTGAATCTCGTGAAATCATATTTCCCCTTCTTTACAAATATAGGGTATATATCGTTTTCATTCGTCCTGTTACTGTTACGAGTATATTCCTTTGTGTCTGAACGAGAAAAAAATGTAAGCGGTTGACCTAGATACCAAATATACAACTTCCTACTTTCATGAAATGATGGTCCTACAACGTCAATATAGAATAAATTTCATTAGAGGACGATCAAAAGTTTATTTAATCTTTAATTTTGGATTTTAATCGCATTACGTCGATTTGTTTGCAGTCAAGTGACATTTTCAGATATTTTAGGTGACTATCAGAACTTAGAAAATATCGTGTTTTTTTTTCCTTTTAATTCTTTTTTTTTTAAAATCTTTTTCGAAGAAAAAACAGAAAAGTTCCTTCGGTGACCTTCTTCTGAAAATGCTCAAGAAATTTGGATTGACCCTTAATAAGTGAGTGTCAGGGCGGGGCTTGTTTTCACTAAGAAATGTTTTGAAAATATACCGTTCTCCCAACCCAATTGCCAAATTTCAATGAAATTTTGCATGAATGTTCCTTGAGCGGGGCGTTTTTTATTTAAAATCTTTTTAATTCTTCTCCTCCCAAATCGTTGGCCTCATTTCAATGTAGCTTGGCAGAAATGAACCTTGGGTGACCCTGCTCTAAAGTTGTTTTTATTGAAGCAGATCAAAACGATGGTTTATAATCGAATACCTATGTAGGAAAGCAGCTGATGGCTAGGAAAGGATGAAGTGATAGCACTGGGCCCGTTTCACTAACCTTCGTTTGTGTACGCAAAATAATTACGTACGTACTCGATTTACGCTAAACGTAAGTTTTTACGTACGCCGTTTCACTAACACTTGCGTGAACGGGCAACTGCGTACGCATTTCGTAAGTTGAAATAATCTCGAAGCAAATCATTTTTCACGCTGATTCTTCGGATTTACTGCGTTCATTTACGCAAGATTTAAGAAAAATCGTAAACTTTCGATGGTTAATGAAACGGGCGTACGCAAATTCTCGTTGCGTACGCAAATATTTACGAAAAATCCTTACGCACGCTGTTTAGTGAAACGACCTCCTTGTGTGGGAAACGCCATAAGTCGATATTAAGGTATTCCATCTGCCGCGATATGACTTCAAGATTTTTAAAAGCGTCGTAAAATCTCAAACAAACAAACACATGAAAACCAGGATGGAAAGTCATAAGCGAGCTGTTTTAATTCCAAGAAGTATGATAACAACGCCATACAATGAGACGAATATCTGTGTATATCGATCTCTCAATATAAAACGAACCATTATTCTTTTTTCTTTAATGGATAATATAAGACGATAAGTGAATACTTTAGGATTGATTGGCTTGGATAGTCTCTTTCGTGCATGATATCATGGTATGGGATAACACCAACGCTATGATGTTACCCGATCAAATGATGTCTAATACCACTTTATCGTTCAAACTGGATTCAAGTTGATAATTGCACTTATTTGTGGCGTAAAAACCTAGTGGTAGTCAACCTAGAAATCTTGTTAACACACTATAAACGAGCGACATTTGACGGGAAATATGCCGTCTTCACTCCAATAAATTAAATGGTTTTCTATATATTCAATCACCAATCAGACGCTTATAATTTCAATTATGTTAGTGAAATCGCGCTTTTGTCTAGCTATATTAATTTTGAATGCAGTTGTTGATCTAATCTCTTTGGAGCGTTTCTGGATGGTGTGAGTGAGCGCTAGGAATGAATGATTGGAGCGCTGAGGGAGTGATTTCGAAGTGTTTTGGTCGCGATGGATGTCAATTTCACGATGTAGTTAACTGTTTTCATACTAATTAAAGAAGAAAAATCAATCCACGCGGATAATCCCATATAAAGCATATACGTACCAACTAAGCAATATGAGACCTATTTGTTTGTTTGAATTACTTTACTGAATATTTATACTGACTATAGAAGAAAAATCAGAAAAAAATGAACAGTCCCATCGTTCTAAAACAATGACGTTACAAAAAATGACGTTAATCTTTTCCGAAGCGAGACCTACAAAGACATTCGCCAAAACTCGGCTGATTCCGTAAAAAGGACATCTTTCAACACGAACCTACTTGGTTATGGACTCGGCGACTACGTCAGAGCTCAGTTTTGAAAATACACCTAAAGTCTAGCCCAAATATGGGTCAAATAATTTACAGTTCAAAAACATTTCCGCTCATTAATAAATGCCAAGAAAAAAATAAAGCTGATAAGTGTCTATGAACACTCGGCGTAGATGTCCTAGGACTTACAAGCACCCTCTCGATTATCAAATCAGGTGACCCCGTTGGCTCTTGAAACGAATTGCCCTACAACCTGTAACCTCTCAACCTAGAAGAACCTATTTGGATTTTGAATTAAATAATAGCTCTATGAATATCCATTTGCACGAAGGAATTAAACGAATTTGTGTTTTTGGAAAATGTAACGCCTAGAAAATAAAGACAATAATAAATTTACCTGAATTTTGTCCACATGGGTGTTCTATGTACAGAGTGTAAGAAATAAATGAAATAAGAAATGGGGAAAAACGCGTCATTCTTTATTTCTGAAAGACTTCAAAATACATTTTAAGACACCGAAAATGCCATCTGATTGTTAACCAACCGACGTAAGGCGATTAAACTCCGAAACTACGGCTTAAATCAGCCCTGCGTTCAGGTAAGCAAAGCGCTTGCAAACGTTAGCGAGCACTTTCTGGCTTTCCTTTTCTGAACATTATGATTGCTTGGGGCGCTTGACATAATGGGCTATCAGCGCCGCAAAGTGACTAGCATAGCAAACGGATAGCTTAACCATTATCGATCTTTTTTGTAAATCTCGCGATTTTCGTTTTGTTTGGATATTTTACCATCTGGAGGGCTAAATCTATCAATAACAAATGCTGTTTATTTAGTTCATTTTATAAATCTTAAAGTGTTTTCTTGGATTATGCTTTGAGTTGAGTCACTTTGGTTGCCTAGGAACCGGGCAATTTTTGGAAAGCGTTTGCGGTGTGGTGCGCTCAAGATAGAGTGCTCGCTATTAAAACTGTTCGCGGCCAGCGCTTTCGTATCCTGAACACAAGGAAGCTTTTTTTGTCCTCTGATTAGATGTGATCTATCAGTCAGCATTACCAACATGTCATACACGTAGGAAGCTGAAAATATGTTCTTTAGGTCAACCGCTTACATTTTTCCTCGTTCAGACGCAAAGGAATATACTCGTAACAGTAACAGGGCAAATGAAAACGATATATACCTGATATTTGTAAAGAAGGGGAAATAAGATTTCACGAGATTCAATGTCCTATGAACCTTTCATAGATGGCATTCATGATACGATTTTTGAAAAAGAGTGTACAACCTTAGTTCAATGTATCATGGGAAGAACGGTGAAATTAAGTTCTATAAATTACGGGATTGGTTTGAATGCTCCTAAATTAATCATCGAGCCTTTTTGAGCTGAAATGTACAGAAACCGCTCCGTATGCGGTCAGTGCACGAGCATTTTGGGAGGAATATAGATGATTTAAACCAAGGTGTCGAGTTATCAAAACTTCTTTAAACTCTGGTGTCGATTTCCAATCGCTAAAAATTCAGGGGGTGTATTGTTATCATATTTTTCTCTACCCAGACCCATAAAAGTACGTATATCTTCGCTTAATGTGGATCTTTCGCCGAGAAATTTGGTATGCGTGTAGGGGATACATAAATGATCTTATAAAAACGCAATAAATGACGAATTGTCTAGTTGTTTGACAAAAAAATTAGTGACAAACCTAAAAAACAAGCAAAGTCACTCACTCCTAGAGCTAGAACTCGCTCATTTTGCTTAGTTGTTACCCTCTACTTTTATTTCCTAAAGATGAACCATTTATGTGGTCAGCGATACTAAAATTTGAAATAAAAATGATTATTTAGGATTACAAATCAGTCAAAAACTTGCACCACCGTTAGTTCCGTATCGAAAAAATCGATCAGGTGTCCACGTCAGCGTGGCACGTTATACCCTGTGTTTTCACTTCGGATAGATTACCCGTAGATCTATTCTAAGCGTTTTAGGAAGTGATATTTCGAAATTTTATCGGTCTGAGCTGCATGAACTACGTTTGATATAACGCATTTTCCCCTGATTAAAATTTTGTTTGTTTCAACAATCCTATCAAAGGACCCTCTAGATCTGTATCCGACTAAGAAAGATAATGACAGAAGCGGTAATGACGCGTCGCTAACCAAGTAAGATTGCGTAATCAGAGACTGGTTGTTATAGCGACAGTTTAATACCTCGCGCGTTACACATGGCTTGTTTTGGTCAGCTATATTGTGTATGCTCGCGTTGATTATCGATTTTTTGCGCGTGTAGACTTACGTTAAATCCTTTATTAGGTAAATTCGTAAAACGTCCGGGATCAAATTACAGGACGTTTTCCTCGAATCTCGGACGTTTTTTTTACGTCCGGGTTTGATTTTCCGGACTTAATTTCTGAAATTCTGGACGTATATTACATCGACGTCCGCTTATTGAGAGCACTGCTGATCACAATAATTTTTGGTAGACTGATAAAGGGTCACTCAAGTATCATTCCACTGAAATTTGGTTGATACCCATCAGTTTTATTCTGAGTAAATGATTTTCAAAATTTCCATTATTTAACAAATAGAGAAATGACTTCCGCAAATTAAATACATATTTTTCATCTGTTCACAACAATTTTTTGTAGACTGATAAAGGGTCACACAACGATCATTAATGATCATTCCTGTGAAGTTTGGTTGAAACTCATCCAGTAGTTTCTGAGGAGAAGATTTTTAAAGAAAAAGTTTACGACAGGGCACATGGACGCACTGACCTACAGATGGACGCACAATGAACACAACGCCATGACAATAGCCCCAGTGGCCTTTGGCCAGTGGAGCTAAAAATTAATTCTGTCAAAGATATCTTAAAACTCCCTCAGGATATTAAGTCTGGGTGTTTTCTCTCTTTCTTAAAAAGACCCACGACAATTATAATTTATAATTTTCTAAGATGAACCCCATATTCACATATTTAAACCAATCAAAAAGCAATATTTAATGAAAATGCATTGGTGGGAGACAAAATGGTCTGAAAGGATGAGTGCCGCTGTGAGGGTTGAATTGAGAGTCCCAGGGACCTCTAGCTTGACAGTCCAATGAGCTAACTAACTGGGCTATGATGGCGGTAAAGAATTGGATGCCACCAACCCAACCGACACTCTAACACCACAGGTGATCACATAATATGTCCTGTCTTAAAAAGTAACAGATGATAATGTAAAGTGTGTGTTTATTTATAAGAAAACAGACAATATTGTAGAAATGAGATATTTCTTGTTACAAGTAAAAGTTGTCTTCTTTTCCCACAAAAGTTGTTAACCCTTGTCATGCTGAATAAGTTTTGGCTAAAGATTTGCATCAAAGTCAAAGGGCAAAAAGCACTAAAAGTTGTAGGTCAATTTTTATTTGAAACACTAAATGTATTGACAATTCTGGTTTGAAAGTGAGAAACAGGTGGTATAGACTAACCTCAGACTGCACATATGTGCAGGCTGATGTTTGTCTATAGCTCTTGCCAAAGCAGGAACATTCCGGGGTTCAGCATGACAAGGGTTAAACTTGACTTTATTTGTATTTCTTTTGTGACCTTACCTGAGGATGGGCCCGTAAATGTACATGGTGATCCTCACTATGGGAAGCTGATCGTCGATAAACATGGGAATGTTCTAACAAGTAATGGTTTTCTAATGATCCAATCTGAAACAGAAAATATAAATTATTTCATTACAATCAAACTGTTATTTCTTAATACAGTAAAATCTCAGTCGTTCGCACGCTGGTGGTTCGTAGGTATGTGTTGGTTCGGGGTACGGACAAAAGCCCCCTAGGACAAAAGCCCCCTGGGACAAAAGCCCCATGGACAAAAGCCCCATGAGACAAAAGCCCCATGCCCTTAACAGAAAAGTGGACAAAAGCCCCATGGTTATAAAAATGTGTTGTTTTTGTGAATATTTGAAAAGAGTCTTAAAAAGTTATGATTTTTATATGAATTTGTGAATATTAATTTGTTAATTCTTTAAAGAAATGAATATTCTAGCCATTTTAATGGAATGAAAATAAGCATTTTTTTAGGGGGGGGGGGGTTATTCCTTTGTGTATAAATATCAGTGAAAAGATAACTTGGAAAATATCCTCCATTTGGTTTTAAACTTCATAATTGAATTGCTGTAAAAAAATAATTGTTATTAAAAAAATAATAATAAAAAGGTTATAACAGGTGTGAAAAGACAAAGGTATACTGTTTTCATAATCAATTTTGTCACCACCTTCCATTTTCTAAACTACATGTATATAAAGTTATACTTGTGCTCTCGAAGGTGTGAAATAAGTCAATGAAAATATTGATTATAATTCAAAGATGTCATGAATGTAAAATGGCGTGAATAAAGGAAAAATAAAGGAATTAAATATTTAGGGTATTCCTTATCAATGTACATTTCTTTGCTTGATTGAATAGCTTATAAAATTTTCTTATAATAAAATTAAACCAAAATTGATTTTGAGTTGTTAGAAAGAGGACTTAAGCAATGTTTTTTATTGCTAAGAATTATAAAAATTCACCTTATAAATAAAGCAAACAACTAAAAAAAGGAATCCATTTTATTTAAATGTACTGTAAAAATAATAGAAATGGAAATTTATATACCAGTATTTATTATATCATGGGGCTTTTGCCCTAGGGGGCTTTTATCCTAGGGGGCTTTTGTCCCAAGGGGCTTTTGTCCAGGGGGCTTTTGTCCTAGGGGGCTTTTGTCCCATGGGGCTTTTGCCCTACACCCGTTGGTTCGTATACATTCTTTGGTCCCGATTTTCTTCCCTCTTTATCTTTGTAAGAAGGCTCCGAGTAATTCGCATGTCGGTGGTTCGTAGTTCGTAGCCCGTGTCAAGTCCCGAGAGTTTCCAAATAACACAAATCAATATGTTTAATCCGTAGGTGTGAATTGTGCGATCAATAGCTGTCCTAGGTGTAATAATAGACATATGCCTTGATTTTCACACCTGTTGATTGGTAGTAAACGAAGTTATTGTTTTGCATCAATATTTACAGGCATTGTTTGATTTGTAATTTTCGGCGGGTTTAATCGAATAAAGGACCAATCAGTGACCTTAATTAATGTATTTCATCTGGCTTTCTCATACTAATTATGCATAAATGAATGTGCAAATCTTCGTACACTTGATTGTCAAGATGACTTCCACAAAGATTCATCGTAATGCCGAGATTTCATCGTCCACTGAATAAGTACTCAAAGTGATTTGATCCAAAGGGAAAACACTCTGATGTAGTAAATACTTGGCATGTAAATAATTGCCGAAATTAGTTTGTTTAGGATTTAAATATGGACGGAACGAAGGATGATCATTGTTCAAGTGAGATTTGTTGTGTCCTTACTCTCTACAAAATGGTCTAGTTAGAACTTGATTTAAAACATATTCCATAGAACCTTAGAATAAAGCCTCAAATATAGGGTACCTTAAGACCATGTCCGATCTGAGCCATCAAAAAACCACCGACCGCTTGACATTGGTTGGTTCGTACTACGTTTAGTTCGTATAAATTGTCTGGGTCCCTTGAGATACGAACCACCGAGACTTTACTGTATTTCAAAAAAATATTCACTTTGAGAATAATGCTCACACTGACCAACCCACCCAGACTTGCACGCACACTCAACCACAGACAATGGCATGATATTGAGTCAAGAGACAATTCGTAGAAAATGACACTTTGTTGAATATAACATTTGGTGGAAATGTCAAGACCAATGTTTCATCAAATTCATCTTTGTAGTAAGTTCGCCTAATTTTCGTCAAAAATTATATTTATACTAGAAAGGCAAATTAGAAAACGTTCCACACAACTTTGTTTGAACTTAAATATAAAGGCTTTGCAAGTTTGATCAATATCTATAAAGATATACAAAGATCCTAAAAAAACAGTAACCTCTGTGGCCAGTATCCTCTGATTTCCTCAGGTAGTCCATGAGATAACTCGTGTTTTTTATCAGGATCTTCATATAAGGTACAGAATCTTGCATGGCCAAAGACTTTTCTAGAATTCATGTTTTCTTTATCATCCAAAACCCTAAATGTAAGAGTATCTGCAGACATGCCATAATTTTTCTTTAGCATTTCAGGGACATTGGACAAAAATTTCCGTGATTTTTTAGTCTTTTTTGGGCATCTCTGACTGAACTTCACCCCTTTACAAAAAATACTATAACAGCATGGTCAATCTCACATGGAGAGTTTTTTCAGATGTTTGCCCTTTTTATTTGTGCATGGTTTTTTGGGGGGGTTTCTTATGGTTGCATTATTGTGCATGAGAAACTCAACAAGGTCAAATCAAATTCAAAATGACAAACGCCAGTCTAAACTTATACCAGGGTAGTTAACAATGAGGCACATTCTCATGAATTAAATCAAATTAAATTGTGTTACTTACACTGCACTAATTGGTTCGAAGATCAAACATTCTGATTTTCTTTAACCTACTCATCCTACTGACATTCCAGTGTTATCAGAAAAACACAGTGGACCTACCCATTCTTCCTCACGGGAGTGCAAGGGTTGTGACAAACATTAAACAAACTTGTTCATTATTATGTGGGATTTAATACTTGTAAAAAAATTGGATTTATAATTTTCTGCTAGAAGTAAGAGTTTGGAAATCGTAACCTTTGATATTCCCAATTCTATTATTAATGTGTGGAATAATTTACCCTACATTCTGTTTGATTTTTTTTCTCATGCACATCATTTGGACTTGTGCCAATTCAATCTATTGACGATTGGTTGACCTGATATTTGCAAGTTAAAAGGTGCAAATTCCATGGGATCTGCGAGTTTAACCATCATTTTTTCAACAAGGAAAATCAAAGTAGTCAAATGATCAAGGACAGTACAACAATTAAAGCAGTTTAAAGCTGTAGTAACAGAGTTTAAAAATAAACACTACTACAGGTTTTGTGTCATCGAATTCTGGACTTGTGACAAAATGATAGGCAGTGTGTTGAGAACAAATCATCTGTATTGGTGTAAAGCTGCAAACAATTATCTTTAAGAAGCCGACCCATTGGTCCTTGTTTTCTAATTTCTTATAACCAAAAAGTGTTAAACAAACTATGATTATGATAAGGATGATTATCAGCACCCTATTCAATTTTGCCTATGAAACACTCAGTTTTATCACTGATATTCACATATATAACACTTGTATCATCATTCTGATGGACCAAAATCAAACCAAAAATTATCATGTGATCATGGATTATTTGGGTATCAATGTTGACTTAACAAGAGCCATGTCGGACATGGCCATCCCCCGCCGCAAAAGCTTGATAGTTAAACAGTTAACTGAAGCCTAAAAGATTAAGAATTCTTTTGTACTTTTAGAGATTTACCCCCTACAAAAATCTAAGTCTTTAAAATAACGAAGGGCAAAAATGGAAAATAATGCAAACAAGTTTTAATGTTGCTCCATGAGATCTATCACCCATAAAGTTTCAAGTTGATAGCTGTAATACTTTAAGAGATATGCTCAAGACAAAATCTAAGTCTTAAAAATAACAAAAGAAAATAACTCCAAAACTATGCAAGCAAGAGTTGTAGTTCTTGTGCACTGCACTTCTCCTCCATGAGATCTATCCACCCATAAAGTTTCAAGTTGATACTTTAGGAGATATGCTCCGTACAAAATCTAAGTACAAACAAGAGGACCATGATGGTCCTAGATCGCTCACCTGTGTCTCTTTGACCCCTGGGACATCAAATTAATTAAATTGGCAGATGTCAAAAAGGAGATAATTTCTACATAAGATCAATACCATGGAATGTTTTCAGCCAAGAGCAAGAAAGATATGCCTTTCGCTCTATGATTCTATGTAAATAAGAAGAAGATTTTTGAAGGTTTTCCTATTTTCACCCATCATGCTCAGATGAGCTAAAAGTGATGCGCCTGGGTGGAGCCCAAATATGACCCCAGGGTCTTGATATGAACAAACTTGGTAGGGACCTAATAGATGATCCTACATACCAAATATGAAAGCTGTGTGTCCTCTGGTTTCGTAAGAGAAGATTTTATAAGATTTTCGCTCTTTGATTCTATGTATCAAGGGTTGCGCCCCGGTGGAGCCCAAACATAACCCCAGGGTCTGATTATGATATGAACTGAACAAACTTGGTAGAGGCCCACTAGATGATGCTACATACCAATTATGAAAGCAGTCTGTCTTCTGGTTTCACAGAAGAAGATTTTCATATTTTCACCCTTTTTGTTAAGGGTAAAGGGAAAGTTTAGGGTGGATTTCATTTATTTGAACAAACTTGGTAGAGCTTGACCCAAGAAACATCCCTGCCAAGTTTCATCAAGATTGGCCCTCTGGTTTAGGAGGAGATGATGTTTAAAGAAATTGTGGACGACACACGAAACACTAGAGACAACAAAGGACGGACATTGAACGATCGCAACAGCTCACCTTGAGCACTTTGTGCTCAGGTGAGCTAAAAATAACAAAGGACAATAACTCCAAAATTATGCAAGCAAGAGTTGTAGTTCTTATGCACTCCACTTCTCTTCCTTCGGATCTATCCACCTATAAAGTTTCCAGTTGATGGCTATTATACTTTAGGAGATACCCTCCAGACAAAATCTAAGTTTCTAAAATAACAAAGGGCAATAACTCCAAAAGTAGGAGATGTACTTGTAGTTCTTGTGCACTGCACATTTCCTCAATGAGATACATTGGATCCACCCAAAAAGTTTCAAGTTGATAGCTATTATACTTTAGGAGATATGCTTGGGACAAAATCTAAGTATTAAAAAAAACCAAAAGACAATAACTCCAAAATTATGCAAGCAAGAGTTGCAGTTCTTGTGCACTGTTCTTCTCCTCCATTATATATATCCATTCAAAACGTTTCAAGTTGATAGCTATTATACTTTGGGAGATATGCCCTGGACAAGTTTAGTGACAGAACCTCAATGAGACAGAATGACAGAAAGGCGGACAGACCATTACTATATCCCCTCGCCGAAAACGGAAGGGGATAATAATAAATCAACAATAAGACTGTGACAAAATAGACTTTATGGATCTCAAACTAGTGTTCTGGGGACCATGGGTTGAGTCCCATGTCAGACAAACTTTTCCGCCCTAATTTACTTTAATGGTATCAGATTTACTTCTGAATTACTTCTGACTCAGATCGTTATCCGAGAACGGTGGTTTTGGCAATTAGGGAGCTAGCTGTATGGGACCAACTCAAATTGGAAAAAGGGAGAGTATTGTAGAAGTTGATAGTGGGTAAACTCATTACTATGAACCGGTTAGATCAGACGGTAGTGCAACAGTACAAGTCCCAAGTGTCATGGCTTGAAGCCTTTAAGTCCACAACTTGCATCAGGGTCGAAAAGTGTGGCCTGACATGGGATTTGAACCAACAAGCTGCTAAAAAAAAGGTACCATTGTTCTACGGACTGAACTGATTAATGATTAAATGGAGTTTAACGCCGCTTTCAACATTTTTTCAGTTATATCGCGGCGGCTGGAGCACCTAACAATGGTTTCCTGGTATTTCTCTCACCAGTACAACCATCACATCCTTTCCTAGCCTCCAGCTACTATCTCACATAGCTCTACAATTATCAACCCTTTGGTGAGAGACAAATAGTCAGAAAGAATGAGTGCCGCCGTCGGGGATCAAACCCGGGACCTCTAGATTGACAGTCACTGACTGAACTGACCAGGCACCCCATTGTGACTCTTCCCAGAGTAAGAACATGTCATGTGAATAAGATAAGTGCGGAGAAGTTGTGCCCAACATGGGACTCGAACGCACAACACCCGGAACACTAGCACAGCACTTTACCGACAAAACTAACTAGACATCTGGTCAGAACTCTACTAACTGTTGATCACTACACATACACATACACATAGTTTAAGAAGCCAACCACAGCATGGGTTAAAATTGAATATTATAATACTCACTTGTCCATGAAATGTGTAGCCATGGTCCCTAGCAAATTGTTCCACTTCTTCAAACCGTCCAATGAATTTGATAGCAAATTTATTTGTATAAATGTCCTCATTAGTACCTCCAACAATTTCTATATAAACCATAAACATCCAAACACCAAAAAGTGTATTAAAGTCCATTATTTTATATAGTTTATTATGACCCTACCAGGAAGATCAAATTTTGACAGACTGTTATGACTCTACCATATAGTCTAATGTCGACCAAGGACTCAAGGGTATTTTTAAAGCTTAGTGGGGTGTATATTCATTCATGTTTTATATGTTTCCATGTATTCATTTATACTTAACTATAATTTAGCTTTAAAACAGTAAAATTTTGTCCCACGTAGCACGTCTTGTTTGCTTGACAAGCATTCTCTAAATGAAAGAGGTGTTTGCAAGGGAGGTAACTTAATCCATTTCGGCTTGAAATCAAAGTACAGTCTCATACTGCTAAATGCGATGTCGCGATGTCTAGAGTCTGGGATTGTGATACTATGTTTTAGCATTCTTGTCTTCGTTACTGTCATGCAATTTCGTGTAAATTACTCAATCATTTGAAAATACATCGTTAAACGACAAGTAAAACTACAGATAGGCCTATTTAGATGAAATTGAATCGCGGCCGGGGCCACGCGGACGCGGCTGGCTCATTATGATAAGGCCGACTGAGCCTGAAACATTAATTCATTATTTCCTTGTTAAATAGCATCATTGTCGTTTATTTAGAAAGCAGCTCAGGCGATCGGACAAATGATGGTTTTATTTTGGAAAAAAACTGAGTCTAAATTGAATGAGCCCCGCCGGCGACAGAAGCTCTCAGTCACAGCCTCAGTTTTCCAAGCCTCATAAACGAGACTCGTCACGCAAAAAGGGACCGTCTGGGAAGTGCGTAAAGTATCTACCCAAGTCAGACTGCGCGGACTGTGCAGGCTGACTAGGTTCGAAGCTTTTCGCACCTTACCAGGCTAATCTGAACTAAGACTTATCAATAAACCTTCCATTGAAAGCCTGAATATTTGAAATGCGACCTCTGCCGGGTTTTCCTGTACTAGAATCAATCTCTTTTTTTTTTCAAACAAGTTTTTACGGATGTTGCAGATGGTCCCTTTTCGCGTGCCTACTTTTACACCCTTAATCATTTGAATTTTCGCCCATTTAATTCTTTTAACAAGGTACTGATCAAATGGATCCATTTTCACTCGGCAATTTAAGGCATGAAGAAAGTATATATTGAATGGTTTATGTATGAAACTAAAAACCTATCACAGTTAATAACCATAATAATAAATATGAATGAGGTTTTAGTTTCAGAACTACATGAACATCAACCCAAACTATACCAATATCTTCTAATTTAATGTCGTGAAACATAACTTGAATACAAAGAGTTGCCCATTATTAGACAGATTTCTTAGGGGAAACTTACAAAATAGCTGCGTACTATTAAATGTTTTCATGGAGTATTGAAATCATTTTTCAACCAACCAGAATGTACTAATCGAGATAATGGATACAGTTATAAAAAAACAACAACAAAAAACCAGCCCTATTTCTACATGTGCCTAGCCACGGACCCAAAATATTCTTAGTACGGACCCTGAATACACTTAATGTATATTTAGAGTCCTTGGCCTAGCTAAAACCCATTCCCGGATCTAAGGTCACCTACTTCTGGTAACTCAAAAGTGACAATCATGATCAGGAATTATTTTAAGGGTTTTGTAAGCTGACGCCCATGATAAATATAGAGCATATGCATGCATTCTCGTTCAGAAAAAGATTGGCTTTCTTTCAATTTTTAGCTTTACAGTAAAACTTGTCACGGTTAAGCGACCACGTAAGGGACCACCAAAAATTGGTCGTTTATATGAATGGTCGCTTAATACGAAATACCATGATAAATTGTGACAGTTCATTTTGATAGCATTTATAGATGATCGGTAAAGTCGTACTGAATTCCATGATGTTTAAACCCATTGAGACGATTATAATTGGTTCCAACACCATTGGATTCAACAAAAAACAATTTTTCGTTAAAAATGTCCTCTTTTTCAGAGATTTTGCTCACGGTGAAGGGACTTTTTATGGTGGTCGCTAAATAAAATTGATCGCTTAATAGACGTGGTCGCTCGACTATATTTGAAGAAGACTAGGAGAGCTATGTTGATGGCGTTGTTATCGCCCGTCTGTCCGCCTATCGGCAAATAGATATGAAAAAAAACTAATAACACTCATGTATGAAACTCTCTTCGTCGCTTAATTAATTCCTTTTTACGCGACTTAGTCCACAAATATTACCAGATTTCCCTGAAACTTTTACCGGGATGATTGAAGTGTCATAATGATGGTTCATTTATAAATTCGGAAGTATCCCCCAAAAATCTACGGATAAGATCCTTATGGGTTTTCGATTAAAATTGTCTCGTTTTTACTCCATGAAATCCACAAATGTAATCAGATTTCCTTTAACAGGCTGGTTGATCTCGTCGATTTCCTTCAAACTTACAAAGAATGATTGTAATGTCATTGGGGGGCTTCCTTTCGAAAACAGTTGAATCTATCGAAAACATTGTAAAGGAGTTTTATGAATTTTCACTGAACATAATCTAGACCGTACGCACGAATATTATTTTAACCGGAAACCTGGAAACTTCATGTGGTGATTTTAAGGTGATATGGAACTCTCCTCTTGGAAATAGATTGGCTGTTTCACAACTGATGGGGAAAGGGACATCTAGGATTTTTTAAATATCTATAGGCCTAAAATATTTTATCAGATCGTTTTGAATCCGACAAAGGATTATTGTAGAGTCAATTTAGGTAGGTTCCTTGTGAAAATCATTTACCGGTATGCCTGTCGGAATACACGGGAATAAGGGGCTTATGATTTCTCGTGGCACTCAAAATATTTTCTTTCACGCAAATTTGTCCACACAAACTTATAGACTGATTTTTTAAATCATAATTCGTTTATCTATTTTCAAGCAATAACGTTCCTTAGATATAAGATTAAATCATAAATTATAGCAAATCTTGATAGCCAGTAAGGCATCCCTGCCCCAGGGGCCTCTTACTATTTATTGCCATAAGCACCCTTTTCCCGGCCTCAGCAAGCAACTAGTTTTTTCCCGATTTCAATTGTTGCGCAGCTTTAAAGGGGACCCTCTAAAGAATATTTCTTCAGACGTTCTAAATTTGTCAAGTGGTTTAGGTAGGGACGTGTTGACGTTGATATCGGTGAACGACTGGCGTCCCACGACAAAGATCGGACGGACGCTAGTCATAGGGTGATTTGAATGCTTGAATTTAAGAAGTTTACAATCTGATAGCTAATAAAAGCTATCAAACCTCGAAAAAAAATTCTGATAGAAAAAGCAATGTAACTTTGTTCTGGAGGACAATTTTTCATGCTATTGGAAGTTTACTATTGCCCATTATTGTTTTAAAGCCGCAATGAATTGACCAATCATCATGGTGTTAAGGGAGCACGCAAATGAATTGTGCGGCTATTTTGGCGATCTACTGACTGATCGCTTACCATTTTTCAATCTTCTGATAAATTTTTATACGCCGCCGGAGGCGGACGTATATTGGCGTCATCTTCTCCATCTGTCCGTCCGTCCGTCAGTCCGTCCGTCCGTCCGTCCATTTTCTTGTCAACGCAACTCCTCCTAAGTTTCTGGCTGGATCTTCTTGAAACTTGGTCAATGTTATCACCTCAATTGGTAGATGTGCATGAAGGAAGGATTTTACGGTTCGTTGATTTTTGCCTGAGTTATGCCCCTTGATAACTTAGTTTCTGGGTCCACTTTTCTTGTCAACGCAACCCCTCCTAAGTTTCTGGCTGGATCTTCTTGAAACTTGGTCAATGTAATCACCTCAATTTGTAGATGTGCATGAAGGAAGGATTTTACAGTTCGTTGATTTTTGCCTGAGTTATGCCCCTTGATAACTTAGTCTCTGGGTCCATTTTTCTTGTCAACGCAACTCCTCCTAAGTTTCTGGCTGGATCTTCTTGAAACTTGGTCAATGTAATCACCTCAATTTGTAGATGTGCATGAAGGAAGGATTTTACTGTTCGTTGATTTTTGCCTGAGTAATGCCCCTTGATAACTTAGTTTCTGGGTCCACTTTTCTTGTCAACGCAACTCCTCCTTAGTTTCTGGCTGGATCTTCTTGAAACTTGGTCAATGTAATCACCTCAATTTGAAGATGTGCATGAAGGAAGGATTTTACCGTTCGTTGATTTTTGCCTGAGTTATGCCCCTTAAAAACTTAGTCTCTGGGTCCATTTTTCTTGTCAACGCAACTCCTCCTAAGTTTCTGGCTGGATCTTCTTGAAACTTGGTCAATGTTATCACCTCAATTTGTAGATGTGCATGAAGGAAGGATTTTATGGTTCATTGACTTTTGCCTGAGTTATGCCCCTTAAAATTTAGTCTCTGGGGCTTATTGAAATTGCAGCCTTGTGAATGCAACTCTTCCTATGTTTCTGGCTGGATCTAAATGAAACTTGGTGGATGTTATAACTGAAATTGGTAGATGAGCATGAAGTTAGGATTTTATGGTTCATTAATTTTACCCTAAATTAAGCTCCCTTAAAACTTAGTAACTAGGGCTTATTGAAATTGCAGCCTTTTGAACACAACTCCTCCTTATTTTTTTGTCTTTATTTAAATGAAACTTGGTCAATGTCATCACCATAATTTGTAGATGTACATGGATCAAGGATTTTATGGCTCATTTATTTCCCTGAATTATGCCCCCTTAAAACTTAGTGCCTGGGGCTTATTGAAATTGCAGCCTTGTGAAGGCAACTCCTCCAAACTTTTTGTCTTGATTTAAATGAAACTTGGTCATTTTCAATTTGGTTCTGTCAAAATAAGTAGTGTCTACAATTATTTTCGTGAAACAGCAGCAAAGTGGCGGCGTATTTTGTGACGATGGCACTCTTGTATCCTTTGTAAGCGTTATTGGTTTTAAATGAGTTATGATGCTGTTGGGGTGGTGATGAATATATTGTAACAAAGTAGCAAATTGTCACTGGATACGCCATTTACTGGATGCCTATATGTTAAATAACGAAAGTGAATAACTCAGAAATTAAGCTAGGTATGGTTACGGTATCTTGCGCATTGTACTCCGTAGTCAGTAGAAGATCATTACAACCAAGTTCAAGTCAATTGGACATAACGGTGCCGCCTGGATGCCGGACGCTCAGATACAAGCGGATGATCTCATAATACGTGCCTGTCTTTCGCCTGGCGTATAAAAAGCATAGATGGAGCAAAAACTGATTTCTCCAAACCAGGAAATTAGTGACTATCATTTTGTTACCAAGTCCGTTTGTTATTCATTTATTTATTACCACTTTTAAATCATACTCTAATGAACTAATGAAAATCATGATAAATATACACAAATATGTCAATGAATAATCTGTCCTCCGTAATTCAGGTGAAACTGTAAACACCCTAAGTAAGCGTTGGTAGAACTCTTGTATGTAACTTTTACAACGTAAGGGCCCTGGAATAAACAGTTCAGTAAAATCAATTACCAGGCGACATTTCATAGACTGGTCTTATTTTAAAGAAGTTGCAGACAAATAAATTCGCTGCAGAATTACAATTTAACATCAAGAAATACATAATAATAATAATAATAATAATACTAATAATGATAATAATAATAATAATAATAATAATAATAATAATAATAATAATGATAATAATAATAATAATAAAGTCTTTATTTAACGAGGCAACACAGTTGGGTAAACCCAGTCTTCCCTGTGGGCCTCTTCAAATATTTACAAAATCATTTACACAAACAACATAAATTAACAAGTATCAGTGAATGAATGAAAAATGTATCATATAAAAGCTTCATTATGTTTTGTCATGTACATGATGTATTAAATAGTACCGATACATCATTATTATTATTATACATGTACTTTGACTTCCAAAATATTAACTTGTCATAACCAAAAAGAGCTACAATCCACAGTCTGGCAAAAATTGGAAAAGTAGTGCAATACAATGTTTTCCTAATTTCGAGTTATAAAAATATTAAAAACCCAGGGTGAGGTCCGAGGTGCGTTTTTTTTTTTTTATTAAGATGAAAATTTCCGCTAAATAAGATTATTAAGACGTCATAAGAAACGATTTTCAATATTTTGAATGAAAAAATGCGACGTCGTGTTTTTCTTGATGAAGGTCAGGTGACCGAAAATTTGAAAAAGAGTGTTTATGGAAATAAAATTGAGTAACATGGATTCCCTGTGGAATTTAATTAATTAAACCATAAGTTTTTTTTTAACTTACCAGCTTTAATAAATTCAATGGAATCATGTCATATTCTAAAACAAGAGGTCTCTGGTGAAACTGTATCCTTCCTTGTAACAATGGACAACCCGGTAAATAGGTTAGAGCTTCCAGCATGAGCTTGCTAATCTGCATGTCCAGATCATACTGCACTAGTGATAGATTCTGGAACAGGGTCTTATCGATCATTAGGCACCCTGTGAACACACGCCTGGAAATGTGAAATTTAAGGTGTCACACCACCGTTCTAAAATAAAGTGGTAAAAGAGCAAGACATAAACTTGTGTATTTGATCTTCTTATAATGTTCAGGACATGTTCCTAGTGGGCCTGTAGTACAAAAAATCATTTGGTAGACAATTACGGACCAAGATCTTAATAAGAATCTTATGAGTCTCGCTCTAACGAACGCATTTCTGTTCTCATGCTCAAAATAGAATTTTCTTGAGTTTCAAATTGAAAGTTTTAAATTTAATTCTGATGTAATACTATAATAAATGTGTGGGCATAAAGGTGGTTTTAATTATTTTTTTAAATAACAACTCATTACTGTTAATTTATGTTTTTTATTATATAATTTATTTGAATTTTAAGTTTGAGAAAATTCTCCATTGAGAATAAAAGAAGCTTTATAATTTCGGGCTCTGATGCCATAAAGGGAGGTTCGTGACAATGTGTAAAATTATTTTGAATATTCATCCTTATACGGTACATCTAGATCTATTTATTATGGCCTGAGATAAAAAAAAAATGAACTTAAAATCATTTTTGTAACTTTTTATTTTTTTAATTTCGCAGCATGGTAAATAAATACACATTAAGTTATTGATTTAATAAATGGCGTCTAATTTAGTATATATGATTAAGTCTAATTTTCAAGAGAAACCGAAGTCATACCAGTAATCTCTATCCATTGGATAAACTTGTTCAATGACGCCAGAGGTGACATTTTTAACGCCAACCTGTACGTCAATCACCACCTGGTCAACGTCAGAATTGATGACGGCGTCAAGTGATACGTTGTAGGTACCCGGCAGAACGATGGGAAGTGGCTCGATGACAAATGAATGGACGTATATATCATCCTTAAACTCCTCGGGTACTGGAAACCAGAAAAAATGTGACCCGTCAGGCGAAATGGTATCATTTGGAAAGTGCGTAAACTGTCGACCTAGTCAGACTGCGCAGATAACGTACGCTGACTAGGGTCGAATGTTTTCGCATCTGGCTTATTTTCTGTCTCTTGAATGCTTATGTAAAGAAATGAAATTCGACTTCCCGGTTGACCTCAGCTGGAGAATATCTTCCGTCACATGAACAGAGGAAGATCTCCTAATCGGTCACTTCACATTTCTCTTATCTAAACATATTTGTAGAATGTAATGAATTTGTAATTGATCACCGTTTTAGAAAGATGAATCTCAAGCATTCAAAATTTGAACTCGTTATATTGTTGAACAAACGCTTTCTTTTTGCTGCTTAAATGGTAGCAGCCTAGAAATGGGCAAGGAAAATGTAAGTTTAGTAGCTGATTGTCGTAAAATATGCAGAAATAAGTAGATTCATAAATGAAAAAAATATATATATAAAAATGGTTGGATCTAGTTACAGTTAGATTTTCGAGTATTTTTTTACAAATAAGTATCCAGCTTTTGATTTGCACAAATTGTGGACAAATTGGGCAGGCTGTTATAATTAAACGAACAAGAGATTAATTTATTTACTAAATTTTCTGACAAAGCGCATATACACACGTACCGATGATACATTGCAAAAGAAACGCATATCAAAAAAAAAAATGTTTGTTTTTTGTTGATAAAGATGAGCAGTGAATCTTTTTTCCTCGATAAACGAGATATTCTAATTATAAGAATATTCATTCTAGAAATGTGTTTGTTTCAACTATTGTATGGGGCTGCTGTCGTAGAATGCAAACAGAATGTGCTATCTATCGCCGCAAATGTTAAAAAATATAAAATTAATGATTGTTTCGTATTTTCATGACATTACGACATTACATTGTATTTCAGAAAAAAATAAAACAATGAAAATAAGGCATGTGTGATGCAAGCATTTTTCTAGCTATTCTTGAGATAATTTTTTCTGGCACCAAATACAGAAAATGGCCATTGACTTAAATGGCTAATTTTGTAAATATCCAAAAATAAGGAGAGATATACCTAGTTTTTGCATCCTTGGATTTTTTTCACAGCTATTCATATAAGCAACGGCAAGGAATAGCATATTTAATCAATGTGCTGAAGAATTTCAGTGGAAGCATGATGCACACATAATGATAAAAAAGCACACATGTATTTAAAAAAAAAAAAAAAAAAAAAAAAAAAAAAGAAAAAGAAAAAAATCTAACGTGCATTTCTCAAGAGTAACATTCTTGAAACTTCTGCTATTTCGCAGTTATTGGTATTCAAATTGCCATAATTTCGAAATTTCTTATTCATAGTCATTTCCTATTATTTCTTCTTTTTCAATTTACATTTAGACGAAGTAAATGGGATGATTTGAGAAATGTGATTCTGACCCTTTTAAACGAATTTTCAACAGTTATTGGTTCCGTACTGTAAAATATAGGCCAATGATAAAAGGACGTAAACTGTGACATAGATAAAGTAACTTCTTTTACCATTTGTCATTTATTGTTGTTTCCTAGTAATTTTATCATTGTTTTTTTTTTTTTTTTTTTTTTGCATCGTTTTTCTGAATAATTTATCTTTCCTTTTGATACCAGCATGAGATGGGATTGTATAACATGTCTTTTTATTATATCTTTGGAGGCGGAAAAGAGCAAATGGTTATGAAACAATTGCCTGTAATTTATCATGGGTTTTGAAAGAACCCAAATCTGCTGGCCCTCTCAACATCATATCTCCCAAAGACGAGGAAAATTGCAGTTTCAATCTGTGCGTGAGTTTTCCAACAATTTCAAATATGCACAAAGCAAAGACTCTGACCAGCCTGTGAATCCGCACGGTCTGACCAGAGTCTTTACTATGCGTTTGGTAGATAGACTCAAGGCCTCAAAGTATCTGTAGACCATCAGGTAACTTTATATGTAATTACAGCTTTGCACTAATATTTCAAGTTGTTGGGAATGTCACACTCAGATTCAATTATGAAATAATCGATCTGATAACTCCACTTCTCTACAAATAAGATTGGCTGTATCATATCGATGTAATGCTAAAATCTCGTAACTACAGATCGATTGAAGCTGTAGTTAAGAGGTTTTAGAATTACAACGACCAATTAGAATTATAGAATTGAAGTTAAATTTCATGAAATTGGTCTATAGATTTACTTACCACAATCCGTCCACGCCTTCTTACCAGTAGTCCCACGATAAAGACTAAAAAAAAGCACTACAATTATTACATTACTACTCATATTTTACTTTACTTTATTACTTTATTACTTTATTTTACTGAAAGTTCTTAACAACATTAGGTGCACCGGAGTCACGCATCAAAATGTACCGGCTGTAACGACAAAAGCCAAATGTCAACCATGTTTTTGAAAATATAGAACCCCAGAAGTCGTTTCTTATCTTTCTTAAAACGACTTAACCCTTTGGTCCCCGCCTCGCCATATAACTTCCTTTATCCTTGGGCAAGTTTTAAATTTTCACAAAGGAAGAGCATTATAGCTGTATGGGTATACCCGCGACCGCTGAAGGGGATATACAATGGGTGCAATCAAGACAATTAAAGGTGACCGCTGGCTGCATAGGACAGATTTAATACCGCTATTCACAGTAACTTTAAAGAGCAAATTTGCTCGGGCGGACCTACGGGTATTTGGCCGCTTTTCTCAGGTGACCGCTCACACAGTTGTAACTGTATTTTGAATAAATTTTTATCTTGTAGGCTATGCCGGATTCTACAAAGATCCGGATTTTTTCGGTGTATGAGTAAAATAAAAAAATAAAAATATGAGCCTTTGCGTGACATTTCCAATATATACACGTGTGCGTAACGCGAAGGCTTAGATCAGCCTATGCCGCCGCACAGTCTGATCAGAGGCTTGACTACGAACTTAAGTGGTAGTCGACACCAGTTCTCTCGACTCACAGTTGCAGAATATCTAAATGGTACTGTGTCGCTGTACAAGAGACCGGATATCTGGCCATCACACACGCCTGAAAATGTTGAAAATATTACGCACAGGCTCATATAGTATTTAGAAAATGGCTCAGCATGACTATAGTGGAAACCAACTCGAAAATCGTCGTCCAGGAATTTAAAAAAAGGCTACAGATTCGAAGGCTGAGAAATTCAAGAATTGATAAATTCCTGTCTTTTACATAAATAAAGATCATGCTATACATAACAAACACGCATAAGAAGCTCTCCATAAGAAATAACATTCTCTTTTTCATTGAAAAAAGTGTGATTGTCATAACTGTGTGAAAAAGAGGGGAAATCGGGTAAAAAAGAATCGGTATTTGAAATATTGTGGTGTAAAATGGAAACGATAGTGTGATATATTCTGTGAATCTACGAATTCGAAAATGTCGGTATTCACAGTCCACTGATTTAATACAGAATTATACATATTTATGGATTTTGATGAAGGCGGGTCGTATACTGTAATTCTCTTTAATGCGAATAAAAACAAAAGGCCTCTGCGTTGCAACATGACGAATTAAAACATGATTAGTCAGTTATATATGATCCGTTAACCTGTCTAAATAACAATAAAATAGACTTCAATTTGTATTCTAAAAAAATGCAAATTTCATTATCCAAAAATACAAAAAAAAAATAGGTTATATCCAAAACGAAATAACATTTGGAAAATATTATATACGGGGAAAAAAAAGAAATTGCTTGTTTCAAGCAATATCTCTCTATTTCCCAGTGCAGTATGCAAAGTATGCAGTCTTTTTTTTCAATTTCAACGCACATTGAACATATATTTAAATTCTTTGATTAGTCTAAAATTGCCCGTTTTGCATAATCTGCGTATGACAGCCTAGACACAGTTGCTGTAATATCATGTATTTCTATGCCACATGGGTCTTTTGGACTTCTGGAAAAAATGAAATAAACCTTGTAAAATTTGCAAACTTGCTGAAAGCACCAAGTAACTTCATTTTGATACGTTTTCCTGGAAAATGGACCATGTATAGAACAATCGTTACTCTTTTAATAAATAGGCGTAAAGTTTCTGGTGATATATTTATTGAGTATTTTCCACTTTTTTCTCAACATATCTCCTTCCTAAAAACGCAGGTGTTACATTGGTTTGGGGTGATATGAATTGGAAGTCGAATTCTAAACATCCAATATGGTCGTTTGTTGTGGGATCTTCTTTGAAATGTAGACGGACTGTAAAGTTTTTCTGTAAAATAAATACAAGTGTGACTAGTCAGGCGTATAGGGCCATCTGGGTAGTAATTAAGGTGTAGACCCCAGGTAGACTGCGCAGACTGACAAGGATCAAACCTTTTCGCATATGAGCAATTTTCTGAATGTAGAATTATCATTCTATCTTTCTGTTAAACAATTTCTGAATTAAGTCGTCCGGATGACCTATACTGGAAGTGATCTCTTTTTCAGATATTGACTTTAAAGGGTAGGGCTCCCAGATTGATTCTTTTATCACGTGACTGGTCGCTTCTAGAGGAAGGCATCTGATCGAAAAAATGACACTTTTCAGCCATTCACGGGTATCCAGAATGTATTTAGCCGATGCCGTAAAGCGCAGTCGTTAATGCGTCATGGGGTTGTGAGTTCGATCATCAGCGCGGTCAACTTTTATCCGACATTTGACAACCACGGGTAGGCGAACACGCCAACACGACACTGTTCAACAGTTTGAAACTGTTGAAGGCGGTGTTAAACCATATAAGTATAAATGCATCAGAATGTTTCCCATAAATGAGGATTTCATATCCCTTATCTTTTTGTTTAATTCATAAATTCATTAAAATATCGACGTTTATAATAAAAGAACAATCATTTGTAATATCATTTCTGATATAAAAATGGACAATTTGTGGCGAGGCAGAATAAATGACCTTCGAATTTGCATTGGACCTTGAGCACAGCACGTGGGTTGTTATTCAAATAAACATGTGACCTTCATCAACTACCTTTACCTTCAACATACCCTAACAAAGGGCATCCAGGGCTCGTGTTTGACCCTCAAATCAGGGTTTTGACTCCCAAAAATCCCATTTTGACCCTGAAATATATATCCCGCAGGGAAATTTTGACCAACTGAATTTCCAGTGGTGCACCTATGCAATATAGAATATTAAAGAGATCAATAGTTTTCTTCATATTAATACAAAAGATAAATGAAACAACAAAAACAATAAAGTGTGTCTACACTTTATTGTTCTATTTGTTTCAGTTATATAAAATACTTTATGGACTGATAAGTTCTCATTTTCTGCTGTTTTTTGACCCCTACAAAAACCAGTTTTGACTCCCAGATTTTCATGGTCAACGGGTCAAGGAGTCAATGACACCCAAATTTAAAAAAGAGATAGCACAAGTCCTGGACATCCAAGCCTTCTCTAAAGTGTACGCCATAGATAAAATAAGGGGAAACAAATCTGGGCATATTCTGCTCTTTAACTCAAACAAAGTTGCCTACCTTGGAAAAAGATTCGTACAACCCTGGCGTCTCCGGCATGTGAATGATTTCATCTTGTATTAAAACTGACTTGGATTGGACCGGACACACGCTTTCGTTACCAAGGAGATAAAACATAAACTTCTCCCACAATTCCGGGATATTTTGATCTTGGTACCGACAACAATCGATATCATCGCTGGAAAATATATGTCAAGAAATGTATCCCGTCAGGCGAAAATGGAACATGTGGACATGTCTAGAATACTAATCAGACTGCGGGTACGAACAGCGCAGGATGACGAGAGTCGAAAGTTTTCACATTTGGTTGATTTTCTGAATAAGAGTCGAGTATTATACATTCCTTTATCAATATTTTCGTCATGAGATATGTGGTTGAACTCTGCTGTTTCAAATTTCTTGTTCAAATACTTATTTTACGGAGTTTTCTGACGGTCCCCTTTCTCGCCTGACGGGAAATAGGTATGAAATCCGTTTCCATTTTTTGCATAATTTTACCATTGCCATGGAGAGTTCAGAATATATCCGTTCTGGTAAGAACTTGAATGCAAAGACACCCTTTACCTAAAGCACGCCTATCTTGTCTACATCACATGTTTTCCCTTTCAAAACAGGGTTGTTTAAAAGCTTGTATGCACATGTTTTTTTTTATGAAAAAAATATTGATTTCAAATGCTTCGAAGTATTTCCGTCCTTTGATTTTGATCCAGATCTGTGAAGGAAAAATGCCAATGCCTAGTGATTGTTGGTTAGACACCACTGTCCTGTTCAGGGTCTTTATTTTTATTTTTTTTTTTTAAAAAAAAGGTGATTAAATGCAATTTTGGAATCAGAAGTGATTTTTGGCCCATGTAAAAGTTCAATTTTCCATAAATTTGATCATTAAAAAGACCTTGAGTTTGTCTACTAACCTTAATGTCGGTATCAACAGAAAGGTCTTGTCACAAGCAATACTCGCGTGAAATGAGAAGACTTATACCTTAGAATTTAGTTACCAATCAAACGTTTTGGCCAGTGTTTGAGATTTTGGAAGACAAACGAAGTCACTGACAAACAGAGAGGACAAATACAAGACGCATGCCCCCCGATTCAAAGGTTTTGGGAAACAAAAGTAAAGTATTAAGCACACGCGATAATCCATGTTATTGAAAACCCAGTTTATGTCAATTGGTTGTCTTTTATTAAACTAAAAAACATGCACTAGTTTATCATGTACAAGTTGTCGTAAAAAAGCCATCCGATGGCACGGCGTAAATTGTGACACCAGCGCTCTTGTATGCACCGTAAGTTAATCCGTCAATTTATCAAATGTCGATACTCACCAAGACCCGATCCCTTGCCCCAGACACGGCAGACGAAATGGAGTCCCTAACACGGTCTCGTCCACGTCCTCGTCGATATATAGTTTGTTCACCCGTCTGTTCACGGTGAGTTCTGCTGAGATGTGAATGTCACCGGGTATGGTGGCCGGTACTGGCCAGATTTTGAACTTGTTGAACGTGAAAGCGGCATTTAGTGGTTTTTTAGCTGAAACAGGATATATGAGCCTGTGCGCGACATTTCCAACAATATCACATGAACCACAGACCAGTCTAGACAACAACATCATGCAAGAAGAATTTTCACTGATAGCCCGAAGAGTAAATACAGATTTTATAATTGTCATTAAGAGAGAACAAGAATCCATAAAGGACTTAACTACCATTACGCACATTACACAAGTGCGTAATAGAAATAAATCCTCTTCCGAAAAAATGTCGTTGATGAATAATCATAACATCGAATCTACAGCTTATTCAAGCTGTAGTTACGGTGTTTTGATTATTCATCATCGCCAAAATCATAGAAAAGAGCAGGCGGGTGGAAGGCATTTATCTTTTTCACAGTCCACATATCGCCTTTATCCAACATATTCTATGTTTGTCGCCTTCTGAGCGCGTATAAATGTCAAAATACTAGTTACGCCTATGATTATCTATCTACAGAGCGCATAGGGTCTAACTGGGTGGATGCACAGGCTGGCCAGAAGCTTTGTGCTTTGTGCACATACATGTATAAAATTGTTGGAAATGTCACGCACAGGCTCATATGTAATTGACCCTTCAGGCGAAAATGAATCAAGTAGGTTGTACCAAAAGTGTCGATCCCATTCAGCTTGCGTGGTCAGCGCAGGCTGACTAGGGTCGAAACGTCAAATTTCAATTGGCTGATTTTCTTAATCTAGAATGATCTTTTTATCTGTATATGAATTTTGAACATTGCGATCCTTGGTTGACATGTGTGGGACCTATCTCTATTCCGAATATTTAATAAACGGAGTTGTGCCGAATCACTTTTCAAAATATGTGACCCGTCACGCGAATGAGATTATCTGTGTAGTGCGAAAGTGTCGACCCTGGTCAGACTGCGCGGATTGCGCAGCCTGACAAGGGTCAAAACTTTTCGCCATTTGACCATTTGGTGAATCTACGATGATCATTCTACCTTCTTTAGAAAGATTTTTTTTAAAATGCGATCTCCGGTTACTGGAACCCGATCTCTTCTTCAATATTAGTCTAGCGGAGTTCCCGGGAGGTCCTTTTTTGCATGACGGGGCATACATTTATTTAACAGAGATCCCAGATTCTCCCTTTTTCATGTTACAATCCACTTATATCTAACACAGACTCAATCATGCGCAATCATTCGTAACTGATATGAGTTAGTTGGACTGTTGTTCGCGTGAAATACGTATTACAGCGTCACCCAAACAATTCACACATCGTATATTCTCTTTCTCGATTGCTTGTGTGCATTAGGTAATAGGTGTAATTATCACACCTGTGTTTTGATTTTTAAATGTCTTAATAACCTTACACCTGGATATATGAAGGACATTATTACATTCTGTAAAAACCCTAACTACAATTTACGGTCTTCTGCTCACCATGATATTACCAACTCGAAATTCAATACATTGTACAAGAAAAATGCATTTTCATACTTCAGTATGAACGTGTGGAACGAAATTCCTATTTCTATTCGAGACGCAAATTCTTCATCTAGTTTCAAAAATCAGCTTAAACAACATTTGCTATTACGAAATTCTAAAGTCCATTCACAAAACTTATAAGCATGTAAAAAAAGAGCTGTTTCTGTCCGAGGATTTCCTATTCCCTAACTAATTTCCTGTGATTCATCGTATTGTTATCATATTTTGTTTTGCTATTCATATACTATAGAAGCATTTGTTTTTTTCACCATTACCATTTTTAAACTTTTCATTAATATTTTTTTTTGTTATTGATAACGAAGGCAACTTTGTAAAAAAGACTATTTTCATGTTATTTTCATTTGAAAAATGTCTTAATGTTCTACCTTCATGAAATAAAGATATTATTATTATTATTATTATTATTATTGAAAAGTTAGCCCTTCATGATATTGATGGGTAGAACACAGAAAGTGATTTGAAACGTACAGCACTTGAATGGAAATTATCGTGCGTTTTTGGGCTTTTTAATCGAGCATAGTTAAAGTAAGACACAGTTTTATGAAACGCGAATTTACGTCCTAGGAACTTATTAGGATGTTTTGATGAAACCGACTTAAGCACATCCCAGTATATGTCCTACGACACTTTTACACACCGTACAACCGGTTGCAGCGATGACGGTTGAGAGTCAACGATGACAGCATAAGATAATCGTAAACCTTTGTTGGATATCAGCTGACGGGTAGGAAAGAATATAATGGTACCGAGCCTTGTTTGAGAAATACCAGAATCTCGTTGGTAGGTGCCGTGATATTTCTGAAAACTAAACTCGATACAGACAAACAAACATACGAGCGAACGCTCAATCAAACGTACTAATTCGCTTAGACCTGACGACCTAAAGAAATTTCAAACCTGGCACGATTCATTACAAATTATTCAATATGGCGATCTAAAATCAAAAAGAGAAAATCTCATTATACACTCATTCTCACGAGAATTGGGATTTTAGTGTCGCCGCATTTTTAAAGGCCTAGAATATATTTCATGTGATCGTTTGGTGCTTAATTTGATAGACCTCCATGAGCTTAGTTTATGCGCACTAAGAAAATGACCGTGGTTGACGTTTCGGAGACAAGAGATTTGTTTATATGTGCATTTTGTAATATTCGATACTGTCGCTTTTTCATTTGAAGATTTTTGCTCGTACATTAAGCCGAGATGCCTATTTTTTAGAACAAAGATATTCTTTCAAACAGATCGTACACATGTCCTTTACCTCCAGAAAACGCGCCGTGTACCGTTTCGGCCATTTTCAATAATTATTGAGCCAAAACCTGGTGTCGCCGAAAAAAGCAAAAATGAAGTAATCATCGATTCCGAGACTTTGAAGGGGCTACATCGATGGAATAAAGCCCAAAAAATCGAGCAATTTCTTTTTCTTAGCACGCTGAATTTATGCTTCAATAATAATGCGTTTTAATAATATTAAGAAATTGACACAGAATTCCTTAAACCAGTTCATTCAGACAAGGGGTCTTCTTGCAATGAACTAATGTAATATTCGATTCTAGGTTTTTCAATATGTTCCACAACAAAATTATTACGTATGAGATCATCAAAACATGTAACATAACCAGTATAAACAATTATCACCGAGAAATGTTGCATACAGCGTTCAGTGTGTTAATTATGCTGTAACACGGTGCGTTTTGTAATCATCGATACCGTAATATTCGATTCCAAATTTTAATGCCAACGAAAAACTTTAACAAAAACACGTGAATAGACCAGATATCCGTTCCTATGGTACCAAAAAATGCTAAACATAATTTCTATGATGGGTAAACCTAATTCCCTACCTTTAAATGCTGCAAGAATAACTTTTTGTAACCTTCGAGACCGTGTGAATATATGTCATTGCAATTGGTATTTCACGGTGGTACAATTATCATTTGTTTTTAATCGGCATTCTAAGTCTTGAGTAATAAAAGTTTGACCGGACCATCATTGCATTTTACACTTTAGCATGTTTGAGAGACTGTAATCTTCGATACCGTGAAAATTGGCTAGAAAATACGATGCTTAAAGTGATGACAAATCTTTGTGAGTGGGTCAATCCCGTTGTGCGATGTGCATAAGTATTCAACCATAGAGAAGTTAATTTGCGTTTTATATTTAAAGAAATTTTGATGTTCAAAAGGTAACTTGCCATTGTTTTTTTATATTTAGATTATCTCACCTTTTTGGAAGAGACTAGATACCTAAAACCATTTCTTTCAAAGCGTTAGATAATTTTTCAACCAAGCATAGCTTTATATACAATTTAACAGGTTTTTGGGCTGTGGGTCATCATTTAAACTGCACTCGATAAATCATGAGAAATCTTCGACACAATATAGCTTACTCGAGAATTAAAACAGAAAATCACAATTTTGCAATGAAAAAGAAGGTAAATTCATTATTTTCATTTGATATGCATTCCAGATGATTTTTCGACGATCTTAAACTTTAAAATGTTATCGTGCACTTTGAAAATAAAAGTGAAAGTCGGTGTAAAATTAAAAATCTTTCTTTGAAAAGGTCTGTCACCGACACATATTCTAATATCGGAGAAATATCCGTTTCCTAAAAGTGAATAGAACTACAAAACTATTAATGTGCATAAAAAAAAACATATCTGGTTTGAAAGAAAATCAAAGCAAAAGTTAACAATTCTTTTTAAGTTTTTTACTTTGATAATACTGCGGCAAGGGTACAAGTAGCGATTATTACTTGGTAAAAATGCCAAAAATAAGACAGTTACGCGCTGCGTAATAACTTTTCTTCCCCTCGGATGTAGTATAAATTTTTTTACATCATTATAGGTTGATGTTTACTTCATCTGATTTTAGAAAAAATGGAGCTGTATTAAGATTTTCATTTTTTGATTTTTTAGAACCCCCAAATCCCAATTCTCTTGAAACGCCAACAATAGCGGAGACTTTAAAAATGGTTGTTTTTCCGAACTCTGGTCACCGTAGCTTGAAAATTATGCGAGCCTTCTAAAATTAAAGTTGAAAGCAAATTACCACAATCTTTCCACCGAAATCCAAAGCTTGCGTGAACAAATACAAATATTGCGACCGACTTGAGTTCACAAAAGGCCATAGTGTTCCGATTGTCTGGGGTTGAGGTCGTATCTATAATTTGACACATAAGGTTTAGGTATGCGAGTCGATAAAGGCCAATCTGGAAAGTGCGCAAAGTATCGACCCTGGTGAGACTCGTCGTTCTGCGCAGGCTGACCAATGTCGAAACTTTTCGCTTTCTGCATATGTCATGAATCTAGAATCTGGATATTTGCCATATTATCCTATTTCGTTGATTTTGAAATGCGCCATGACCTTCGGCTGATCTATGCTTCATTCCATATTCTTTTGTCATTATCAATTTCCCAACCTAAACCAAATGGAATGGACATTTTGGCCTGGTTCAGCAGTCCATAGGAAAGAACCCTGTATCCTGGAAATCGCATAGGAAAAAGATACTCGAGTCAAAAACCGAACAACATGTGTACTACGTAGCTTTTCTGTGCTCACGCGCGCAAAAATAGGTCTAGTATACGTCATAAACTTTTGTGCGACACGATGTACTTTGTGTGTTCAAAGCAGTGGGAGTGACCTCACTGGAATTTACTTCCGGAGGTCGTTGTATGGTAAAAGTAGATCTTAACGAAAAAATAGTGCGGCTTGAAAATGGCATTTTGAAGTGGAGAACAGTGAACCACGTGCATATTTATTTGATTTTTTGCTAGTCTTGCATCTCTTCTTTAATATAAGGCTTGGTTCGATCTTTTTTGTGCACGATTTCCTTTCCGGGAGGACGGATGAGCGACGGTGGGGGTGCCCGAATTAACTGACCTCTTCATAGATGGAAAAAAGACGGTTCCTTTACTCTGGCTTGAATAGCCCAAAAGTTAAACCTAAAAGACCCAGTTATTTTAGTCTCAAATGATAGAACAATGAATGTAGATGAAGCGCTGGTGACGTAATATATAAACGCATTGTTGTGGAATGCGCTGCAGCACCTGAAAGTTGAGCAATTTTATATAGAACAAAGAAGGCCAAAATCGGGTGGGGTCTGACCAGTGCTTGCATATCACTACGCTGTAATAAAATCAAAGTACTGATAGTACTGAAGGCGAGGGAACTGAAAAGACGAAACAACACACGAGGTCAATTTTCTTGAATATAACCTTGATTTTTCACCCTGTCCTTTGTATGGATACCAGATATTTTCTTACTTATCACTGCCAAAATCACTGCTGTGTTAAAGATACATAGTTTTAATATTTTATCTTGACGGATGTCCTTGCTAATAGGGAAAAGAAGAAGAGGCTGTTAACTAACACTTTTCCCCTAATATTATCTACCCTTTCTGCTACAAATTTTACTAATTTACCCACAAATTGTATGTAATCTGTAACCCTTTACAATTTAGACCTGTCTAGATATTTGTTGTCCTGTAATGGATTAATCTGAATTAGAAAAAAATAAAAACCTTGTTTCATCCTTAAACCCTTAAAAACACGACAAAATATTAGACTGGGCCAACTTGAAACAGGTTGCATACAATAAATCAACATGGATGTAATTTGATATATATCTAGGGTAAATTAAAAGAATAATGGGGTATGAGTATAGGGGGGTCATATTGTTGGAAAGGGAGAAATTGACCCCATCAATTTCTTGTGTTCCCACAGTAAAATACAACTTCTTTAAGGAATTCAATTGAAAGAGCCTACGAGCTTGTGCCCCTAGAAAAACAGCATTACTACGATTGTTAGACGGAATGATCGAATGGATAAATTGACTGACTATGGCAAACCAATCAACTCAACTAAAATTATAAAAACGCGAGATATGCCTGTCTGCAAAGCCATCGGGCGTAGTAATCTATACCTTGGGAATTAGTTCTTTTTTTTTTTGCAGACTCAGCGCTATATAGTGAGCATACCGTTCGACATTTTTCCTTTGGATTGAGTTCGGAGTCCTTGGTTTCCCTCGCCTAAAAAGCCTTGCTAAAAAATTGGAGTGCATGCTTTCAAATGTCACCTTGCCTCTTTATAAACCAGGCCTTCGGCACTTTTAGCGCTTTGATTTTAAATAGGCATACATGCATACTAACATCATTCTTTACTTAGATCCTTAAATCCTGGCCTCTTTCATATAAACTGAGGTGCGTTCGTTAGAGCAAGATGAAAAAAATCCGATAAATGAGATTTTTAAGACGTCATATTGAACGATTTTCGATAGTTGAGTGACAATATTCAACGTCGTCATGACTACTCGTTTTAAGCCAATTCAAAATTTACTCATTGAGATATCTTAAGATTCTTATTTGGCCGTTTAAAAAGCTCGCTGTACCGAACACTTTATCTTATAAATCTTATTAAGAACAAACGCAACTTTAAACAGAGAGAGGGCTACTATCTCCTTCCGCTTATGGGAGAGACAGACGGCGATTACTCCTCCTACATGCGGGATCTGGGATTCTTACCACAGATAATATGAGTTAGATGAGATAAGGATTATTTACATGATATGGTGAATCACAGGAGTAAAACATAACAAACAGTTTAACGAAATGTAAGTTAAAAACAAAAATATTAAGCAAAATAAGGCTTAATTACCATTATTCTAAACACAAATAACTTCATAACATCATGTATACGTACAAGTAAATCACAAGGTAAACATTAACTTTCTCACAACTAGTTAGTAATGCCTTCTTTTTTTTTTACATTAAACTCTTAGAGGTTGACGGTTTTCCCAGATAGTCATTTTTAAATGTAAATCGAGGGGTCAGTGCAACATTTGTTAGTGCGATGACCTCTTGAAATATTACATGGTCTCGGCTTCGAGAAATTATCATGACTCGGCACGTCTCGTCATGATTATTTTTTAGACCTCGAACAGGTTACATTGATGGTTTAAGTTACGCACATATAATTCTCTATCTAGATTCTAGGTGATTTAATTAGGGCCTCTATCAAATAAGCGGATGGAAGGCCCTCTATTATGTTATCAGAGACAGAACGAGCTTCCTACAGAGCTACAGACAGAGAGATATTTTGGATTAACAATTAAAATATTTTACTATTCCTTGCTAAAAAAACTATTCTGTGGGTACTCATTTGAATGTTTTCAACGAGAAAATTAAGGAGATTTCAATATACAAACACGTAACGTATGCGTTCAGTATATCCTATATAACAGACTTAAGCTAATACGGTCTAGCAAAAAAGAACCGCTATGAACGTGTCAAAATTATCGACCCTTATCAGACTTAGCGGATTGTGCTGGTTAGCAATGATTGCATATAGCCAATGAATCCAGAATAAACTAGATATATTGCAAAATTGACTAATAATACCCTCTACCAGAGCTCTGTCCCAGCTCCAGAAACGGTTTTTGGACATTGTTCAATTATGATCTTGATATTTCCATGGGTCGTTGGCAACAATTGTACAGAGTGCCATGGTTCTAGTTTTTCAGCCATGTATTAAATGACCCTGTGCGTGACATTTCCAACAATTTGGCTTGTGCATGAAGGCCCAAAATTAACCAAGCTTGATTGCCACGTAGTATAATTAGAAGTTTGCCTGACTTTCTAAAGACACTTTTTGACCCTATCCTATTACAAAGCGCAAAAGTAAAGATCCTGGCCAGACTGTGCAGATGCACAGGCTGGCCAGAGTCTTTGATTTGTGCATATTTGAAATTGCTGGAAATGTCACTCAAAGGTCCAAATCAACTTCTTGGATGATGGTCTTTCTCGAGTGACGGGTCGCATTATATCTAATTTCCGCCCCGGAATTCCGTTCAGACAGTAAGGAAGTCTAACGAGAGACATTAATAAAAACAGAACCCGGTATTATTCACTATTAATTGGAAAGAAAATGAAAAATACAACAATTATTTTCATAATGAGTATAACTATAGCTGCTTGAGCAGCTAATTTGCTCCACGGGCCAGAATCTTCTGACGGTGATAAGAAAAGATTTTTTTAAAAGTGAATAAATGAATGGATGGATATTTCAAGCAAATAAGTGTTCTAAGTGTCAAATGCTGTAATATATTTCTGAAAGGAAAAATTCGAGATCGATGAATAACATATAGAAAATTGATCTTTTCCTGTTAAATATATATTTTTATCCAATCCCGATAATTTTTCGCAGTCTGATAATGGGTCACCAAAGAAACATTTTAGTATAAGGTTACTGAAGTTGTTCCATGTTTTTCAAAGTTTCCACTAAATAACATAGAGAGAAATTACCTTCGCCCATTCAAGACATGTTTTCCATCCAATCACAATAATATTTTGTAGACCGATAAAGGGTCACTAAAGGATTATATGGTTGATACGACCGGACGCACGAACGCACTGTCGCACAGACGGAAGCACGACGGACACAACGCCAAGACAATAGTCCCATTGACCTTCGGCCAGTGGAGCTAAAAACTGTACACCTTTTTTCCTGACTTAGTATACTTCAAAGTGGTCCTTTATAAATCTTTGATACTAAGATATGAGCCTATTGTTTTACAACGACAGTTTAAAAGTCATAAGATATGACTAACACACTATTTGATATTCAACCCTTTCACTTATACAGTTCCGGATTTTACGTCCCTGGTCTATGCGTTGGGAAAAAAAGGGAAATGGAAAAAAATCTCATTATAAGCAATTTTCCCATAATAAATTTCATCACTGAAATGGGAAAGTGTCTTTTCAAACAAGTCTAAAACTTTGAATCAAGGGGGAAAAGGTTTATCCCATTCAGACAGGAACAAAATACATGTAAACTGATCTTTGAAAATTTCTTCCTTCTTTCTCGCACTTAAAGGTTTTTTTTTTCTAAAAGAATTTGTTCGTGATTTTTAATTGCGCCGAAGGAGCGGCAATTGCTTTACGAAGGATCAAGGCGCTATTCGTATACAACATAGATGACAGGTTATTTTAATGTGATATTTCTCGTCGGAATTTCAGAAGAATTGTAAGTAAGCGCAAATGTAATACTATATAATATGTTATGAATAGTTTTGAAACGAATAATCATCAGCAATCGTGTGCTCGTTGTGTGAATGAGAACCGGTAGACTAAGCCTTGTACACAATTTCTGCATTCCTTAAACTCTTACTATATATCACGGCCCTCTCCCTCTCTATATGTCTGTCTCTTTCTCCGTCCCTCTGTCTCTTTAAACCTAATCTATTTACATAGCGCAAAGTGCAGACTCTGACCAGACTGCGCTGATCCTGACTTAGTATACTTCAAAGTGGTCCTTTATAAATCTTTGATACTAAGATCACGGGCCTAGATTCTTTGCTGGAGCATTTTCATACCTCCACTTCGGAGAAGAGGTGGTGCGCATATACATATTGTTTTGCACTTGCCGGTCGGTCTGTCGGTCGGTCCGTCCGTCCACAGAACTTTATTTGTCCGGGAGCCGCTGATATCTCAAAAAGTAGCCCCCTATGTAAGCCTAGACTGGTTAACCTGTCCCAATCTACGCTACCCTCCGATTCAATATCGACAGATTGAGACAGGCTCGCCAGTCAATATGTAAGCCTTAGAACCTTCGAAGGTTTGAAGGTTTTATTCAATGACCGGGACCCCTAACCGGGGTATAGGTCTAAATGCTACAGAGTAACAAAACAATTAACAAAACATGTGAAGAACTTTGAAGAAAGCTCCAAAATAAAAATGACTAGATTAACAACAACAACCAAGGAATGTTATGATGAATGAATAATGAATAATATCTAGGGCCCCCAGAGACTGTACTAAAACCAATGAACACTGCTTATTAAAATGCATCAGTAACATTCTTACTTTAACCATAAAATAAATTTGAGCAAAAAAAAAAAAAAAAAAAAAAAAAAAAGAGATAGTAAGCAGTTGAATGTAATAAAATATTCTGTCATATTAATGTTTCAATGGTTTTGGGTTTTGAATAGGAATCAACAAAGAGAGTTTAAATTGATACCAACAAAAACTGAAAATGGACCCAGTTAACACTAAAAAAGAATAAATCTGTGACATGTCAGCAAAGAGCCCATTCAAACTCCAATAAGCCCAAGAAGATCAACACACGACCATTGTAGGTGCAAGTGATCTACAAACACCCAAAACAGCCCGAGCCAAACCACAGTGACCATAGACAATATTATAAATTTTCTAATGAAGTACAGCCTCTTAGGACCCAATCAGATCAAATTACTAGTCCACTAAATTTACTAAAAAGCTATTGTTCACCATATATTATTTTAAAGGTATTCAAAATTTCTTTACAAAATTTACTCAATTTAAATAACACTTGAATATCTTTAGTATTCATGAGACCATTATAGTGAATAGTGTTAGGATGTCGTGACAGATCCCTAGGAAGGCCTACCCGCCTCTGATCATCAAAATAACTACAACTAAATAGATAATGGTATTCATCACCAAGTTCATGTTTAAAGCACAGTTGACAATTTCTGTCATCCCTCTCAATACCCCAAAATCTACCAGATTCAATTGGTAACTTATGGTTCAAACACCTAAAATGGCACAATGCAGTGGCTAAATCTTTTGGCAAAAGCTTAAAGTAATGCTCAAAACAAAATTCAGTTTTGAATATTCTATAATTCAAACATTTAGACGAAAGGAAAATCTGCTCAGACCAATCTCGCTTGTATTTATCAATAAGTCTTAACTTAATAATTCTACCAAGGCCTAGAGGTATATTCTGCTGTGACTCCCATAGATTCAAATGTTCACTTGCTGTTAAAGACTCCTTAATGCTCAACAACCACTTAGAATGAAAATGGTCACCTTGGTGCATTTTAAGTAAAATCATGTATAGCTTGTATGCAATTTTATCTTTATTTCCATTTATAATACGTTGCCAAAAACCAACCATTCTAGATTGAACCAAAATGCTGATTGGATAGCGACCTAGCTCTAATTTGGAGTAGACTTTTTTACGTTTAAGATTATCTTATAAAATTGAATGCATAGCCTTTCAAGAATAGAAGAGTTTTCAAAACCAGTTACTTCGGAACCATACAATAAGATAGGTATTACCATGCTATCGAAAAGTTGTAATTGTAAATCTACCGGTAAATGTAACTTTCGAGATTTCCTCAAAACAGAGAACATAGCCTTCCGTGCTTGGTCGACCATTCTTTGATTATTTTGTAAGAATCTACCATTGCTTGAAAAAAGTGTTCCAAGATAAACAAAACTGTCAACAATATCTAATACTTGGTTATTATATGTAAAGGAAAAATTATGCTCAAATTTTCTATTACTAAAAATTGTTATTTTGGTTTTGGAAGGGTTGACCTCAAGATTCCATGTTTGACAATATAAATACATTGCATTTAAGGCTGATTGCAGTTCTTCTTTTGACTCTGCTAAAATTACTGTGTCATCGGCATCAAGCAATAAATATAACTTGAAAAAGACCTCAATTTCATCATTCCCAAGCAATAAGTTTGCCATTTCAGAAACATTATCAAGTCCATTAAATGCATGAGAAATGAATTCAGTAAGGTCATTTAAAAATAATGAAAATAATAAAGGTGACAGATTCTCACCCTGACGTACACCAACGTTGCTGTGAAAAAACTCCGAGGTCATATGACCCAGTCTAACACAAGATTTAGCATGTAGATAAAGGTTATGAATTATTTTAAACATTTTGCCATCAATATTGTGTTGTAACAACTTGTGCCAAAGATAAGTTCTTTTTACAGAATCAAAGGCTTTTTTGTAGTCAATGAAAGCACAGAATAGTTTTTTCCCTCTAAATAAATACAAGTCTATCAAACACTTCAAATTAAAAATATGATCTGTTGTTCCATATTTCTTGCGAAAACCAGCTTGCTCTTCACAGAGCAAATTCATATCACAGGGTAGAAAACAGAAAACAGAGTAGAAATAAAGCCCTGAGTCCAATCATCAGGCACAATACCAGAGGAAAATATAAGGTTGAAAAATTTGGTATAGGCCGAAAGCATTTTTGATTGAGAAAATTTCAAAAATTCATTTAATATCAGATCAGAAGAACAAGCTTTATTAAGTTTCAATTGACCTAAACATTTCAAGACCTCTTCCTCAGTAATTGCTGAGTTGAGAATAAAATTATGCTCAGTAACTTTTGACTGATCGATTTGGATTACATCCTGATCATTATTAGTTTCAATAGAGTTAAGCTTTTTAAAGTGATTGGCAAAAGATTCTAAAGTAACCTTTTGCAAAACTTCATTTTTTGTATTATCAGCCGTTTATTGAGGAGACCCCAATAAGATTTTGGGTCAGAATGTTTAAGAGAACGTAGTAGTTAAGAGAACTGTATTCATTGAAATGCTTATTTAAACACTTTTTGTATGATTTACTAGCATTGTGTAAGAATTGATAGTTCTCAACAGAATTAACCCTATGCCTAATATTTTTTGCCCTTTTGTATTGACCCCTGAGAGTGGCACATTCACTGTTAAACCATGGTACTTTGAAGGGTTTAGTATTAACTTTAGGCTTTTTAGGTGAGGGTATTACATGTTTAATGAATCCGGAGTCACTTGCAGCGTCTAACAAAATTGAAGTACAATCATGAGTTAGTTCCTTGATAATTTGTGGAGATACATTACCTCACAGTTGGACAGATCTCATTGGGGAGAAGAGCAGTGAATAAGAACCATAAATCTATCGTATTTTTGAGTTATTGCCCTTTGTTAGATTGATTAAAGAATATGCCATCGAAGCTGCTGTTACGACAGGGGTTATAAAAAAACTTCTTTTGTTGAGAATTTGTAGAAAAACTCACGCACTGCCGGACTTTTTGACTATCTGCACGCATGCGTTTTTCCATTATTCGTTTCTCTTCCCAACTCTTCCCTCCCCATTTCTTTCACATCACGAGATGTAGGCCTACACAAAAGCCTTTTTGATGATAATTTTAATGTAGATACATGTATGCTGGTTATATTTAACGGTAGTTTTTTCTAACCTTTTGTGGTATGTGCTATTCCGCCATGTTTTGGATTTTTTTTTTTTGGGGGGGGGGGGGGGCAGTTCTTTTACATAGTGACCCAAAGGAACAGTTTGAGTATGTTCACAAAAGTTTTTGTTAGTAATATTCACCTGTTGTCAGACGTAGGAATCATTAACCCAACACCCACCCCACCATCACCCATCCCTTATACACTCACTTTTATAACGTTGCTTTTTTACCGTTGAATCTGTCTTGGGCATGTCCTAGAATATAATTAAATCTCATCTAGCTATTCACCTAAAATTTATAAGAAGAGGGCCATAGTTGCCCTTAATCGCTCACCTGAATTAACAATCTTAAAATGTTTTTCTAAGATTTGACCCCATGACCTAGTTTTTGACTCCACTTGACCCAATTCCAAACTTGTCCGAGATTTCATCAAGATAATCATTCTGACCAATTTTCAGGTTGATTGGGCAAAGAATATGGCCTCTAGAGTGTCCACAAGGTTTTTCCAAGATTTGACCCCGTGACCTAGTTTTTGACCCAACTTGACCCAATTTCGAACTTGTCCGAGATTTCATCAAGATAATCATTCTGACCAATTTTCAGGTTGATTGGGCTAAAAATATGGCCTCTAGAGTGTCCACAAGGTTTTTCTAAGATTTGACCCCATCAGGGGTGTGGAAATACGAGTTTTCTCCACTTGTCCCTGGACAAGTCAAAGCGGATTTTCTACTTGTCCAGAATCAAAATGAACTTGTCAGCTAATGAGTAAATAGAAAAATTTGAAAAAAACATTGCCTTTTGATGAAGAAAATACTGGTATGCAGCATTTTCTTCATTGAAAACAATGTTTTCTACCCTGTGATATGAACATTAGGATGATTTCTCTCTAAGTTCTTTTAACTAACATTCCAAGATTTGCCCTGGTATTTACTTGTCCTTGGGCAAGTGGCTTAGAAAAATTTACTTGTCCTCAAGTACAAAAGCCCGAGTCGGACAAGTCGGGCATGGGAATTCCACACCCCTGCCCATGACCTAGTTTTTGACCCCACTTGACCCAATTTCGAACTTGTCCGAGATTTCATCAAGATAATCATTCTGACCAATTTTCAGGTTGATTGGGCTAAAAATATGGCCTCTAGAGTGTCCACAAGGTTTTTCTAATAATTGACCCCGTAACCTAGTTTTTGACCCCACTTGACCCAATTTCGAACTTGTCCGAGATGTCATCAAGATAATCATTCTGACCAATTTTCAGGTTGATTGGGCTAAAAATATGGCCTCTAGAGTGTCCACAAGGTTTTTCTTAGATTTGACCCCGTGACCTAGTTTTTGACCCCACTTGACCCAATTTCGAACTTGTCCGAGATTTCATCAAGATAATCATTCTGACCAATTTTCAGATTGATTGGGCTAAAAATATGGCCTCTAGAGTGTCCACAAGGTTTTTCTAAGATTTGACCCCGTGACCTAGTTTTTGACCCCACTTGACCCAATTTCGAACTTGTCCGAGATTTCATCAAGATAATCATTCTGACCAATTTTCAGGTTGATTGGGCTAAAAATATGGCCTCTAGAGTGTCCACAAGGTTTTTCTAAGATTTGACCCCGTGACCTAGTTTTTGACCACACTTGACCCAATTTCGAACTTGTCCGAGGTTTCATCAAGATAATCATTCTGACCAATTTTCAGGTTGATTGGGCTAAAAATATGGCCTCTAGAGTGTCCACAAGGTTTTTCTAAGATTTGACCCCGTGACCTAGTTTTTGACCCCACTTGACCCAATTTCAAACTTGTCCAAGATTTTATCAAGATAATCATTCTGACCAATTTTCAGGTTGATTGGGCTAAAAATATGGCCTCTAGAGTGTCCACAAGGTAAATGTTGACGACGGACGACGCACGACGCACGACGGACGACGGACATCAAGTAACCCCAAAAGCTCACCTTGAGCACTTCGTGCTCAGGTGAGCTAAAAACACAGAGGAAGGTTAGGGCAGGGATTCAAAATATATTTAGGGTTCATGGCTAATGGGTAAAACTTGGAACTTTAAAATCTAAATTTAGTTTACGGATCTATTTTTAGATCTTGAATTACCCATATCCAGCATGATCAGCTGTTATGACACATCGACTGTTTGTTTATGAAATTTAATGAATTATTACTAGGTAGACAACGAAATAAAGATATCCAACTGGACTCTTTCTAGTAAGTTTTTAAAAATACAAATCACAGAGCACATTTCGCTTTAATGTTAAAAAGTAGGGCAGGTAATTGATGATCTATTTTTCGGATGTTACATATTTTCGGGCATTTTGAACGGTATGTACCCAATAGGTGGTCATATAGTTGTCCGTAGAATATTGTCAAGCCTGATGAAATTTACATTTAAGCTAATTAAATTGATGGCGGTATCCAACCTACGATCTGTGTGGTGTCCGTGGTCTAGAGGTAGAGCGTCGGCCTCTTGACCCAAAGGTCCTGAGTTCGATTCCCGGGAGCGGCTATCGATCTTGGTTCTTTCATTGGCCCACACGTTCGGCGCGAGTACTGGGGAATTTTCCAGGAAGCAGAATAGTGAGGAACTTGTTTCCCGATCGATGTAAAATAAATAGGTTTAAACCAACCTACGATCAACAGAGGGTATTTTGATATTCTCGTGAGGAAGAGGGGATTTGTTGATTTTATGGAGGTATGAAATTAAAAACGTAAATACTTTTAAAATACGTGACTATGTGAGTGTAAAACGTTGTTGATTTTCATACGCCCATGAAATCATCTCTTATGATTTAATACCATGTATCAAAAGTGTAAACATTCATCAATAATGGAAACAGTTTCTACTTTTCTGTGGAAGAATAAAAATTAGTTTTTTATGCTCAAAATTGATTTCTTTGAGAAATAAAATCCAATCTTTCATCCAATGATAAAACACCAATTCCTATGGACATAAAAAGATTCAATTATGGGTGATTAAATTGGAAACCTTTAAGATCTGGGTGCTGCTGTGATATTATAGTTTCGCAAGAAAGAGTGAGGTTTGAGAAATGTTATCTCCTATCACTTTGAATGTAAAATTAATCTTTGATCACTCTCTTGAAATTGCAGGTCCATAAATGTACTAGTGTTGGGTAATCAGTTTCAAATCACAATCCATATTCGGTTTTTAGTTTGAAGAGTTACAAATAAACTAATGTTCGATTGTACAATCATTTTCTTAGAAATTGATACAGACACACCCAGTAAAATCCTTTGAAGAAAAGAATGTGAAAGTTTAGTTAAAACTCATGACCTGAAGACTCTTTCTGTAGATTTTTCTACCAACTTCATGGCTCAGCGTGTAACAGTTGTTACTTCCTATAGACATATATGCAGTTACAACAATTTCATGCTAAGCATTCAAACTAATGTCAGTTTCAAAAATAATATATAATGGCTTTGATGTATAATACGTGTGTTAGGAACTGATAAATCGATTATGACATTTCTTAGTCAATTATCACAATTGCAAGCCCAAACCAACTGATTATCAATTATATATGATTAATCTGCCCATCACAATAATGTACCCAGTAGGTAATAAACTTTTTAATTGTCTGTCTTAGCCATCAACATTTGTGTAGACACATTTTCATTCCTCAGAATTATTCGAGCTTTATTATTCTGTCATCAGTTAAAGCATTGTACCTACAGCTTTTTTCATCTTGAATACTGATGAAGAAATATTATAAAGAAAATACCAAATTGCCCAACACTACTGTGTACACTATTTCTTTTCCATCTTACAGGATCATGACCTGCCTTAGTCACAGTGATGATGATGTTCTCAGACAGTTTCAAAGTAGGATACCTGAACACTTGAAAATCACAGATATAGTTATATACCACCCATTAGAGAATGAAGAAGATGGAAAATTGTGTAGAAACTATGTAGACCGATTAAAGGCTAACATAAATCTAGACGATGGAAGAATTCCAAATATTGAGCTTTATGATGATCTATTTGTTCCTGATGTTTCCAAATTAGGAAAATTTCAGCATGTGGAAAAGTTTAGCCATTATAAATTTATCTATGTTACTGAAGAATTTTCAAACTCTGAAGACATGCAGCGCTTTTTCACGGAAACTAGTCTTATTGTTAGCGTGGAAGATCCAAAGAAACGTGGGACAGTCATTTTTGTCTATCAGAACAAGAAGGTCTACGAACAGATGAAAGGAAATATCTATCAATCATTATTGATTCCATTATTTGATCATACTGGGGATGATCAAAAAGTGTCAAAGATGTTGAACTCAGCCTCCAGCAAACAAAGAAAAGAAGCGTTGGAGGAAAGTGTGAAATTTGATCAAATTAAATGGTTAAAACATCATTTTGAAGAATTGTAGGGATAAATATGCAGTAGGGTTTTAATACAAGCCAGTGCAGGGTTTTTTTATGACATCATCTAAAATGGGTTTTTAGGGGTCCTTGCGTAAGGTTTGGTTGTCCCTGCTTTTAATATAGGATATTTCTTTTATACAACCTCATGTTTTTGTATAAATACTGAATTATTCTCTGGACTAAGCAAAACACAAGGTATTGGATAGATGTTTACCTTTTGGGATCAACTTCAGGAGACAATTGAAGACTGTTTAAAACAGTCATATCAGATATTTCTGAAAATTCTGGCTATTTATTTGTGAGTATCAAACACGAAAAACCTACAGGTGTCCCTGATTTCCAAACCAGTGGATTTAATGATGATGTTAAAGATGTTCTGTAAGCATTTGGTGATAAAGAGTACAATGCTAGAAAATAAATGAAACCATGGTTAATCATGAGCTTATATATTAACCGATCACTCCTGTCAATCAAAATATAAATTGACCAATCAAAACATTTATAACAAGTTGTTTAATTCCATATTTTCCTGTAATTTTGTTTTAAAATTTTACGGGGATTGGCAACTTGTAGTAACTACAAGCTGTAGTTATGATAGTCAGGTGGCACTTAAAATAATTTGCTGTATGTTTGTTGTTGTATATTTTACAGAAAGATAATGTTTTGATATTTAAGGGGTGTGTAATGAAGGTCAAGGGGCCGAGCCAGTGATCCATTAATTGTACAATCAGATATAGCATCTCCACATTATTCCTCATGAATGTAATGGACAAAATCAGATCAGCATTCAGGATGACAAAACTGTGCAAACTTTTTTCAAATAATACCCTGTATTGCACTTGCGTGCAAAGCAGGGTATAATTTGCAAACAGTTTGTACCTTTTTGTCAACCTGAGAGCAGAAAAGGACTCGCATTTGGCCCTTATTATTATAATAACAAGGGTTATGTCCCTCAGATGATGGACTATACTAAGAAATATTTACTAATTATCCTCTTTTTTTTATTGTTTTAACTAATTCAATTGACCGTAGCTAGCACAAGCTCTTTAAAATAGAGTAAGTACTCATGGTTTGTGAAGATCAGGGTTTGTACATTGTATTAGCTTTTCAGATTCAGGAGTCATTGGCCCTTTGATTGAATTTCTAGGGGTCAAAACTTTTATTGAATGGGTAACATGTGGATAATAAGTAAACATTTCTATGTTATGCCATTTGTTTTCTTTCATTAATTCTTTTATATTGATCTTTTTCACATGAATCTCTAATAAAGCTATGAAGATGACAATCTGTTCTTATACATCTATGATTTGTGACAGTTTCATGATGTAGTACATTTAAAGGGTCAAAATGATCCCCTGACACAAATCAAACTCTACCAAAGTTGTTCAAATAAATGACATCCATTCTTAACTTTCCATTTACTCTTGACAAAAAGGATGAAAATAGGAAAATCTTCTACTCTGTAGCCAGAAGGCAGACAGCTTTCAAATTTAGGAGGTAGCATCATTTAGTAGACCTCTACCAAGTTTGTTCAAGACCCTGGAGTCATATTTGGGCTTCACCCGGGCACAACCCTTTTTACATATAATCAAAGAGCAAAAAATTTTAATTTTAAGTGTGGATTTCATTTATTTGAACAACTTTGGTACAGCTTGACCCAAGGAACATCCCTGCCAAGTTTCATCAAGATTTAGGAGGAGAAGATGTTTAAAGAATTGTGGACGACGCACGACACATGACTGACGACAGACATTTTACGATCACAATAGCTCACTTCGGGCTTAGGTGAGCTATAAATGATATTTTCAAAGAAAATTCAGTGAAATCCTCTTAAGTTCAACCTAGATAAAAGCAACTCACAGTGCTTTATTGCAACTAACTTTAATTTGTGCACCAATAATACAATAAAACTAACAAGAGCCGTCAGAGACGGATTATGCTCCCCGAATAAGGCATTGTCACAAAAACAAGAGCCATGTTGGACATGGACATCCCCCGCCAAGCTTGATAGTAAACAGAAGCCTAATAGATAAAAGATTCTATGTACTGTCAAAGATTTGCCTCCTATAAAATCTAAGTAATAAAAATAACAAAGGGCAATAACTCCAAAATTATGCAAGCAAGAGTTGTAGTTCAATTGTATTGCACTTCTCCTCTAAGAGATCTATCCACCCATAAAGATTCAAGTTGATAGCTATTATACTTTAGGAGATATGCTCCAGACAAAATCTAAGTATCAAAAATAACAAAGGGCAATAACTCCAAAATTATGCAAGCAAGAGTTGCAGTTCTTGTACACTGCACTTCTCCTCTATGAGATCTATCCATTCATTAAGTTTCAAGTTGATAGCTATTATACTTTAGGAGATATGCTCGAGACATAATCTAAGTATAAAAAATAACAAAGGGCAATAACTCCAAAATTATGCAAGCAAGAGTTGTAGTTCTTGTGCACTGCACTTCTCCTCCATAAGATCTATCCACCCATAAGGTTTCAAGTTGATAGCTATTATACTTTAGGAGATATGCTCTGTGGTCAGATTGCAAGGACTCAAATAAGATGTTATCTTATACAGCAAACATAAAGGTAACAAACATTAAACTCCCTTTTTGCATGACATATATTTAGACGCAAATATCAAATACCTTATGGTAAAAGGCATCTGATTTGCTACTTAAATGTGAAATTTCATCAAATTCTGAGCATGAGACTAGGAGAAATGAAAGAATAACTGTATTTTACGCCCTAGCGTAAAGGTAACAAACATTTAGCCCCCTTTTTCCATGATATTTTTTTTTACATTTATTTCAAATTGTTTATAGTAAAGGGCATCTGATTTGCTACTCAAATATGAAATTTCACTAAATTCTGACTGTTAGACTAGGAGAAATTTGGGAAAAACTGTTTTTTACCCTAAGTCCCCTTTTCCCGTGACGAGGCCTCAAATCCAAAAACTGTCACAGATGCATCATCACTATATCATAGGGAGTTCACATGGTAAGTTTCATTTGATTTGGCCCAAGGGTTATGGAGAAATAGGTGGGGACGGACGGACGGACGGAATTGCTATTTTACATGCTAACGTAAGGTAACAAACATTTAGCCCCCTTTTTCCATGATATTTTTTTTTTTTACGTTAATTTCAAATTGTTTATAGTAAAGGACATCTGATTTGCTACTCAAATATGAAATTTCACTAAATTCTGACTGTTGGACTAGGAGAAATTTGGGAAAAACTGTTTTTTACCCTAAGTCCCCTTTTCCCGTGACGAGGCCTCAAATCCAAAAACCATCACAGATGCATCATCACTATATCATAGGGAGTTCACATGGTAAGTTTCATTCAATTTGGCCCAGGGGTTATGGAGAAATAGGTGGGGACGGACGGACGGACGGAGAGACGGACGGACGGACAGACAAAGCGGCGGCTATATGCTCTCCCTTCGGGGAGCATAATAATTCCTTTTGATAGCAAAAGTGTCATGTATTATTTTGAAATCCATTCAAAAATGCAAGAGCTTTTCCCCGAGAAAGACCAATCTCCATATTTGACCTTGAGCTGTGAAGTTGATCAGAAAATGAGACACGCCAGGGCAAAAGCACAGACTTGTCAGTGACATAATATGTCTTGCTCACTTAAAGTTGACTTGATAAAAAGGTTAACTTCTAAGTTTTAATTGATATTCGAACTTGGACCATAAGGACCACTCTCTGAATATATTACACTTAAACTTGTCAAAAACTGTTCCAGTTTGTCATAAGATAAATGTTATCAAATGGTAAAAGAGTGCTTCATATACATTGAAGTAGGGCTAGTACTTGTGTTTGAAATTGAGTAGTCATTCACTCCTAAACATTGGAATTCTAGGAGTCAAAACAGCTTGCCAATGGGTCAAAACAATAGAAAGAGTAAACCAGAGTTGAATTTTGTAGGTTTAAGAGTCAATTAACGTTTTTTGTAAAGATGTGAAGTATGCAAAATTTTATATATAGAATTAAAAACAGCATTGAAAATTTCAGGGATAAAATCAAATTTTCACCCTTGGAAATTTCTCCCAAAGGGGTCAGAATGACCGTCTAGCGAGAAATATCTAAGGGACAAATTAAAATATTCTAAAAATTCTAGGGGCCAAAACCCTTATTTACAGGTCAAGCACAAGCCCTGGCTGTTGCATAAATTTCATCAATGGGGGAAAAAAGTTAAAGCAACAATATCAAAGGTTTGGTAACTTTTCTCATGCTTATTAAAAACCTTTGCAAATTTCATTTCAAATCAAAGTTCTGAAAGCACTGGATGAACAAATTGTGAGGCATGATAGTAGAATCCTGTTAATCTCAACTCCATATTGTCAACAATTTAGCTGCTGTTATTGTTCTGAGTCCTCATTAGATGTGCCATATGAAAATTGCAAGATATCCCAGTGAAGTTCACACCTCGAGGTCAAGATTAGATTTGAAATACAGCTGTAGGACAAACATTCCAGTTTTCTTTATGTCTTTTTATATCACTTGAGCACAACATGCTCAAATTGAGCTTTTATGATTCCCTTTTGTATGTTGTGTGTTGGTCAGAAAACATTAGATGTCGTCAACAATTCTTTAAATACATTTTATATGACTTACGTCACAGGAGTGAAATAATCCCGTTGAATATTTTTGATATTACACGGGTGTTATTACACCACATTAGTGGAATAACTATGCAAATGAGCTAAGAACGAAGAACAATGTTATATTTTTCGCTAGGAAAATGATGTCATTATGGATATGCTGACGTCATTTTGCAAAGGGCATTGTATGTTTCCCAAAATGTCATGAAGCAATAAATATTGTAATTTTCTTAATTATCACCAAAATTCGGTCATATTATAAATAGAATATCAAATTTGTGCTCATTAAATACCGAATTTATTGAACTTGTCATCTATAAACAGATAAAAACTCTGCGCAGCATCGTTTTTATCTGTTTATAGATGACTCATTTAATATATTCGGTATTCCATGACCACTCATTCAGTATCCTCTATCTCCATAGTATCCATGGGGCCAATTTCAACCACCCTTGGTAGAAATGTTCCTTGGTTGACCTTTCTCAAAAATTGTTCTTGAAATTTTGATTTACCCCTTAATATGGGCATGGCAGGGTGGGGTAAAATCATATAAAATATTTTCATTATTAAACACTGGAGTTATTTCATTTTGACTTGGCAGAAATGTTCCTTGGGTTACCCCTTCTCAGAGGTTGTTCATGAAATTTTGATCAACTCCTGAATATGGGATGTTGTTGTGGCAGGATGGATCCGTTTTTGACTCTGGAATGTTGGAGCATCTTCTTGACTCCCTAACCATTTGGCCAATTTCAACCGAACTTAGCATGAATGTTCCATGGGTGACCCAAATATATATGGCAAGTAGGGCCCGGCATGTCATTCAGGTGGGTGATTTAAGGCCATTTTGGCCTTCTTGTTATATCACAGTTTATAGACAGATGGCAACATTTGACTAGGCATGTATGTCTTTTAACTAGTTTAACCCCTTATCCTGCTGAATTTAAATTTTCTTTTAAACTAGAGCTGCTTGAGCAGCTGATTCATTACTCAGGTCTGATATTTGGTTGATATCCATCTTGTGGGTTTGGAGAAATTGATTTTTGGAGTTTCCACTAAATGACAATCAGTGAAATGGCCTTTGTCCATGGAGAGATATTTTCCTTCAAATGGCAATAGATTTTGTAGTCTAATTAAGGGTATCCCAAGCATTATTCCAGTGACATAAAAAGTCGATAGAATAAAAGATAAGAATGTCACATCACTTTTTATATCAGTTTTATTATAAGATAAAGTAGATGCAATTCAAATAACAAATACCGGTAGTATTAATATAATTGTACAATACTCAAATGTATTGATTTGTTTCATTTTTTTTTTGCAAAAAATAAATGCAAGTATTATCATCAAGTCAATACTTGCAAAATTGAGTGTGAATACATAATGTTGGTGGGCAACAAAAAAGTTGTAACTATGTAGCTCAGTTAAAGGTTAAGGTTCAATGTTTTTGTTGCCCACCATCGATATACTGTGTAAAGATATTTCATGTTTAGCAATGATAAATATGGAAGGGATCTTTTGGGGGCTAGATAATTGAGAGATTCTCTCATTTACCTGCCAGAAATCCCATTAAAACTTGCCCAAACAAAAAAACTCAAAGCAAAATGCAATTAAGTGAAGAATTTGGAAAATGCATCACCAAAAATTTCTCATTATACAGTAAAACTTGCATTAAGCGACCACTTAAGGGACCGACAAAAAGCGTTTGGTAAAGAGAATGGTCGCTCCGTACACAGTATTGCTAATAGTAACGACAATAATTTTGATTGACTATACATATAACTGCGTATTTGTCAATAATCCTATGTTGTTAAACCAAATAGAATCGTCTCAATGGGTTTTAACAATACAGGATTCATCAAACATTAATTTTTAGACCAATAATATCTCCTTTTTAAAATATTTTGATTAAAAAAAGGGGATTTTCCAAACGGTTGCTTAATGAAAATGGTCGCTTAATAGACATGGTCGCTAGAGCAAGATTGACTGTATTAGGCTAAATGAGATATATTTTCAAATGAAATTCTTAACTACAATTATTCCTGACATAGTCTGCTGTGAAATAAACAGGGTCTGTGATTGTAAAACTTTTTTGTTTTCATCTGAGAATTGTCTCAAAATTAGAATAAATGTATAAGCTTACATATATAATAATATTAATAAATTGTTACTTACAACAACTTATTAAAATCATCTTTCATGTTCATTCAATCGTTATATCATTACAAGAGAACTACAGCTTTTATCTTTCGTATTGAAATTTGGGTAAATTCTCAGTTAAACACAAAATAAGTTTAATAATCTCAGCACAGATCAGGATTTTCACTACAATTAATTTTACTAGACTTATGATTTCCTTTGAAGGAATAAATTTCCCCTTTATAAAACTTAAACCTTTCTTTGGGCAAAGAAGTTGCTTTGGATAAGCTTACAAAAAGAATAAGGACGGTGAAAGTTTGAAGAGTAAAAGATTTTAGTAAGTAAAAATAGTGGGATCAGCGCTAAACTTTTGAAATTGACTATATATTTAAAAAGACAATTACACACTGACCCATTTCAATGTCATTTACCATTAAGAGAGCTAAAGTGTAATGAGCTTACACTTTATTCTACAAAAATACATTTTAAATGACTCATCACATGAAAAGAGATAAGATTGCAACAAGGTAGGTATATCTTTTGGATTTTTTTTTCTTTCATAGAACAATTTTTGTTCAAAAGCTCAAAGGAAATTGAGCTGTAACTACAACAATTTTGTATAAACTTATATAGTTTAATCACTTTTAGTAGTTTTGCCCTGATCACCCCAAAAAACAGTCCATTTTCTATCAAAGGACATTTACTTGATTTTGTAGTCTCTATATCTGAAGGCCCTTCTGTTCCCTTTTCATGTGATGACTCACAAATATCAACCCCAATTCTGTTATCAATTTCTATTATAAGACATCAAAATTTTAGACTTGTTGGCTTTATTTTTGGCCGATGCATCAAAAGTCTTGTTAGAAATGCAAAAAAATAAATCTTTTTCTAGCAATCCCTTAATTTTCAAAAATCTTTATTTTAACGTTTTATAATGGTGAGGCTGTGTGGAAATCATTTAAACTCATCTCTTAAATTATTTTTCATTCTATGTCTGTATTTGAAATTCATCCTATAAATATATTCAGGAGAAAAACATTTTGTAGGCGTCAATACAACACTCTTGTAAGTTTCTGTATTTATACAGATACAGACACTTACAACAGTATTGTACAGGGTCCTAGAAATTTTTCAAATGATTATTTGTTCAAGTAACTTTGATGACAGAACAATTTGCTAATTGACTACAAATGAACACAAAACAATATTGAAAGATCACAGATAGAAGTAAGCTAATACAGAGTGTTTATAAACTGCTAAAACCCACAATGAAGGTATTTTATAAGAAAATTCTGGGCTCACAGGATAACAGTAAGGAAAGGAAAATTTTAGTAAGCTTATATACAGTTTATGGTGCTATAAAACTGATGTTGAAGGTGTCTGGTAGGAAAGTTCTTGTCCCAAAGGACAATGATAACTTATCAAAGAAACATGTTACATTTTAGTAGTTTATCATAGACGTAACTAGGCTTTTGAAATTTACACACCCTCAGTAGGCGACCAACATAGAATATAAAAGAATGAAGGCAATACATGGACTGTGACAAAAAATGAATGTCCTTCGTCAATTCCCCTTTTCTATGATTTGAGTGTTGAACATTGAACATTACATTGAAACTATAGCTTGAATAAGCTGTTGTTTGGATGTTATGATCATTCATCAACAACATTTTTGAAAGAGAATTTATTTCTATTAAGCACTTGAGTATTGTGCACTTGAGCAATGTGCATGATGGTAGTTATGCCCTTATTTATAGTGCTATAAAACACATAGTGTACAGATTTTGTAAGAAAATTCTTGGCTCAAAGTATTATGACAACTTAGGAAAGGAACAGTCAACTGTAGCAACTGATATACAAATGTATGGAGATCAAACACTTTGCGCTGTTTTAATATGAGGAGTGATATCCCAAAATTGAAGGCTCAGCTCAAAACAGTAAGTGTAAATGCCTATAAACATAAAGAAACTTACAACTGTTTTGTACTGATCAATCAACATAATTGTAAGAATTAATTTGATAAAAAAATGTCAAGCAATATAGCATTCATGCAGAAAATGACATGCAGTGATGTGGAATTTCCTAGGTCAACTTGTACCAGATGGTCTTTCTATATGAAGACAAGTACTATTGTCATGGGTGAATAACAGGGCAAATCTTTCAACATGGTATAAAATAAATTTTATAAGGCAAGTTTGAACATTATCATAACATTTGTTTTGATGGGTAGAAAATATTTTGGTTCATGATAAAATTGCTAGGTTTCATTCCAAAAATCATTATCTTTATTAACAAAAGCAATGGCTCCTTGTGAATATTGTAACTGCCTATAAATATATAGGCATTTTCAATTCTATCACTTTAAGCCATCAAACTGTTTGTTTTCTATAAATCTATTATTTTGCTCTTGTTTAGCCAAGTTCTTTTGTTTTTGGACATTTACGTTTAAATCATTTGGTCTTGTGATAAAATAAGATAAAAATGTAGGAAAAGGAGAAATAACAAATACAAGCAGTTTCTCCCTTATTTACATCTTTTCTGTGCAATACTTTTTCTACCCTTTTGAAGAGGATTTATTTTCAAGAGACACATATATTTCATATACCTTTTGTGTTTCATTGGTTTTGCTTTCGGGTAACTCTAATACTAAAGAGTATAATTTTGACTTTCTAAAAGTGGGTAATACTCTTGATCACTTGAAAACCAAGAATTTTAGTTTCACTGTTAATTTTTAGAATTCAATACTTTTTGGGCTAAAATATATGAGAACAGACAAATTATTACATCTACCTATTCCCATAATGTTTGGCTGACAAGGGATTTAAAATAAGGATTTTGTGCAGTAACCAATTGATGCAGAGGTACAGATGGGAGGGGGTAAAGCTAGTATAAAATCTTTATTCTTTAACCCTTTCCTGTTTTACAAAATTTTGGACCTCTCCGAATTCAAAGGTTTTGCAGACAAAAATTTAAAGTGGATTTAATTTGAAAAACAAACCATTCAGTAGGATAGAAAATAGTGTGGAAAAAGAAGAAATTGCTTGTCAGAAGCAATTTCTTCTTTTTTCACAATGTTTTCTCAATCATAAAATCACAGGCATGTAAAAAACAGGGATTAAACGGCAAAGGGTTAATAAACCCCCATGTTGAGAGCACTCATTTGGATTGGTGTGTCAAGACAATTCCAATGAGTACCAACAACATAGGGTTTGAGCAAGGACTAGTGAAATATTTAAATTTGAAATCCAAAATACCCTCTCTATCTGTAGCTCTGTAATAATACACTAATTCAGGAAGTCAAAATATCACAAGTTGAACTGTTCTGTCCCATTATTGGCATTAAAACATGATCTCATTGTCTTTTGTTGCGTCTCTTACATAGGAAGTAAATCGCTTGAGGAATCGTGGGTATTCCCTCTTATAGACAGCACGTAAAACAGAGGCAGGCGCCCAGCCTCCTGGATTTACTGAAATCATAAAACAAGAATTGTGAAATTTTTATGCCCCCGCATAGATAGATCGGGGGCATATTGTTTTACTCATGTCCGTCTGTCTGTCTGTCTGTCTGTCTGTCTGTCTGTCTGTCTGTCCGAAAACTTAACCTTGCCAATATCTTCAAGCCTATTCAAGATACAAAGCTAATATTTGGCATGATGATAGATCTCAATGATCCACATTCGCTGGTACCAAATTCAAGGTCATGTGACAAGGTCAAGGTCATCTGTCAAGGTCAAACATCCGAAAACTTAACCCGAAAACTTAACCTTGCCAATATCTTCAAGCCTATTCAAGATACAAAGCTAATATTTGGCATGATGATAGATCTCAATTATCAGCATCCGCTAGTACCAAAGTCAAGGTCATGTGACTAGGTCAAGGTCATCTGTCAAGGTCAAACTTTGAAAAAAAATGCTGTTACGGGGGCATTTGTGTTTCACAAACACATCTTGTTTTAGATTAATTTTTCTTATAAACATAAAACCTTGAAAGTGTCTATTTTATCATACACACATCCATGTTTTAGGGCTAGAAATGTTTAATAATGATATCATCAATAGAAATTTTGACCAAAATTAATCACTACTGATTTTGATGCAATTTTGCCATACAGCAAGATAAGGGTTAAGCGATCAAAACTCTCCGACAAGCTTGGTAAACCACACTGCTGAAAAGCTGCTTTCATTTCACTGTGCAAATAATGAAATAACGAATCTGTCCAATGAGTTCATACTCCCATTACTTTGAATAACTAAATGAGATAACATTATTGTCTGTTTGGATACTAATGTATTTTTGTTTTTTAATGAAACTTGACATATTATTGCAAAACTTAAAAACTTAAAATACAGAGGGGATTAAAATCCATCAACATCAAATATGACATTTATGACACATCAAATATCATTCTAATTATAGCTTCAATTTCTTTGCATAACCTTGACCATATAGCAATATACATGTGGTCCTTTGTGCATCAGCACTATCTAGTAGTGAGTTACAAATATCTCACTAGTATTATTTGTGAAGTACAAAATATATAAAGATAATTGATGATTCACTGTCAGGGTCTTGAAAATGAGCAATAAAGTCTTAAGTCAACAAGATGCGTTCCTAAAACACTAAAACCCCTGATAGGGCTTTTTTTTTTAAAAAAGTTAGACCTTGATTATTGACCTTAACCAATGATCTTGACTGATGTGTTTTTTGACAGGAACCTTCATGACAAATATAAGCATTGTCAATCGGATAGTGTTTAAGTTAAAGGAAAATGTTTAGCTGCAGGTTACGTTATAGGTCAATTTTTTGCAGACAGACAGATGGACACATGTAATACAATATTCCCCCTATTCATTAATGCAGGGGCACAGAAATTGAACAAGGGACATAAATTCGACTCACCTTCAGCAGTATATGTTATTTTACATTTAATGTTGTCTCGCGTAATTTTACCATTTACGGGAGGTTCTACAATAGTTTGACACACCATTGCAACATTCATTATCACTCGTACATATTTATTGGACTGAAAAAACAAGAACATAAATCATAATTACATTATATCATATCATATCATGCTTTCTCTGATGTAAGATAAGGCATATTTTGAAAACACTTTGACAAACTCTATATTGTGGGTACTCATTGGAATCGTTTTGTCAAGACAATTCTAATGACTACTAACAATACTGGGCTTTGCTGAAAAAATACAGATTTTAGACCAGCACTACCCCTTTCATTTAGACTGCATAAATTATATAATCATTCATTATCACTCTCCCACAACTAATTGAATAAATAAAGGATTATAGACCAGTCACACTTACATTTAATTGTTTTAGTGAATTTATCAGTATTTTTACTTAGAATTAATCAGAACAAGAGCTGTCACTGTAAGATGACAATGCCCCCGACACCGCTTTGATTTTAAATTATGGCCAATCTATGTTGAAGGTCAAGGTCATCCAGGGGTCAAGGTCACCAAAGTATGTGCCTACAGAAAGGTAATGTACCAAGGAATGTTGTGGTAAAGTATGATGCGAATATGTTAAGTAATAAGGAAGTTATGGCCAATGTTAAAGTGTTTGGACGGAATGACGGACGGACAGACGGACGGACAAGTCAAATTTATGATGCCTCCCTATCGGGGGCATAATTAATCAGTATTTTAGTTAATGACTATGAATGTCAAAATAAAGGTCTCTGCCATACACAGTTGGTACCACTTCTGTCAACCAATTGTGGGACACAGGTTTGATTAACAGCTATCACACCTATGAATAGGATATTTGTCCCGTTAAATGGTGGATAATCCACAGGAACTTGAAATTTTATCAATTAAAGATATTGAAATACACAATTCCAGTAATGTGTCCCATAGTTATTAGTTACTATATCTTTATTTATTCATATAGACAAGTATGATATTTGGTAATACTATGCATAATATAAGTTGTTTTATTAGGGTGCATTGATGAAATTTCAAGTTCCTGTGGATAATGAAAAACCAATGTGAAGAACGCAGCTGGACGCTTGGAAAGGATGTCTTCATAGTGCTGCTTAGACAAATGAGCCTGTGCCTGACATTTCCAGCAATTTGAAATGTTCATGAGGAATAAACATTGAGAGGCCCAGACAGCCAATTTGTATACATTTGTATATAAAGTTACCTGATTGTCAACAGATACTTCGAGACCTTATCTATGTACAAAGGGCATAGTTGAGACTCTGGTAAGACTGTGCGGATGCACAGGCTGGTCAGAGTCTTTGCTTTGCTCACATTTTAACTTGTTGGAAATCCCACACACAGGCTCAAATACCAGCCCACTCTTAGGGTGATAACGTTTGTAAAATGATTTCGGAATGATACCTTGCTTTAAACCGTAAATACATGCAGAAATTTTGCAAATGTTTTTGCATCCTGGATATAGGGCTGGACTCCATGGTAATGTGCCTGAAAAACTGTTTAAAATGGCACTAAACCCCATTCAAACAATTTATCAGTGAAGGTGTGTTGGTACTGCTCTTACTCCAACTTACTGGAATAGTTTCATGGTTGGTTGAGTAGTTAACGACTAGCCACAGATCCGGTTCTTCGTCTGTCTCCCCCTGGACATGACGAATGTGCGTCCAGAACAGGGCATCACGCTGTGAAGCAGGCCACACCCTCTTGATCACATTGTGACAAATAAATGTGTCCTCAGACAGCCATTCTACAACATTACTACTGTCAATTGTGGCTGAAATATCAAATACACATTTGCTTAAATAGTCACATTTCTTACTTTGTTACATTTAAGAAAAGAATATAAGAAAAGGAGATATTGAGTGTTAAACAAATTTATTCTTTTCCAACTTTTGTAAAGTGGACTTTTTTAAGTTCTCTTTCCTTAACTGATATCTGCAATTTTTTAAATGTAACCCAAATCTCAAAAGAGGTTTTGTTAAGACATAAGGTACAATATTAATGATTATTTTAAGAAATGATCGGAATGATAAAGGTTAATAAAATTCAACATACCTTCCCAGTCCATTCTATATTTGATATCCCAGAAATGGTGGCACACTTCATGACCAGTTATACCCTGAAACAATGATGAAATACTGCCTTTTATGATTTATTGATACAGGATTTACAATATTTCAACTGTATTTCAGCTATATTATGGAAAATTTACTTACTCATGTATTTCTTCAGTATTAACTGTACCAAGTGAGAACACTGGATACCTTACCCACGATCAGTTGTGACTTAAGGCGTGGGTGGAACTTGAACCAGCCAATCATCAACTTCTCTCTATTAAGTGCTGCTACTCTAACTACATGTAATGTGCCAAAGAGGATCTTAAAACAAGCAAATTCGTTGAATTGATATCCCCCGCTGAATATATTTTCATTGTCAATGGAGTTAATATCAAACTTAGGTACAGGTTATCTTTTGTCTACATCAACCTATAGTTTTCAAGAAATAGCGCGGAAACAAATATCACTCTGTATGTATATGGCTTAAACAGTCAGGGGCAGTAACTCTAAATTCGACAGTCGAACCGGGTAACCCTGACGATATGCGCATGTCCTCTTTGTAGTGAAACTGTGTGCCAAGTTTCATTGAAATCCGGTCTATAGTTTTCAAGAAATAGCGCGGAGACAAATATCACTCTGTATGTATATGGCTTAAACAGTCTGGGGCAGACTAAATTCATCATGACGTAAAAAGAATATTCATGAATTTTGAATTTAACAAGATCTGTGTTTTTGATTAGATGCCCCTGCTGTGTCATTTCGCTAACAGCAATATATATGTTTCCCAGAATACCTTCAATCCACAAATCTCTGGGATTTCTTTGATTTATTTCAATAGTTTAGGTCATATTATAATAGAATATCACATTTGTGCTAAAAAATTCCGAAACTCATCATCGTAAAAATAAAAAAATAAATGAATAAACTTGTCATCTTAAAAAAAACCCCAAACAAACGTGACAAAGCCTCATTTTTATCTGTTTATATCTGTTTATCTGTTAATAGATGACTCCTTTGATAAATTTGGTATTCAATGACCAATCATTCATTATCCTCTATATACTTCCTGTCCAAATACAAAGGATCAATCTGCTAAAACTCATGGTAAGAACACATATAATATGTAACTTAATTTCAACATCTGCAATTTGGCAGCTTTTTGTATTACAAGGTCTTTATGTATATAAATGCACTCATGCTTAAATATTCATATGATTCTTTGAAACATATAGAATTTGAATATGAATATAGTATGTGTTTTATTCAGGTACATTTGGGTAAAAACAAATAATATCAGGTGATATTGTAATAATTTTTTCCAAATTTAAGATAAGAAAAAAACGAGCACCACATGAGGGTGTCTATGCTGAACTATTGAGTGGATGAAAAATCTTAGTTATCAAAGAGGCCTAATTCACACAGAAATTCATATGAACCTATCCATCTTGATATTATAGGTTGCTCTTTTGATAGTGAACATACATTCTAGGTCTCAAATGAGAGCCTAGAGCAATACAAGATATTTTCACACAATAACTACAATTACCAGGCTAACAATGGCAATTCCATAGGTTTTTGCCAAAAACAGCCACGCCAAAGTCTTTGGCAACTAGACAGTTTACATGTTTTGTTCCCAAAAGAATGTTTTATAATGCCCAATAAAATAAACTCTATAGCACTAACGAATGTTTTATAATGCCCAATAAAATAAACTCTATAGCACTAACAAAAACCCAGCCCATAAACTGCATGCATTATAAGGCCATAACAAGAGTAATGCTAACAGATGCCCCATGCTCCGCTGTTAGGTGCTGGATAAAACAAGATGTGTTTGTGAAACACGAATGCCCCTATAACAGCGATCTCTCGATAAGGCAAAGGTTAAAATTGGTTAAGTTTTCGGACAGACGGACGGACAGACGGACGGACAGACAGACGGACATGAGTAAAACAATATGCCCCTAATCTCTCGATACGGGGGGTATAAAAATAAATTAATAGATTGCTGCTTTTAGGGCAAACATTCTCATAAGGATTTCAAGTGAATGTTTTCAATCAACACTAGAAATACCCCAAAAATATAATATTTTTTGCATAGGGACAACAAGGCTATGAAAATACATTTGAGCCGGTGTATGACATTTCCAACAATTTCAAATGAGCGCATTGTAATGACTCTGGTCAGCCTGTGCATCCGCACAGTCTGACCAGAGTCATCACTATGTGATTTGTAGATAGATTAGGTCATAGAGTATCAGTTTCAGTGTACAGTTAGACAATCCTCTACTTAAACTAAGCAACTGTCTGGACTGATAGATGTATGCACTTCACACAGATGTCAAAATGTTGGAAATGTCATGCACAGGCTCATTTGGTTTTCTGAGCAAACCATCAAGCTTAACCCATTCTCACACAATCCCAGATTTTGAGAGCCCAAAGAAACAGGCTTCGGAAAATATTGTGGATAACAAAAAAAGTTACATGTTTTTGAAAGAGGCCTATTCTAACAAGAGGACCATGATGGTCCTATATCGCTCACCTTCGTCTCTTTTGGCTTCTCCCTTAGCAAATTCAATGCTTTAAAGATCATTACATGACCATTAAATTTTTTTTATAAAGAAAGATATTACTCTATTCCTATGATCCCTGCATACGTTTCTAGCCTTTTCTAAACAAGTTTAATGTGACCTGGCCAACATTCTGACCAAGTTTCATTAAGATTGGGCCATATTTGTGGCCTCTAGAGGGTCAACAAGAAAATTGCCATGAAAGCCCCTTCTCCCGTGATATGGCAAGGATCTTTTTTATTTTCGATAGGGTTCATCCTTGCGACCTAGCCATCATTCTGACCAAGTTTCATGAAGATTGAATTATATTTGTGGCCTCTAGAGTGTAAACAAGCAAATTGTCATTAAGGCCCCTTTGCCCTTGATAAGCCGCGAATCCTTTCCATTTTCAATAGGATTCATCAATGTGACCTGAAAAACATTCTGACCAAGTTTCATGAAGATTGGACCATATTTGTGGCCTTTAAAGTGTAAACAAGAAAATCGTCTTTATGGCCCCTTTTTCTGTGATATGGCACAGATCCTTCCCATTTTCAATAGGGTTCATTCTTGTGACCATGCAAACATTCTGACTAAGTTTCATGAAGATTGGATCATTTTTGTGGCCTCTAGAGTGCAAACACTAAGATTGTTCAAGATGCACAACAGACGACACACGACAGAAATTCAATGATCACAAAAGCTCACCTTGAGCTTATGTGCTCAGGTGAGCTAAAAATAAGTTATCTTGTAATAGGTTTAAACAGCAAAGTCTGCATAAGTAGAATTATGTATAGTCTGTTTGTAAATTTATACAGCAAGATACTGCCTTGTGTTCAGGGTGCAATTACATTTGCAAACATTCAGAAATATAACCCTACTTTGGATGCCTGTCAACATGCAAAGCAGGGTGCCATTTACTGAACACTTCCTGAGGGTTTTCACATTGAATGCAGGACTGGTTACTATTTCTTTAACCAAGCTTATAAATACATATTAATATAAGAGGTAACTATTTTCGACCATGTGATATCATAAGCAATAAGGAGTCTTTAGTAATGTGACACAAAGTCAAAAGACAACAAGAGCCATGTTGAACATGGCCCTCCCCCGCTTACTTGATAGTAAACTGAAGCCTAATCAAAGGGCAAAATTCAAAAATTATAGAAGCAAGAGTTGTTGTTCTTGTGCAATGCACTTCTTTTCAATGAGATCTATCTTTTATACTTTAGGAGATATGCTTTGGACAAGTTAAGTGACAGAATGACAGAGTGCATAGACATTTTTAGAATCACAAGAAACATCTAAATGGATGACAAAAATAGGGGTCCCTATATAACCCTCATCCTGCATAATTCTAATTCTATAAGATTTTTTCGGGCAAATTAGCCATTTTTTTCTAAATATTTTAACCAGTCTGGTTCCTTTGCAAAAATCAAATAGAGAGCAGTAAGTGTAGGCTTATCTAAGACTATATTATATCCCAAAGGTTCTTGTACAACATAAAAATATTGTGAACAGCAGGTGAAGGGTTAACATACAAAAGTATGGCGGATATAAAGAAGCTGATCTCAAACAAGGCCCTTCTGCTTATATCACATGCTTGAACAATGTTTTAACCCTTATCATGCTGCATTTAAATAAACAAATTGACATTTTTAGGAACATTTCAACCAGGCTGGCTTAATTTTTTCTCTAAATAACTAAGTAGCATGCTAGCAATGCACCGGTAATCTCTGATCAGATTGCACCTCTTTGCTGACTGATCTTTGTCTAAACTGTCTCACTAAAACTTTTACATACAACATATGTCGTGCACAGCAAGATAAGGGTTAAAATATAACAATTCTAACTACACTTTGAGTTTACAAAGGAATGAAAAAACCTTTCCAAAGAAGTGGAAGTCGCAGGGATTACGTGCAGCCTGAACCTAGAATTACCTGGTAAGTGTGTGTGGAGCGTAATGCTACAGTTTCAGGCCTAGTTAAAACCTCAGGAATACTATCCTGCATGAAAACACATGTTAAGCTCTTAACCCTTATTATGCTAAATCAAAACCTTGTCAAAATTAGAATTAACCTTTGTAATGCTGAACCCAGATTATTCCTCTTTAGACAGGAGGTATAGACAAAGATTAGCATGCATTTTGTAAAGACGTAATTCTCTAGAGAAATATTGGGATACAATATTTTACTTTAGAGCCTTCAGTACTTTGATTTGTGTGTAAATTTGTTAATATTTCTTTTCAACAAGACATGGATTAAACTCAAAACTAATTGAGAGTCCTTATTTTTTTTAATAATAAGTACAAAATTAAGTTATTTTTCTGGGTTTGACAAAGGGAAATCTGGTGGTTATGGCCAAGATCAGACTGCACATAATATGCCTGATGTTCTTTGTCTTCATATTATAAAGCAAGAATATTCTGAGTTTAGCATGACAAGGGTTAATATTTAGATGAAAATTATAAAGTATCAACCAATTACAATATAATTTGCAACAAAAAATTTTGAGATAGTGTAATGAAATCTTTATGTGAAAGAAAGATAACTCATACAACAAGAGGACCAAGATGGTCCTAGATCGCTCACCTGAGTCTCTTTGACCCCTGGGACATCACATTAATTAGATAGGCAGATGTCAAAAAGAAGATAATTGCCTAAGATCAATACCATGGAATGTTTTCAGCGAAGAGCAAGACAGATATGCCTTTTTGCTCTTTGATTCTATGTAAAAAGGGATGCTCACCGATGGACCCCAAATGTTATCCCAGGGTCTTGATATGAACAAACTTGGAAGAGATCCTTAAGATGATGCTACATACTAAATATGAAAGCTGTCTACCTACTGGTTTCAGAGAAGAAGATTTTTGATGGTTTTCCTATTTTCACCCTTCGTGCTCAGGTGAACTGAAAGGGATGCGCCCGGGTGATGCCCAAATATGACCCAAGGGTCTTGATATAAACAAACTTGGTAGAGGCCCACAAGATGATACTACATACCAAATATGAAAGCTGTCTGCCATCTGGTTTCAGAGAAGAAGATTTTTAAAGATTTTCGCTCATTGATTCCATGTAAAAAGGGTTGCGCCCGGGTGGAGCCCAAATATGATCCTAGGGTCTTGATATGAAAAAACTTGGTAGAGGTCTACTAGATGATGCTACATACCAAATATGAAAGCTGTCTGCTTTCTGGTTTCAAAGAAGAAGATTTTTGAAGATTTTCCTATTTTTACCCTTTGTGCTCATAAGAGATAAAGGGATGCACCCGTGCAAAGCCCAAATATGACCCAAGAGTCTTGATTTGAACAAACTTGGTAGAGGCCCACTAGGTGATGCTACATACCAAATATGAAAGCTGTCTGCCATCTGGTTTCAGAGAAGAAGATTTTTAAAGATTTTCGCTCTTTAATTCTATGTAAAAAGGGTTGGGCCGGGGCAAAGCCCAAATATGACCCAAGGGTCTTGATATGAACAAACTTGGTAGAGGTCCACTAGATGATGCTACATACCAAATATGAAAGCTGTCTGCCTTCTGGTTTCAGAGAAGAAGATTTTTAAAGATTTTCATATTTTCACCCTTTTTGTTAAGGGTAAAGGGAAAGTTAAGGGTGGATTTCATTTTTTTGAACAACTTTGGTAGAGCTTGACCCAAGGAACATCCCTGCCAAGTTTCATCAAGATTGGCCCACTGGTTTAGGAGGAGAAGATGTTTAAAGAAATTGTGGACGACGGACGACGCACGACTGACGACGGACATTCTACGATCACAATAGCTCACCTTGAGCACTTCGTGCTCAGGTGAGCTAAAAATGCATCCAAGTTGTCATTCTGATTTGTTATTATAACTATTATGTCTATTCATTGATTAACTTTTTTTTTTTGATAATGAGATTTATATTTAACAGTAAAAACTTTATAAATCTGAAGAAACTACAAAAGTTAGTTAAAATTACTAGTATCAAAGACAGAAATGATAAAATCAAATTTAAAGCAATCAGTCAATCTAATTTACATGTATATCAAAATGATATTACTCTTTGTTGACTTTCTTTTTACAAATTGGCCATGAAAAGAATCCTACCATGGTGAATATGATCTCATAATGAAGGATGTATGATATAAAGTAGGGATGGTAACGAGTACCAATTTTACTAATCGATTACTCGTTCACCTTTCCGATCGAATACTCGAGTGCTCGGATAGAATTGAGGATATTCATTTATTCTGTGTCTTCAAACGTAAAGATATACTATATTTGCTGCATATTTTTGGTCGAAGGGGCAGTGGAAATGACATACGATGGCTAATTTATTTTAAGAAATGGAAAATTTTAAGTGCACGCTTAGAGAGTGTCATTTCTCGGTAATATTTCAAGGCAATATTCATCGGTTTTATATATAACTTTCGGTTGAGAAAGATCAAATAACTACAAACTCGATAAGATTGTGTTACAAGGTTTTGGAACGACGCTGCAACATTCCGTTGATCCGAAGATCCAAGTAAATCACACTGTCCCTGATAAGAGTACCAAATTTCGAAGGTGTGAAAAGTCACAAAATGACATGTATTGTTTGACAGTAAGAATAATGACAGTTGGCACTTGATTGCAAATTCGGAAAAATTTCGATGGATAAGACGATCGGCAGGCGAGGTGTTTCATACATTATCTTTAGCTGAACAGCATTTCAAATGAAAGATCGATATTTTGAGAAAATATATATAAAAAAATGAGATTGGAAACGAATTTGCAATTATTTCATTTTTTTACCGATTAATCGATTAGTGAAATTGGTAATCGATAATCGGACGTTCGTTCGAGTACTCGATTAATCGAATACTCGTTCCCATCCCTAATATAAAGACTGATGTATAGTTAATAGAAACTATAAATGTCACCTGCAACACAATACATGTCATGCTCATTCCTGAACTGTGAGTGGTCTAGCAAGATTTTTCAGGAATTATAACACATAGATGTTTACAAGGTTAAAGCTCAGTATCATCAGTCCCTTTGTATGTGTAGGTCTATAAACTAGACAGTTACAACTGTTTCACGTCGAGCCATCAAACTTCTCCTTATATCTTCAAGCCTATATGGCCCTTATTTTTCAATTTCAAAATAAATTTTAAATGTTTTGTGCAACTGCCATAAATTTAACCCTTTGCTGTTTAATCCCTGCTTTTTACATGCCTGTGATTTTATGACTGAGGAAACATTGTGAAAAAAGAAGACATTGCTTTTGACAAGCAATTCCTTCTTTTTCCACACTATTTTCTACCCTACTGAAAGGTTATTTTTCAAATTAAATCCACTTTAAATTTTCGCCCGCATAACCTTTTAATTTGGACAGGTCCAAAATTTTGTAAAACAGGAAAGTGTTAAACAAGTACAAAATTTTCCCCCTCTAGTAATACACATTAACCATATACTTACAGTGACAGTATGTACAGCCTTTAGAGGATCCATGACGACGCCATCTTGTTCTAACTCTCTCTTGTACACTTTGAGTTCCCCATCCTCCGCTATACATTCCCACACATCTTGTCCTGTGTCCGTCTTCTCATACAACTGGTGGATGTGGTTAGTTACTATTCTATCAATCTGTAATCATTAAATCTTAGTGGTGTTCAACAAGATTTATGCTTAATGATTGACTCAAAAATTGGTTAAATTCTTCAAATTCTTGGTTTGAGTAGACGGCTATTTTGTGAGCTTGCGTACAATGTAGTCCCAAAAAGATTTCTATCTAATTTTGGAGAAATCTTTACATTTTTCTCCATGATATTAAATCATATATATTCTATTTTTTTTCAATTTATGTTTCAATTCATGAAACTAAACAAGAGCTGTCACTGTAAGATGACAATGCCCCCGACACCGCTTTGATTTTAAATTATGGCCAATCTATGTTGAAGGTCAAGGTCATCCAGGGGTCAAGGTCACCAAAGTATGTGCCTACAGAAAGGTAATGTACCAAGGAATGTTGTGGTAAAGTATGATGCGAATATGTTAAGTAATAAGGAAGTTATGGCCAATGTTAAAGTTTTTGGACGGAATGACGGACGGACGGACAGACGGACGGACGGACAAGTCAAATTTATGATGCCTCCCTATCGGGGGCATAAAAAACATCAGAGTTCATTCTAGAGCACATCCTTGTGTCATTCACGCATATCTTTTCTAAATGGCTCTAGACATTTGTTTGAATCTACTTTGCATATTCATAAATTTTGATTAGATTTTAAGTTTCATACCTCAAAGAACTTTAACAAAGATTTATTATCTTCATCTCTTCAGTACTAACTTCTGCTTACATTAGAATGTATTGTAAAATTGGGTGTGGGTGTGAGGGCGTTTTTTTCTTTTTGAACAGTTTAACAGATAGTTTAGAAAATTTCCACAGTTGTTAGTAATATTTAATTTAGCTTAATATTTTTGCAGCTGTATTTATTTTCAAGGGTTATTATTCATCTCAAAATAAGAATTTTAACTCTTGTCATACTGAATAAGAACCTGAGCAAACTTACATAAAATTTAAAGTGTTGAAAGCACTTAATGCATCAAAAAAGTCACTAATTATTTTTGAATTACAATTTTAAACTTATCTGGCTTTAAAAGACAAATCAGGTGGCAGAGGATCATAGTGCACATATTTGCAAGCTAATCTTGGTCTATCAGCCTGCCAAAGTAGAATTATTCTTGGTTCAGCTTGGCAAGTGTTAGTTTTAAGGTGTTCAATTTTATAAACTCATACTACCTCTTCATAATGTCTGTTCTCAGGTGAAAGTGAGATCTTTGGAGGTGGTTTGGACTGTTTTATCTGTCTTTTCTGAAAATTGAAACATTAGAATATTTTGAGAAAGCAATTTTCAATATTTGAGGATTCTTTTAACGCTGTGTGTTCTTAATCATGTCTTTCGATACAAAATTATTCAGAAACCTGTAATACAGTTAATAACATCGTGAAATTGACATTCATCTCAATCTAAACCATTCTAAATCGATCACTTAGCGCTCCAATCATTCATTCCTAACACTCACTCAAACCATTCAAAAACGATCAAACCTATTGAAAAATATAGAATCAACAACATCATTCAAAATAAATTTTGACAGAGCAATATTGCGATTTCATTGACATAATTCAAATAGTTAGCGCCCCAAAGGTTCGTGAAGAAATTTGAAGCTGTGCACAGAACTTGTATGCACTTTTTTATTAAAGGGAGGTAATCAATATCGCAAATTTTGTTCATCCCGAACAAAATTTGTGAAATAGGATAACCTCCCATTAAATGCACTCAAAACTCGCTCTTCAAACTCATTCAATTTCATTCCTAAATCATTCCAAAATCATTCACCTAGTCAATTTCACGATGTTGTTAACTGTATGACCCTAAACAGATTTTCAAAAATCCATTAGAGATCAAAGAAGACATTACTAAGCGTATTATATACATATATGTAATAAAAACCACAGATGTCTTATAAATAAGAAGTAATTTCAGAAATGGTGAGTTTTAGTTGTTTGTTACAAGTAGATACACATTCTGTTCCAAAATACAGTGGTGTGTGATAACTGATGAATAAGATCTAAACATGAAACTACCTTGAACAACTTTTTTATATGGCTCAAGTGGCACTTTGGTGGTGCTTTTTTTTTCTTTAACCCTTTGCTGTTAAATCCCTGCTTTTTACGTGTCTGTGATTTTATGATTGAGAAAATATTGTGAAAAAAAAAGAAATTGCTTCTGACAAGCAATTTCTTCTTTTTCCACACTATTTTCTACACTACTGAATGGTTATTTTTCAAATTAAATCCACTTTAAATTTTCGTCTGCAAAACCTTTGAATTTGGACAGGTCCAAAATTTTGTAAAACAGGAAAGGGTTAACTGGCTCAAAGAGGGACCTAAGCTTTTAGTGCTAGCCCTGTTTAGAAACAATGCTTTAGTTGCCAACCATCAAAATATTTGACAAGCATTTCACACTTGGTCTTAGATAGTTTCAAACTTTTTTGGTCTTTTGTGTGAAAGGAATGTATACAAGCTTTAATCATTCTTGCAAGTATGGAATTTTTGAGCAAATAAGAAAATAAAGTTTTATCATTTTCCATTACAGACTGGTAGAGATTTCCAACACATAATAATGGGTTTATTAAAGTCTTACATTTTCCTCCTCTTTCTCTAATTTATCTAGAGACGCATCCACAGCGTCGAAGAATTCATCCTCCTTGATGACTGAATGTGGACCCTCCTACAAAACAATATAACGCTTTAACTATAGAACTCTTGAGAAGAGACTTTGACCATTTTTTCTATCATGGAAGATAATCTGACCGCTATCCTGCTGAATTTAAAGCTTGGTTCAAACCAATTACATTTTTTTTAGACATTTCAACAAGTCTGACTCAACTTTTTCTCATAATAATTAAATCAAAAGCAGGTAGTATAGGCTAAGATCAGACTGCAAATCTATGCAGGCTGATCTTTGTCTTCATTGACTTGAAGGGATTTGTGTACAGCAGGGGGATATTATGAAAATACAAAAGAAATAATTTTCTGTACTGACATAAGTAATTGTTTTATCTTTTGTGAATTAATTGTTTTCATCCGATTCATTACACTTTGATTTCAATTAACAGTTTACAAGTAAAAAATTGTGGCTAAAATTATTTGCCCCCTTTTTTTTTACTTAATTTGAATAATATGCTGCTGTTGCAAATTATTTTTTTAGTTGAATGAAGGCAAACTTTAAATATACAATGCTTATGCTGAAACTTTGCCACTCACCAAAAGCACATGCTAAACACTCTGATTTTCAAGTACAATTTGTAATATATTGTGAATAAACTGACTTTCTGGAAACTCAGTCAAAAGTTTTTGAAAAACATAGGCATTGACTACAGATGCCAACGCTCAGATGCAGAGGCTGGATAATGCAAAAAATCTAAGACAAGATGTGTTTGTGAAACACGAATGCCCCCGTAACAGCATTTTTTTGAAAATTTGACCTTGACAGATGACCTTGACCTTGTCACATGACCTTGAACTTGTCACATGACCTTGACCTTGTCACATGACCTTGACTTTGGTATTCTGCTTTGTATGTCAAATACTTTTAGAGAAAAGGCAAAGGTTAAGTTTGGTTAAGTTTCGGACAGACGGACGGACGGACGGACAGACAGACAGACGGACATGAGTAAAACAATATGCCCCCGATCTCTCGATACGGGGGCATTAAAAGGGACATAACTCTTACTAATATGCTTTCAGAGTCATCCTTCTTGATAGACTTATAGTGAACACACATGCTATGTTTCAATAACAAGAGAGATAAAATAATATCATACTGCCTACAGTAAAAGTTGTCACACCAACACCATCATTAATGAGGACGCTCAGGTGATGACAATACCTCGATATTTTTACGAAAACAGTTCAGCTAATAAGGCTTACGATACAACTGGGGTTAATCTGAGAGAGAACTTCCAAAATAAGCTGAATGTAAAGAAGAAGAAATACTTTTCTTACCAAGTTATCCTGTGCAGCAATAAAGTAAAACCAGGGTCATCAAATTTGGTCTTTCCCTGGTGCTCTATGAGACTTGTCACAAGTAAATCAGACATAGGTATTAGGTGACCAAAAACTCATAAGCTTAAGGTAGTGGACTTGTAATAGTTCTGGAACATTTGGAACCACATACTCTTTCACAATGTTAACCTTGGTTTCCTAATGAAATCCTTGGTTCACCTGGTTAAAGTTCATTACTCTAGAAACGTTACTGAACTACTACTATCAAAAATGAGTTACAAGTTATGGTCATCCAGTGATGATAAATTCAAAAACTTTCTACCTCAAAGTCTGGGCCACCAAGTCTGGAGGCATTTTGTTGTTTGGTTTGTTCAATTAATGACCGATAGGCATCTTCATACTTCTTTCTTCTTTCTTTTTCCTGAAAATTACATTTATAGTACTGTCTATTCTTTCAATAAAGGAACAAGTAGAAAGAATGTTGAAATTATGTGAAAAGATTGAGAAACATGTGAAAAGATATAACAACATACATACCTTTCTTTAAAGTATTTTACTGGCTCAGCTTATTTTGTAACAAGACTGTTATTCAAATAAACACTCACACAATTAATCATGCCCTGCATTCATAATGGGTGGGGATGTATTATTTTTCAATTATTGCAACTTTTTGCCATTCAGGTTCTAAAAGCAAAGCTGTTCACTTGGTCTATATTTTTTTCTCTTATCCTAAAAGGAATATTCAAAATGAAATATTTTTCTTAAAGAGAGTCTTTTTTTTTCTCCTACCCTATTCAAGCAGATTCAATTGATACATTTAATATAGGGATATTCAAAATATCTTATTCATAAAAAAGTTTCTCATATGGAAGTTGTTATATTCTGAGGCCAAGATTATAAAACTTTTTTGTACTCAAATAAAAATTTACTCAAACTTGGAATTTGAATAAATGTTGTATCTCAACTTTACCTGTTTAGTATTTGCTCAAATTACAATTAACTCATCTTTTTCTTTTATTTTCATGTATCTTTTATGGTATAACAGATAAGTAAGAGCTTAAATCTGAACTTGAAATCAACGAGTTTAGCATGAGAAAAGTTTTATAATCTTGGGCCTAGATCATGTTATGATAGTGGTCCATTGAAAGAGATGATCTCAAGAATAATACTATTCATACTTTTCATTTCTTAAATGTTTTCAGTTGGATTATCAAGAAATAAAAATAGATTATCACTTTATAATCAAAGTTTGTGCAAGTGCTTGTGATAAGGGAGTCATTGACCCCTTTACCTGGGGGTCAAAACAGAATCAAAAGGGGTCAAACAAAAAGAAAGGCTAATCACAAGTAAAAATTTTATGGGTTTTAGAGTCATTTGACCTTTTCTTTTAAAGATATGAAGTAAGCACTTAATTTGTAGAATATTAGATAGTATATCTAATGCAATTTAAAAGGTTTTGACCCTTAGAAATTTCTCACAAAGGGTCACAATGACCCCCTTGGAAGAATTTTCTATAGGTCAAATTAAGATATTATTAGATTTTTGGGGTCAAAACCCTAGTTTCAAGGGTCAAATATGAACCCTGTTGACCTCACCACCAAAATATTTAAATTATGAAAAGATTATACCCAGCTATTGATTATTTCACCTTTTTATGCTACTAAATGAAGCCATTTAGCAAATGATGTTATCATGTTGACTAGTATATGTAATCATGCACCAAATGAAGTGTTTTAAAAAATTTATCCATATTTTTTTTTTAACATTTTTGCATTAAAATAATAGAATAATCTCTTTTTTTGTAAGACCTGTGTTTCATTTTGTAGACAAGAAAAGCTATATTTTCAGTTGCAGCCTAGCCACTCTTAAAAATATAGCTTTTGTTGTTCACTTGATCTCTGAAATCAGTCTTACAACGAAACAAACAATTACTAGTATCCTGTATACCTTTTCTAATCGTTTTCTCCATGAGTCTTCTCGTTGAGACATCAGTTCAATACAGTGTGACAAGGTGGAGATAATGCCAGCTGTTGTGGCCTTGAAGGTGAAGGACTCGCCTTTAAAATCCACCGCATGGGATCCATGTTGTTGTAATATAGATGCTGTAACAAATATTGAATTAAACAATTATCATCTTTTTCCATTTGTTATTTCAATTTTAATCTAAATTGAAAGAGATTACACTTTGAAACTTGAAAAGAAAATTTGAAAGGAAAATTTTTTCTTTGAAGTTACAAATATTTACAATTTCTTCTTTTTCGCACAATATTTTCTCAAGTAAACTAAAGCAAGGACCTAAGATCCTTGGACTATGGAGAAAAGGGTTAGTTAAATAATATGAAGAATGTACTAAAATATTAATCTGAAATAAACTGATGTTCAATAATTTTTAGTTAAAAAGTTAATTTAAATTTCCTAAGCAGCATGAGAAGAAACACATTGAGGGGTTACTGCAGAACTTTTTTACACCATGTGCCTATAAATATGGAGGCATTTACAACATTTTTTGCTTACTCCTTGAAATGAGGGGTAATGCCAACCCTTGTTTATATGCTTCTTACATACAGAGGTACAGATAAGAGGGGGTAAAGCCAGTTTAAAATATTTATTTCTCAATGAAACCCTATGCTGTGGGCACTTATTTGAATCCCCTCGACAAGACGCTTCGAATGAGTACCCACAACATAGACTCCATGCTACAATTACTCACTACTTAGATCTAGAATCCAAAATACCCCCCTCTATCAGTAAATCTGATATATGTGACCCGTCATGCAAAAAAGGACCATACTGGAATTCTGTAATATGAATATATGAAAAAAGAGATTGGGTCCAGCAAAGGTCAACTAGAAGTCCCATTTCAAAAATTATTTCACTGGGAGGTAGATTGATCATTCTAGATTAAGAAAATGAGCACTTTAAGAAAAGTTTCAACCAAAGTCAGCCTGCGCAATCCCCGCAGTCTGACTAAGATCGATATTCTATGTACAACCCAGATGGTCATTTTTTGTCACATATATAAGCATCAACAAAAGATTTACGCTGAAAGCCCTTAATAAGCAAAAATCATAGATACACTAACCGAGATCTTTGGCTGAGTGTCCGTGAAATGGAATGCCTGCATGTTGATTGACATCTCTTGGATCAAAGTCATCTGGGTCACCTATATCCTCCTCTACCACTGAAATGAAATCAGAGTCAGTTAAACAAATACATACAATCTTGCTAAAGCAACCATGTCTATTAAGCTACCACTTTCATTAAGCGACTGTTTTCAAAATCCCTTAAACATTAATATTTGAAAAAGAAGATACTATTGGTCTTAAAATTTATGTTAAATAAATCCTGTGTTGTGAAGACTCTTAATAATCTTCACAGTGAGATGATTATATTTAATTTAACAACATAGGATTATTGAGAAATACGCAGTTACATACATATTCAATCAAAATTATAATGATTATTATTAGACATATCATGTACTGATTGACCATTGTTTTTAGCATTTACTTTCTGGTGGTCCAGTTAGTGGTTGCTTAATGCATGTTTTACTGTAGTTAAAGAGTCAAAATTAGTCAGAGAATCAAAATCAGTCAAATTAATCATTTGCAAGATTACAGTCCTTTTTTTTTCTATATTAAAGAATGGTCAAAATTGGAAGAGGCTGCTGATGACAGTTAAAATTGGGGGCAATTTGGAAAGAAACATCCCCTTTTGTAGAGATTATTTTGGATAAAGTAGAAATTGCTTGTAACATTTTTTTGTAACAATATTTTCACTTCACATAAAATTTTAAGATTTTAAACTTTCTGCCAACAACCTGTATTACAGGGCTTGTGCTAGGACTCATTGGCAATTGAAAATTGAGGACTCATTGGCTCCTAGACCATGAGATTCTGGGGGTAAAAAGTCATATTAAAGGGGTCAAAACAACAGACAAAGCAATTGTCTATTGTGAGTAGAATTTGAAAGGTTTCAGTGTGAATGGACTTTTTCTTGTAATGATATCATGGGAAAAATTAATAAGTAGAATTCTAAATAGAACACTAGATTCATGATTGAAAATTCTACAGAAATTTCACAAAATGACCACCTTGGTAAAAATTTTTAAGGGTAAAAATAAGATTTTTTCAGATTTTTTACTGAATTTACACCAAACCACCGGTTTAAGAGTCAAACACAAACCCTGTTATAATACATTATTACATACCAAATTGTGTCTCTTCTGCAAGAAAAAATTGCACCTTTTCATGCCTTCAGACATTCTCATATTCATTTTTTTCTATAGGATGACAGTCACATGAGCATCTCTTATAGAAAAAAAGAACTTAACAAGGGTAGATATTAATTTAAAAACAAATTATCATGTCTTGGTAAAAATCATTGTTGAAAAACATGGTTTGCTTTTTAACAGCAATAACTCCTTTTGCATATTTTTTTCTTTCATGTCAAAATAATATTTAAGATACAAATCCATCAATTGTTTGAGAAAGGGTCAAAGATTAACCGAAAGCTCTTGAAGTCTTTATCAATTTATTACATCATACTCTCAATAAGCATTCTTATCATTAAAGGCTTATCTAGTTGTGCTGGCAATCACTTCAATTCACAATTTTCAGAGTTCAAGAGACAGTTCAAGAGGAGATTATTTGATTTCATTAATTGCATATCAGATGAAATGGCAACTCATAGTTGTATAAGGTGTCTAAGAGTAGAAAAGCTATAATGAGCTAAATGAGCTATTTGAAATCCCCATGCTTGATTTCGTATTTTCAACTTGTGGACAAGTATCACACATATTTCTTGACATAGGGATAAGCAAACAGCAGAACAAATCCAGGAATGGTACAATATAAATCTGAAAGATAACCCATTATGATGATGGTATATATATACTCCTACAGGTCAGGGCCAAACAGTTATAACTGCATAAATATTTATAGGCAGTTACAACTAATTAACTCTGAACAATCAATATTGGATATTTATTAAAGTTTATATTGAAGGGTATAAAATAGTGTGATTAATGAGGAAATATACTTGGTCCTAGCTTTTTCTTTATACACATAAAATATTCTTTTGTTATTTAATCTTCTTTCTTAGCCAACAAATTTCCATGTATCTAAATTCTGGACAGGAAGAAAATTTTACCTTGATAGTCTAGGGAATAGGTCACTTCGTTCTTGAGTTAGAGTCCAAAAATGAAAAAAAGGTCTACGGACGGACAGATGGAGAGACAGACAGATGGATAGACAGAGACAGATGAAGTGATACCAATATACCAGCTCTTCTTTGTAGGTAAGGGGTATAACAACTCAAAAAGGAGTAAAATTCTGATAAGCATTGAGGCAATTTGAGCAATCAAAAGAATATACAATTCCCCTAAACCATTTTCTTGTATGAAATATTGAAGGATAAAGCTATATCTATTTTGAAATGGTCAAGTAGAAAATAGCCAAATACACAAGCAGAGGTACAGATAAGAGGGGGTATTGTCAGTCTAAAACCTTAAATTTCTCAATGAAACCATATGTTGTGGGTACTCATTTGAATCATCTAGATGAGACTCATCAAATGAGTTACCAGAACAAAGGATTTATGCAAGTTTAGTTGAAATAGACTTATTTGAAATCCAAAATACTCCCTCAATCTGTAACTCTGGTCACAAGCAAATCTTCCTTCACCTATTGAAAACTTTTTACTGAAAAAAATGAAAGAAACTAAACTAGTTGCACAGACAAAGGCAAATAGTTGCACAGAGAGACAAAGTTATTGTTGATAGGATTTTAAATTAAGAATCCAACTGGATTGGAAACAGTAACTGTATGAGAAAAAGACAAAATCATTTGTTATATTACATTTCTGTCTTTTCCATTCTATTTTTTAACATAAAAATAATCTTAATAACTTAATTTTAAAACAATGTCACTGGTCATGTAGGATAGGAAATGCGTGAGTAGTACCTGGTCAACAACTAAACCCTTAGTGATAAAGTTCAATAGAGTTCAAAGTTCAAAAAACTTAATAGAAGTCAAGATTTTAGATGTCTTAACTCTGATCATGCTGCATTAAACAATAAAATCAAACGGATGACAGCACTGAATGTACTTATTGTGAGTCTGAATTCATTTTGATAATAAAATATTTGCTTTTCTGGTTTAGAAAAGAAAACCAGATGGTAAAGATTAAGGTCATACTAAACATCTTTGTCTATATCTCATGATAAACAGAAATATTCCATGTTCAGCATGAGAAGGGTTAACAACCCTCCAACAAGAGGGCCATAGTGGCCCTAAATCGCTCACCTGAATGAACTGTCTAAAATATTCAAAAGCAGGTTTGGAAAGAGAATGATGAATAAATGTCACTTAGCTAAATAATGCTGTTGCTTCTATAAAACTTGAGAATCCTCTTTTTTTTTTTACAATTTTCAGGTTAACTTACAAGTTTTTTAAATGATTTGACTCTGTGACCTAGTTTTTGACCCCAAATGACCTGATTTCAAAGTCATCCAAAATTGCACCAATTCAATCATTCTGACCAAATTAATTTGACCTTAGTTGACTCAATTTGAACTCATCCAAGATTTCATCAAGACAATAATTCTGACCAAGTTTCAGGTTGATCGGGCAAATTATGTAGCCTCTAGAGTGCATACAAGGTTTTTCTAAAATTTGACCCTTTGACCCAGTTTTTGACCTTAGTTGACACATTTTTAAACTCGTCCAGATTTCATCAAGACAATCATTCTGACCAAATTTCAGGTTGATCGGGCAAAAAATGTAGCCTCTAGAGTGCACACAAGGTTTTTCTAAGAAATGACCCCTTGACCTAGTTTTTGACCTCAGTTTACCCATTTTCAAACATGTCCGAGAAATCATCAAGACAATCATTCTGACCAAATTTCAGGTTGATCGAGCAAAAAATGTGGCTTCTAGAGCACTTACAATGTTTTTCTAAGATTTGACCACATGACCTAGTTTTTAACCCCAGTTGACCCAATTTCCCTTGTCTGAGATTTGATCAAGACAATCATTCAGACCGAATTCAGGTTGATTGGGCGAAAAATGTGGCCTCTAGAGTGCATACAAGGTTTTTCTAAGAAATGACCCCTTGACCTAGTTTTTGACTAATGACCTTTGTGACCAAAAGATACTAGGGCACCTCCTTAGGTCATTGTGAACAGTTGTATAAAGTTTCATGATTCAAGGTCACTTCGTTCTTGAGTTAGAGTCCAGATATGAAAACAGGTCTACGGATGGACAGAAGGAGAGACAGACAGATGGATAGACAGAGAGACAGATGAAGTGATACCAATATACCGGCTCTTCTTTGTAGGTAAGGGGTATAACAACTCAAAAAGGAGTAAAATTCTGATAAGCATTAAGGCAATTTGAGCAATCAAAAGAATATACAATTCCTCTAAACCATTTTCTTGTATGAAATATTGAAGGATAAAGCTATATCTGTTTTGAAATGGTCAAGTAGAAAATAGCCAAATACACAAGCAGAGGTACAGATAAGAGGGGGTATTGTCAGTCTAAAACCTTAAATTTCTCAATGAAACCATATGTTGTGGGTACTCATTTGAATCATCTAGATGAGACTCTTCAAATGAGTTACCAGAACAAAGGATTTATGCAAGTTTAGTTGAAATAGACTTATTTGAAATCCAAAATACCCCCTCTATCTGTAACTCTGGTCACAAGCAAATCTTCCTTCACCTATTGAAAACTTTTGACTGAACAAAAATGAAAGAAACTGAACTAGTTGCACAGACAAAGGAAAATAATTGCACAGACAAAGGCAAAAGTTATTGTTGATAGGATTTTAAATTAAGAATCCAACTGGATTGGAAACAGTAACTGTATGAGAAAAAGACAAAATCATTTGTTATATTACATTTCTGTCTTTTCCATTCTGTTTTATTAACATAAAAATAATCTTAATAACTTAATTTTAAAACAATGTCACTGGTCATGTAGGATAGGAAATGCGTGAGTAGTACCTGGTCAACAACTAAACCCTTAGTGATAAAGTTCAATAGAATTCAAAGTTCAAAAACCTTAATAGAAGGCAAGATTTTAGATGTCTTAACTCTGATCATGCTGCATCAAACAATAAAATCAAACGGATGACAGCACTGAATGTACTTATTGTGAGTCTGAATTCATTTTGATAATAAAATATTTGCTATTCTGGTTTAAAAAAGAAAACGAGATGGTAAAGATTAAGGTCATACTAAACATCTTTGTCTATATCTCATGATAAACAGAAATATTCCATATTCAGCATAAGAAGGGTAAACAACCCTCCAAAAACAGATTCATTAAACCATGCTACATTGACCTGATCACCTCTCTACAAACCAGAGAATGATTTACCATTTTTTGCCTACCAGTCCAATGTTAATTTGAGCCCTTCTGAGAGTGGTAGAAACCTGTCAAAGCCTTTATTTCATCTCTTTTAAAAAACTGTAGATCAGTTAATTTTAGCGTCTTTTTATTTTTGTGTTTTTGGTAGTGATATACATGTACTTGTTGGCTGGTTTAAATATTTGGTGAGGGCTTTATATGTGTTCTTAAAACGTCTGTATTGTATCCATATTAAACAAAAACTTGTCAAAGAATGTGACTTGATCCCCCGCAAGTGCTTTCAGAGAATGAGATACTTGTTGACACTGGGAACTTAAGCAAAAAAAGTTGATTCAATGGAACTGAAAAATCTTCAATGCATGAACAATATGTCATAGGTAATTGACTATAGCAAGTGCTTTCAGAGAACGATTTACTTGTTGACGATTGGAACTTTAAGCACATACTAAATATAAAATGTTTCCCTTTAAATTTACTCTATTTTATATCCTTTGATAGGTCCTGGACAGCACGTCATCCATTATTCTATGATAGGTCCTGGAAAGTAATGAACTCAATTTGTATATAAAGGTTTCATAACTTTAAAATGACAACCAAAGTAGATGCTAAGTTCAAGGGCAGATAATTCTCGAACCTGAGGGAATTGAGACCTCGAAATTGTATCTTACACTTGCAAAACTTCACAATGTGACAAGTGTTTGTATAAAATTTCAAAGGTTTGAAGGAAGACTGAAACAGGAGTTTGTGACACAAAATTATGTGTACAAAAAGAATAAAATGTCTTAAGTTCAAGAGCAGATAATTCTTGAACCTGGGGGAGTAGGGATCTCAAAATTTTGTGTCTTACAAATTTCAACATGTGATGAATGCTTGTATAAAATATCAAAGCTTGTGAAAGAAAGTGAAGGAGGAGTTTGCGACACAAAATTACTAGTAAAAGTGCACAAATAGAAAAAATGTCCTAAGTTTAAGGGCATATAACACTTGAAATAGGGGGAGTTGGGACCTCAAAATTGGATCTTGCACAAAATTACTAGTATAAATGTCCAGGGACGGACAAACAGATGGACAGACAGACAAGCTGATTCTAGAATACCCCCCGAAAACATTGGTTTTGCAGGGGTATAAACCGAAAATGTTGGTTTTGCGGGGGTATAATGATCTTTATTTCAAATTTAAACAGAAACTTACATCAGAAAAAGAATGAAAATCTGGCAAACAAAACCTCCGTAACAGTGAATGATTACCTAGTTCTCTTGTTAAACTAACAACTAAAACTATGAACATGTACTTACATTCATTTATTGCACCATGAGACACTGCAGAAGCACAACTATCAAAATAACTTTGTAAAGTTTCTATTTGACGACATAAAATGTCTCGAAATGTTTCCATTTCCATAAGCTTCTCTCGTAGACCTCGTCCCCTCTGCAAAAGAAATAATTAATTTTTTGAAAATGATTTACAATTTATACACACAATGTATTTTAGTTTTTCTTAAAATGTCAGTTGCTTCCGAAGATAAACAAAAGCTGTTAGAGACAGGTTTTGCTCCCCTAACAAGGCTTTGTCACAAAATTGTTCTCCATAATTGTATGAAACTAGACTGATGCAAATCAGACCAATACCTCCCTACAAGTGCTTGTCAATAATGAAAAGCCATTTCCATCAAAGGGCCATAACTGCCAAAATTGAATGGATTTTGCCCAAAATATCACATGCACACTTCTGCTTGATACTGATCACATCTGTAATGGTTGAATGAAATCCACCCATTGGTTGTTGAGAAATTGATTGTTTGATTAAATGGAGTCTAACGCCGCTTTCAACATTTTTTTCAGCCATATAGCAGCGGCTGGAACACCTAACAATGGTTTCCTGGTATTTCTCTCACCAGTACAACCACCACAGCCTTTCCTACCCTCCAGTTGCTATCTCACATAGGTCTACAATAATCAACCTATTGGTTAGAGACAAATAATCGGAAAGAATGAGTGCCGCCGTAGGGGTTGAGAAATTGAACAGACACAAAAAAGCTACAGACGAACCAACTGAGGGACCGGCAGATGGACCAACCAACTGACAAGCCGACTCCTATATAACCCCCAAACATAGTTTTTGGGAGTATAAAAATTCCCCTGGGGAGCATAACAATAGCACAACAGACAGATACCAATGCTCTGCAACACAAGGTGGATAGTGATTGCCGAAAATTGACATCATTTGAAGAGAAAAGGTTAAGAAGATTAAAGAGGTTTAAATATGATATATTCATAGCACTATGAATGTCATTAGTTGCACTTAACTGCCAAGTAACTTTGAAATTTTAGAGTGAACTGGCCACCCATATAGTATCAATCTTTTGAAACAAGGGCATTTAAAAGAGGTACCCTCTTTTTTTATTTGTTTGAATGGGATTTAAAGCCGCTTAAACTGGGGTGTGGAATTCCAATGCCTGACTTGTCCGACACAAGCTTTTCCACTTGCGGGCAGGTACATTTTTCTTGGCTACTTGGTCGTGGACAAGTAAATCCAAAGCAAATCTTGGAACAGTTCTTAAAAGATCTAGGACAAAAGTCACCCTAATGTTTGTATAAAAGGGTAGAGAACCAGGGCTCTCGGAAATGACAGTAGTGTCGTCTGAGACGACAACTTTTCTCAGCGGACGACAAAACTTCCTACCAAAGGATTCCACCAGACGACAAATTTTTCTTAGGCACGCGTCTCGGCTTATAACCTCTCGGTTGTGTGTAACATGTATATGATTGTTTACGTACGTTAACTGCCGCGTGAAAAATTGATAATGGGCATATCTGAAGTCCAATAGACGGGTGCGGTAGGCGTGGCGTTAGTTGACGCCAACAGCCAACCGTAATCGGCTATTCGTAGACCTTGTAGGCAGAGCCTGACTATCAATGAATGGAATCTAGACTCTGCCCGGCGATGTGTTTTGGCGATTGTTATGCATAAACGAAACATGTGAACCACTTAATATATTGAATGAAGCAGTTGATTCACTAATTATTTACCGGTAATTGAACTCGAGCAGGGCCCCAATTAGACGAAGACGTAAAACAATATGATCATCCTGATTTATTCGTAACAAGTAAATGATTAGTCTGTGTCCTTTGAACTGTCCTGAATCTTTTTTAACCTTTTTTGAAAATCAGTATTTTGAGTAAAAACAATTATCTAATTAAAGAAATGTTCAGAAAAAAAAAGAAATGAATTATCACTACCGGATTATCTTTGAAACGCCGTGCACTTGCTTAATTCCCTCAGATAACGTATTTCAAAAATGGACAAATAAACGGATCAGCCTACTGATCAGACATGTGTTGATGTAAAAAAAAGTGAACACAAATCAAGGGACAAGTGTTTCGGAAAGTTTAATTATTTCATTCTAAAAAAAAACTAGAAAGCCATGAATGGCTTGTGTCGCTCCACAGGCTTGAATTTCTTGTAATAGCAAATCTAAGTTTTGACTAGATTTTTAGATATTTTGGGATTTACTGTTGTTGAAATGATTTTCAAAGTCTCCAACATTATAAAATATAGAGAAATGACTTCCGCCCATAAAAGACATATTTTTCATCCAATGACAATAATTTTTGGCTGCATGATAATGGATCACCCAAGGATCATACTAATGAAGTTTGATTGATATCCATCAGTTACATTCTGAGAAAATGATTTTCAAAGTTTCCACTATATAACATATAGTGGAAATGACCTCCGCCAATAAAATACAAATTTTTCATCCGATCGCAATAATCTTTGGTAGACTGATAAAGGGTCACCCAAGGATCATTCATGTAAAATTTGGTTGATATCTATCAATTAGATTCTGAGAAAATGATTTTCAAAGTTTCCACTGTATAACATATAGAGAAATGACCTCCGCCCATAAAATACATATTTTTCATCCGATTTCAATAATTTTTAGTAGACTCATAAAGGGTCACCCAAGGATCATTTATGTAAAATTTGGTTGATATCTATCAGTTAGATTCTGAGAAAATGATTTTCAAAGTTTCCACTATATAACAAATAGAGAAATGACCTCCGCCCATATAATACATAATTTTCATCCAATTTCAATATTTTTTTGTAGACTGATAAAGGGTCACCCAAGGATCATTCATGTAAAATTTAATTGGTATCCATCAATTAGAACCTGAGAAAAGTCACTTTTTACCATATTTGGAAATTAGCCACGCCCATTAAATCCATGTTTTTCATTGGATCAAAATTTCTTGAACAACTTTGAAAGAGGGTCACCCAAGGATCATTCCTGTGAAGTTTGGTTGAAATCCATCCAGTAGTTTCTGAGAAGAAGATTTTTAAAGAAAAAGTTTACGACCGCACGCACGGACGCACGGACGCACGGACGGACGCACGACGAACACAACGCCATGACAATAGCCCCAGTGGCTTTCAGCCAGTGGAGCTAAAAATAAGAAAAAGAGATAACCAATGTAGTTCAAACATACAATCTTTTATAATGAATATTAATTCTGAACTTTTTCTCTCAATTGACAACATCTGCAAAGAGAATGGTATAGACTTAAATTGCATTGTAGACTTTTGTTATGATGCATAGAATTATATGTTAATATTTTTTTTAAAGTCCAAATGAATATAATAAAATTTTTCAACTTGTCTTTAACTTCTGGCAAAAAAGAAAAAAAATACTGTTTTATTACTTGCTTCTGTACTAGTCAATAGTTTTAAACTGAACTGGGAAAAGTTTTGTCATCTACTGAGCCCATCTCTTAAAATGAATTAAAAATGAAAAGAGCATTGGGATAAAAGAAGAAAATGCTTTTTACAAGCAATTCATTCTTTTCAATCAATGTTTTCCTAATAATCATTCTGGTGACTAAAACATTGGATTGTGTAGGAAAGGTTTAATAAATTGTCGTTTCTATATCATTGTGCAACTTCTGCACGGTACAAAATCCACCATCATAATGATAGAATCCAACTTTTTTGTGTGGAATCAAACTTTTTCTGAAGTTGGATTCCTGGAATCCTACTTTCAAAATCCTAGTGAGAGCCCTGGAGAACATTGTATTTAATGAAAAAAATGCTGAGTTACAGCATTTTTTTCATTAAAAACAATGTTTTCTCAATATTTACCATTCCTTTTTGTGCGGACAAGTTCTTTTTGATCCTGGACAAGTGAGAAATTGAATTTTACTTGTCTGTGCACAAGTGGAGAAAATTTGTTTTCCACAACCCGGGCTTAAACATTATTTCAGTCATATTGTGGTGGCTGAAGTTCTTTTTATTCAAGTTTATCTTATTTCTTAATGTTGAATTTGAATGCAACCTTTTTTAATTTGAACCTGTCCCTAATTTGGAATTATGTAAAAGAGTAAATATCATTGACCTACTTTGAAAGAGGAAGATGAAGCTGTAGACATACTGGTCCCTGAAGTAAGGGATAACATGGAGCCATGACGACGTAGATTACTCTCACTTCCGTAACCAGACTCAGCTTGTCTGTGTGTATCAATAGCATCAATCCATTCTTGTCGCTCATCCTCACTTGAACCACGTAAATACCAAACAGAGTCATTTACTGCAACATCAAATCTGCATTCATCAAATTGGTGGGGCTGCAAATATAATAGGACCTTTCAATCAAAATTATCCAACAACAGAGCTAGAGATAGGATGTGTGTCTGCGGATTTTAGGATTATCCTAGAATACCCAAAAATTTCCATTACAATGCAAACAGATACGCATAAAAAAAGTAAGAATTAATTGTTTATTATCATAATTGGCATAATTGCATAGCATTCTAAGTCTAGTTCGCGTGGTCCTATATTGCTCACCTTCGTCTCTTTTGACTCAATGACTATCAAAGGAAAATTTTTCAGCAAAAGTCATTATTGTACTCAGGGTTGCATCTAGAAATTTTCAAAATGGGGGGTTGTCCCCCATTACAGTCAGAAAAAGGGGAACCAAGCTGAAAAATTAGGTAAAGGGGTGGGCTTTTAGATTCAGTGTTGTCACAGTAAATTTACCTGTTAACCCAAGGGTAAAACTTACTTTTTATTACAACAGATCAACTTAACTATTTATATCTCACCATCTGTAAACTTTTAAAGAAATTTCAACTATAGTTTTGATTTAATTCTTGAACAGTGCTCTAAAGTTGGTGTTCTGTAGTTTGTATTTCCAGTTGTAAACAAGAGCTGTCACTGTAAGATGACAATGCCCCCGACACCGCTTTGATTTTAAATTATGGCCAATCTATGTTGAAGGTCAAGGTCATCCAGGGGTCAAGGTCACCAAAGTATGTGCCTACAGAAAGGTAATGTACCAAGTAATGTTGTGGTAAAGTATGATGCGAATATGTTAAGTAATAAGGAAGTTATGGCCAATGTTAAAGTTTTTGGACGGAATGACGGACGGACGGACGGACGGACAGACGGACAGACCAACATTTATATGTTTGTGAGCTTTTAAGTTTAAGTGGTTATTTTGTTTAAATTAAAGAGCTTATCAAAAGTGCACCAACATTTGGGTGTTGTGAGCTCAAGGTATTAGGAGCTCTTAGTCCATATTAATGAGGTTTTATAATCATAAATGGCAAAATATACAGAATTGAACAACTTCACTTTAGATAACTGCTTTAGATGTCATAAAGGAAACACTAGAATCAAGCAGAAAAGGCAGAATGCAAAATGTACACTGCAAGGGGTTAAAAAAGGCTTTGAGTAGGATTCTGCGTGCTCTTTTTCTCTACCGACTGAGCCATCGAGGCAGACAGGTCAATCAAGCTACTTACAGCTATTTATTCGGAGGCCTTATAGGGTGATTTCAATGCAATTCCAATGTGCATGGGCCAATATGATCTACTTCCTGTATAAACCAACCAGCAAGAATATATAAAATTGTACTTTTGCTCCGATTATGAAAACAACAGAGTTTTTCACATGTTAGCCAGTGAAATGCATTCAATTATTTTATCCAACTGGAAGTAAAACTTTATTTCACTTTTATGAAAAATACTCTTTCTTATTATATGACTGAGGAGTGCATATTTAATTAGCAAAATATCAATGACCGGAATCACCAAATAGCTAGCACCTACATCATTTGACCTTACCAAAACAACCTAAACCGTTCCAAAACCTTTTGGCAGTTTCTGACATAACGACAGCACTGTTACTTTAAACGTTGGCAAAATGATGTCATGATGTAAATAAACTACGGTATTGAAAATGCAGTTGCTGATAAAGATACTTACAAATGAAAAGACTTTTAAAAAGATTTGCTCAATTTATGTGCTTACATTTAAGGTATCCGAAAATTTCGCTGGGTGGAAATTCCGTGGGTTCCCAATCACAGGCTTTATTACATGAGTAGCCATAAGTTATAAGAAACTTTGCTTGAAGTAGATCTCTATATTTCACTCTAGCCTCACTGGCATTTTGCCAAACTTTGTTTAGAAAACAGAGCATTAAAAACTTTCATAATTATTAAATAAGAGAAATGGGAATACTTAATAATATCATCAAAATTATGACAGGTTAGAATTCATGCAGATGACGAGAGCAAATGATAATGCAAAAAGACACTCTTTTGAATGCTTGTTTTTAATAATTGCAAATTAATGTAAGTACTTCATATTGCTGTTGTTATACGTTCTGCGCTGTCATGACGTCCGAAAGTGCTGAATATTAATGAACCCGGGTTCGAAAATTATTTTCAATGTCACTTGTCCTGAAGTGTCAAGCATTGATATTATAATTGCCCATTGAATAAAAATAGCAAAATAGCATCCTGTCGAACAATTCACTTGTAATTACGATAGGACAAGTTGAATTTTAGAACTCGGTGAACGTTTTTCGGATATTTTAGTTATAGCACAAAACAAATAATTGAAGTGCTAGATGTTCAGTAATTTTGCCACACACGCTTTGTTTTTTTAAGATATACAGTCCTCAGTCATAAATTATAAACAAGAGCACCGCCTACGGGTGCCTACTCTCGGCTGTTAAGTGCTGGATAGTGGCCAAAAAATTTAAGTCGAAAAAGGGGCATAATTCGCACAAAATGCATCCAGAGTTACCCCCTTTGATAGTATAGGTTGCTCTTTTGATAGTGAACATGTGTGCCAAGTTTCAAGTGAATGCCTTCAATACAACCAGAGATATCACAAAATGTCAAAGTTTTCGCACAGCACCGCCGACGACGCCAAGGCTATAGCAATACCTCGGGTTTTCTCCGAAAACAGCCGAGCTAAAAGTGTTATTTTTCGTAGGAGTAAAATATAGAATTACTTTCTATCGGATAACAGAAACAACCGAACACATTTCACTCGGCTAACGTGAAAACCTTGGTTGTTTCAGTAATCAGAGTTAAAGTAAAACTGTATTTCAATGCAACAAGAAAAATACCTTCTATTTCCTGCACCTTTTTTTTGCATATAAAATTCCTATGCAATACATTAACTGACAGGGGCAGTTTTGCAAAGACATAATTTTTTTGCTTCTACTGCTCCTTTAAACAGCTGTGAAAATTTTTGTAACCACAATATGATCAAATAACTGCTTTTGTAGGGCTTTTTTAGGTCATTTTTTCTCTTTAGTGCAAAACTATTGTAGGTCCTTCCTATTTCATAAGATTAACAATAGTTTTTCATTAAAGTTATTTTGTATTTGTTCTATCTATTGCTTATGTCAATAATATGACACATTGTGTTCTGTTTCATGCAAGATATCAAAGCTCTAGGCCTGGCTTATCTCTCTATCGCAGCCGTGACCTAAATATGAAGCAGAATAGAACCAATTTTGAACAATAAAAACAAGAGATGTAATTTCAAAAACCTTTTTTATTTTCCTTTCTTAATCAAGAAAACTGAAAACTATTAAAGAAGAGAACCAAACTTCCCCAGTTGGTGAATACAATATTCGCAAAATATATATGGTACAATTTTGTACAAAGGGTTATTTTTACTGCTGTGGATTTGATGGAAAATCATCAGATTTTGTGTTTTCCATTTACATATCTTTAGTAACTATTAAATGAGATCATTGTTATCAGATCACTTTTTACCAATAGGTTTTGAATCTGAATACCAGTAAAAAACACCCTTTCTACTGCATCTGTTTAACATTAACCCTTATCCCATATGCTTACAGCTTGGATCTGGATGAGGGGAATAATAATTCTGGGCCTTATCCAGATCAAAGCTGTTTGACACTCAATTTTCATTTTAACCAATTCTGAGCGAAATGGAAGCACTTTGAAACTTATGCAGACAAATCAGACAACAATTAATTTTGCGGAAAAAGAGTCAATGTCTAGTTGAAGGATACAAATTTGTTAGAAATGGTCAATATAAATTTATTCTTCATACACTTTACTTATTAAACCCTTAAAATGAGCTAAATATGACTTACAGTGTGTTAAGAAAGTTCGAAGACATTTAACTCTTAGTTAAAAAATCTTGCATTGGTTCCCTGTTCCTCCCAGTTTGGAAGGAGCTGGAAACCACTTCAAGCTTTTATGAGACTATGAGGTAAGTATTTATGGGAGCATTACATTTATATTAATTAATCTAACACTCATGCTGTTAGGATGTATGAGGTATATAAACAAGAGGCTGTGGTGGGCCTAAATCGCTCACCTGACACTGGCTGACTGCAGCAAATTTAGAAAAGAATGGCCAAAATTTTGGCTTCATTAATAGAACTATCTCTTCAATTACTAAAAAACTATGCATAAATCCATACAAGCAGGTTTAATAAAGTATTAACCAAAACTGTGGCCTGAAATGCATCAAGAAGGATTTTCTAGGATTTGAAATAGTGACATAGTTTTTTACCCGACCACACCCATATTCATACAGGATAGTTTTTCAGTCTAGTAAAATATCAAGATATATTTCACTCGGCTTATGAAGACAACCCGTATTTCACAAGGCACCAGCCAAGATGGGTTGTCTCGGTAACGAGTGAAAATATAACCAGGGGTTGTACCGAGGCCAAATTCTCAATCCAGAAAAAAAGCCGGGGGCCTTGGGGCAGCCGTGTCAAGGGGCAGCACTCCTGTGGGGGAAATTGGGGCAACGTCTTCAAGCTTTTTCAGACCCTCTGAAATGCATTTTCCTGACTTAAAATTCTTTATTTTCTCTTATTGTTTGCTTCATTTATCCTGTAGCTAGAGACTTGTTTTGACACAAAAGATGCACTCGACCCCCCCAAACCTCTCCCCTATTTCTACTTACAAAAAAATGTGTATTTCTAATACATGTATATGAATAGTTTTCGATTAAAAAAGTTAACAGTGTCATAATCAATCTACAGTCATGATGATCAATTTACTTTTGGTAACTTAAATATCTTCAGAGACGATTAAAAGCAAAGATGCAAAAAATTATTAAAGAATATCCCTAAACATGTTTGTCTATTCTAGCGAAAGTTTGTCCTGGAGACACCGAGTTTGTAACAGAATGACCATAGTCGGAGCTTACAAAAACACTTTGCCCCACTCACTCAATACTTTTCATGTAACATTAAGATGGTTATACTGTAGCAAAATACTTGTCTTACCTTTTCAATCTCAATTTTTCATAACCAATATGAATCTTCATGCTTAAGTTCATTTATATCAACAAAACCAAAAAGTTTCCATTTTGTTTGGGCAAAGAATTGCCCAGCTTGTTGATATCTAAAGATCTGAACATGAAAGTGGGAAAGTCCATCCCCAAACTATAAAATAAATCTCATTAGAAAAGTTATTTATTGCGTCTTTAGTAATAACATTTTCATAAACAGAAAATATATCTAATTTGCTGTTATTTCACATCCGATTCTAAACATTTCTAAAGCATCATTTCTAGAGATCAATCTAGACTCTGCCAGCTATGGTGAACAAAAAAGCAAGGTTAGACAACACTTTCTAACTAGAGTGATTAAGATAGGATTCAATCACAATAGCAAGGAAACTCACGTAGAAATGTAGATCTATCTAATATCGAGCATTTAAATAATTATTTTCTTGATGAAATTCTGAAGCATCACTTTGCAGTTAACCAGTCACCGAGTAAATCACAATTCTTAACTTTTTCTGCAGTTCTAATTTACTAATGTGGTTCATTATTCCAAGATCTGAACAGAACAGTCCATCTCTCAGACACACAGGAAATAACAACACTAATAAGAATCAAAACCATCAAAATTAAACACAAAAATTGTTGTTAACATCTGATACACATGTGTATCCATTGTCTCTTCCAATATGGTGGACTTGAGTACCAGCACTTGATCATGACAAATTGGAATCTTTCCTCTGCAAATAACAGCCTAATTCAAGACGAGATACATCACCAATCACATGTTACACATCACCAAACAAATGTTCACTAAGTGCAAAAAGAAATGCATAAATTTGATATGGATTTGTTAAATGATAGTTTTATTTGAATTTGATGTCCTTGAAAGTGTACATGAGGTGGGGAAAAAAATTCTTATTAATCATCAACTATCACATCTCAATCTGTATAATCTCGTCCTTGAGCATGAGTTTTTTGTTGAATCTTAAACCTGTTTTGACATACAAACCAGACAGACACAATATAGTACACACAAATGGCTTGTTATCATTCAACAACGACAAAACATCTGAAACCAAGCCATTTAATTACTGGAAGACGACAGGCGTAGCTTAATCATTTGTGTGACCACTATTCTTGATCTAGAGAACTGAAATGAGGATTTGGCACTAGTTCAGAATTATTTAACCAAACAGCTCTAGTGTGACATCAAAGAGACAATGTGTCAATATCAAGGTTACACCCCCTTGGCAACAGGTCCATCCAGCCTCAAACACATTCATCTGAATATGACTTACACAAGGATTTCAAAAAGTATAAGTCTACCCTATAGGTGAAGAAGCTGCATGTGTCATAAATTTTAAGTTTAAAGGCAATTTGAGTGTTCCCATTTGATTTCAGTGTGCCTTTGTTTTTGCACTGAGCCTATAAGTCAAATCAAAGTTTTAGCAACACCACCTATGTTTAAGTCATACCCAAGCTGTGAACAATTGGCAAACATCATTGAGAATTCAGCAGAAGTTCCATGCTTATATATTTACAGAGTTAATAGTGTATGATACAGTTTCAAATTGGTGCATAATGCAAAAATCCTTGCATAATGCAAAGTCAGAGTACAAAAAAAACCCAATTATGTTCTGACCATATTGGAATATGTCTAAAACATCAAACTCCTGATCATGACAGAATGCCATTGCTTGGCTCACTTCAAAGTCATGAAAGAAAAAAATAAAAGCAACAGGAAAGTCAACAGCAGCCATACCCACCTTAGTTTCTGTTTGTACCAAACTGAAAAACGGAATTAAAACTTTAACTTTAAAATTTTCCAACATACAAATGTGGCCAAAAATCAGATAAGGACAATATTGCTTACAGAGGAAATAGAGCAAAAAATCAAAATGTGCTTTTGAAACACTATGCTCCCCCCCTTGTGGTCTTTTGATCCATAATATTTGGAAAAATCATTTCAATAATGACCTTTGACCTTAAAGGTGACATTGACTAAAAATTTAAAACAAGAGTGCTGCACACGAATGCCAAACGCTCATCTGATTTTCCATCACTAATGGCATATAGTTAATCATTGAGCTTCATATCTGTGAGCTCCAATTCCAACAGATGTCATTTTAATTAAAAGACCAAAGTGTGAAAAGGGGCATAAATCATACAAAATGCAATCTACACACAAATGATCAAGTATACATTGTCTACTTATGATGATAAATATCTGCTGACAGTTTCATGACCATACCTTAATTGGGTTTATGAAATATGGCAACCTAAACCAAAAAGGGGCATAAATCTGTCAAACTCCATCCAAGTGTAACCACACTTCGTATAAACTGTCCACATGTACTGCATTTTACATTTACACAAAATAGCAACCATTTATGAGAACCTTCATTAAAACCATTAGTAACGTCAAGTGGTGCTCTCTACAATTTCACCTATTTATGAGAATGAGCAACATCAACAAAATATCCGTGTGGTGCTTTCTTCCAGTAAATACACAATGGCAATCATAAGAGCAAACAATATCAGCACAAAGAATCCTATGGTCACTTGGTGTGTTGTACAATTAAACAATATGGCACCCATTTAGAAGATAATCAAAAGGTTGAGTAAGGTCATGTGGTGTTTTCTCAAACACCCAATGTTCCTTCAATAATTCTTTCCACACTATGCAACAAAGTCCTTTTTTGGTACTTCTTGATTCAATCAAATTTCAAAATTTGCAGTCTTGGTATAAATCAATGTACACAAAATGATTTTATAAATGCCTTGATTTTTAATCCCACTTATCCTCCTGAGTGATTTTTTCAAGGCATACACTTGTGGAAAGTTCTAACCGATTACTTTTGAAATGCTTCACAAATTCTATTTTGGCATCATATTGCTTTCATAGTATTATTATTGTATCAGCTAGATGTCTGGCTTGTTAAGCAAAAAGGTTTAACCTAAATGATCTTCTTTAATAAGAGTTACTTTCCCTTTTCATAGTTTTGCAGAAAAGTACAAAATGTTCCGTCTGACTTGCAATATCAAATTAATTATCATTATAGCATGATAAAAACTTCATCGAAAAAAAACTTTTTGTTTTCCTGCTAAGTAATGCAGATTCTCTACACAAGCCTTTAAAGGTATAAAACCTTCAAATTATCTCCATTTTAATTAATTTAAAATGCAACACCATTTTTGGCAAAGGCCGAATACGTTTTGATTTGCTCCTTTGCTTAAACTAATGTATTCTGTTTAAATTCTTAAGAAAAAAACTAGCCCCGCACACGGAGGCCAAGGCTCGGCTGCTGAGATTTTAAGTCTACAAAGGGAGAATATTTTGTCAAAAAGCATGACAGAGTTATGTCCCTTGGTCAGGATGTGGCCCTTGTCATGGTGAACAAGTATATGGAGTTTCTTTGAGGTATCTGTAAGAACAAAGAAGTTATGGCCAAGGTTAAAGTTTTTCAAGTTCATACTGACAGGGTGAGCTATTAATGCACTGTAAAAAGAATGTAAAAAGATTTGAACCTCGGAATTATTTATGTTTTTATATATTCTCAGTAAGGTAGCTGATTGGTTAGAACTTTCCGTCAGTGTATAGGGTATTACATGAATTATTTTACCTTCAACTTTATGATCAATTTTGAAATTACTAACTATTGTTATTGTCTTATTTACTAATATCCTGGTTATAAAGTGTCCACAAAATTTTGGAATACACCTTAAACACTATGTACAGACATGTGCCATAAATTAACATACATATGTAATTTTTCAGTAAAAATGTTTCTACTTTACACAGGTAATTGAAAGTTATTTCTGTTTAAGATCTACTGTATCCATTTTTTCACTATTACCCCTACCATTTTTTGACGAAATGAAAGATTTCAAAATGTAAAAATGGCAACAACACCTGAAGATATGCCCATCTTCGAAAAAAAGGTCAATATTTAGAAGCAATTAATCTAAACGAAATACCCATGACACAATTTATTCATATTCTACATGCAAAGTTCAAAAATGAAACAATAGCACTGCCTGCTGGTGCCTACCCTCGGCTGTTAGATGCTGGATAGTCGACAAAAAATCTAAGTCGAAAAGGGGCATAATTTGCACAAAATGCATCCAGAGCAATCCCCCTTGGTAGTATAGGTTGCTCTTTTGATAGTGAACATATGTGCCAAGTTTCAAGTGAATGCCTTCAATAGAACCAGAGATATCACAAAATGTCAAAGTTTTCGCATGACGACGACACCGCTGCCGACAACGCCAAGGCTATTGCAATACCTTGGGTTTTCTCCGAAAACAGCAGAGCTAAAAATGGTCACTTATCCAAGATCCTTGGGACAATTTGGCTGAATATGTAACTCAGGTGAGAATTCATGCTTCTAAATATCCTCAGTGAATTTGGTGTTGATGGGATAAAAATTGTTCAAGTAAGATCACAGACAAGAATATTTAGTTCCAAAACAGAACAAGAGGACCAAGATGGTCCTAGATCGCTCACCTGTGTCTCTTTGACCCCTGGGACATCACATTGATTAAAAATGGCAGATGTCAAAAAGGAGATAATTTCTACATAAGATCAAAACCATGGAATGTTTTCAGCCGAGATCAAGACAGATATGCCTTTTCGCTCTTTGATTCTATGTACAACAGGATGCACCTGGGTGGAGCCCAAATGTGACCTGAGGGTCTTGATATGAACAAACTTGGAAAAGTCCCATTAGTTGATGCTACAAACTAAATATGAAAGCTGTCTGTCTTCTTGTTTCAGAGAAGATTTTTGAAGGTTTTCCTATTTTCACCCATCATGCTCAGATTACCTAAAAGGGATGCCAAATATGACCCAAGGGGTTTTGATATGAACAAACTTGGTAGAGGCCCACAAGTTGATACTACATACCAAATTTGAAAGCAGTCTGCCGTCTGGTTTCGGAAAAGAAGATTTTTTCTCTTTGATTCTATGTAAAAAGGGTTGCGCCCAGGTGGAGCCCTAACATTATCCAAGGGTCTTGATATGAGCGAACTTAGTACAGGTCCAGTAGATGATGCTACATTCGAATATGAAACCTGTCTGCCATCTGGTTTCAGAGAAGAAGATTTTCATTTTTTTATCCTTCCTGCTCAGATGAGCTAAAGGCCAAATATGACCCCAGGATTTTAATTTGAACAAACTTGGTAGTGGCCCACAAGTTGATACTACATACCAAATTTGAAAGCAGTTTGCCATCTGGTTTCAGAGAAGCCGATTTTTTAAGAATTACGCTCATTGATTCTATGTAAAAAGGGTTGCACCTAGGTGGAGCCCAATTATGACCCCAGGGTCTTGATATGAACTTACTTGGTAGAGGTCCATTAGATGATGCTACATACCAAATATGAAAGGTGTCCCCCTAATGGTTTCAGAGAAGAAGATTTTTGAAGATTTTTATATTTCACCCTTTTTGTTAAGGGTAGAGGGAAAGTTAAGGGTGGATTTCATCTATTTGTACAACTTTGGTAGAGCTTGACTCAAGGAACATCCCTGCCAAATTTCATCAAGATTGGCCCATTTAAGGAGAAGATGTTTAAAGAAATTGTGGACATGGACAATGGACATTGTATGATCACAACAGCTCACCTTGAGCACTTCATGCTCAGGTGAGCTAACAAGAGCTGTCGGAGGATAGCGAAGCTCGACTATTCTGGATGATGGATAGTAACAGTAATCAATGTCGACATTGGAAGAAATTTCACTAAATGAAAATCAGAATAAATAAACTGTGTGTAGAGGCTTATATGATGGCCACAGACACATTTGCAAAATTTCCAAGAAAATAGCTTTAGTAGAAACAGAAAATAGATATACATTAGTTGCACATAAAACTTTAACCAAGATTTCTAAGTCTGAAAAGGGAAAAAATTCAATTGATTGATTGATTGAATGGAGTTTAACGCCGCTTTCAACATTATTTCAGTTATATCGCGGCGGCTGGAGCACCTAACAATGGATTCCTGGTATTTCTGTCACCAGTACAACCATCACATTCTTTCCTAGCCTCCAGCTGCTATCACACATAGGTCTACGATTATCAACCCATTGGTGAGAGACAAATAGTCGGAAAGAAAGAGTGCCGCCGTCGGGGATCGAACCCGGGACCTCTAGATTGACAGTCCGACGCGCTACAAACTGCGCTATGACGGCGGCTAGGAAAAAATTCAAACAAATTTATTATCACTCTTAGGAACTGATGTCTTAAGACTGATAGTAAGGTCAAAGAAGCATGTGTATCCTTTCAGAGCAAGAGCTGTAGTAGAAACAGAGTTATAAGAGATATTCAACATTTGCACGTAAAACTTTAACAAGTCCAAAAAGGGTTAAAATTCCATCAAATAAATTATTTCAGTAATGAATCTTTGTCTAAAGGCTGTTATTATTGTCACAGAAGCATATGCAAACTTGCAGAGCAGTAGCTACAGTAGAAACAGAGATATAACAGATAGTCAACATTGGCACGTAAAACTTTAACCAAGATTTCTAAGACCAAAAAGCGGTTTAATTCCATCATATTTATTATTTCAGTAATGAATCTTTGTCTAGAGGCTGGTAATATTGTCACAGAAGCATGTGCAAACTTGCAGAGCAGTAGCTACAGTAGAAACAGAGATATAACAAATAGTCAACATTTGCACGTAAAACTTTAACCAAGATTTCTAATTCTGAAAAGGGGTAAAATTGCAAAAAAATAATTATTTCAGCAATGAATCTTTGTCAAGAGGCTAGTAATATTGTCACAGAAGCATGAGCAAACTTTCAGAGCAGTAGCTACAGTAGAAACAGAGATATACCAAATAGATACTTTGCATGTAAAGCTTTAACCAAGATATCCAAGTCAGAAAGGGTTAAAATTACATCAAATTAATTATTTCTGTAATGAATCTTTATCTTAAGGCTGGATATATTGTCACAGAAGCATGTGCAAACTTGCAGAGCAGTAGCTACAGTAGAAACAGAGATATAACAAATAGTCAACATTTGTATGTTAAACTTTAACCAAGATTTTTAAGTCCGAAAAGGGTTAAAATTGCATTAAATTAATTATTTCAGAAATGAATCTTTGTCTACAGACTGATATTATTGACAAAGAAGCATGTGCAAACTTTCAGAGCAAAAGCTTTTGTAGAAACAGAGATTTGACACATTTGCACGTAAAACTTTAACCAAAGCATTACACCGATGCAGACGCCCGGGTGACTGAAATAGCCCCCCTATTCTATGAATAGTCAAGCTAAAAATGATCACAATTTGGTGACCCTTGGGACAATTTGGCTGAATATTACACTTGGGCAAGATATTATGCTTATAAACATCCTCAGTGTATTTGGTGTTGATCGAATAAAAATTGTACAAGTTAAAGTACCTGCAAGAATGTTAAATCAACAAGAGCACCGCCTGCAGGTGCCTACACTCAACTGTTACATGCTGGATAGTCAACAAAAAATCAAAGTCGAAAAAGGGGCATAATTTGCAAAAAAGCATCCAGAGTTATCCCCCTTGATAGTATAGGTTGATTCTTTAATAGTGAACAAGTATGCCAAGTTTCAAGTGGATGCCTTCAATAGAACCAGAGATATCACAAAATGTCAAAGTTTTCGCACAACGACACCGCCGACAACGCCTACAATGACGACGACGCGAAGGCTAAAGCAATACCTCGGGTTTTCTCTGAAAACAGCCGAGTTAAAATGAAAGAACGGTCATAACTCCAAGACCTTTGATACTATTTCGCTGAATATTGAACGTGGGCAATAGTTTATGCTTATAAACAATCTCAGTAAATTACTTGTTGATCGGATAAAAATTTTTCAAGTAAGAGTACAGACAAGAATGTTAACCTTTATCCTACCAATCACACTAATTGCTGATATGCCAACAGCTTGGATCCGGATGAGGCACTGAGTAACTCTGCACCTCATCTGGATCCAAGCTTTTTTATACTTAATCTACATTTTCACCAATATTTAGAAAAATCGGAGCACTTTGAAAAAGAGCAGCAAACAAAATTTTTCAGACCAAAATTAATTTGGTGGTAAAGCGTTAAATAAGATCAAAGAAGAAACAAATTTGAAAACAAGAGCTGTCGGAGGACAGCGAAGCTCCACTATTCTGAGTGCTGGATAGTAACAGTAATCAATGTCAACATTGGAAGAAATTTCACTAAATGAATATCATAATAAATAATCTGTGTGTAAAGGCTTATATGATGGCCATAGACGCATTTGCAAAATTTCCAATAAAAAAGCTTTAGGAGAAACAGATAACAGATATACATTAGTTGCACATAAAACTTTAACCAGGATTTCTAAGTCTGAAAAGGGTAATAATTCAATCAAATTTATTATCACTATCATGGGAATCTTTGTCTAATGATTAATAGAAAAGTCACATAAGCATGTGCAACCTTTCAGAGCAAAAGCTATAGTAGAAAAAGAGATATAACAGATAGTCAACATTTGCACGTAAAACTTTGACCAAGATTTCTAAGTCCACAAAGGCTTAAAATTCCATTAAGTTAATTATTATAGTAATGAATCTTTGTCTAGAGGCTGGTATTATTGTCACAGAGGCATATGCAAACTTTCAGAGCAGAAGCTACAGTAGAAACAGAAATATTAGAAATAGTCAACATTTGCACATAAAACTTTAACCAAGATTTTTAAGTCCGAAAAGGGTTAAAATTCCATTTAAGTACTAATTGCAGAAATGAATCTTTGTCTAGTGGCTGTTAATTTTGTCACAGAAGCATGTGTAAAGTTTCAGATCAATAACTATAGTAGAAACAGAGATATAACAAATAGTCAACATTTGCACGTAAAACTTTAACCAAGATTTCTAAGTCTGAAAAGGGTCAAAATTCCATCAAATAAATCATTTCAGTAATGAATCTTTGTCTAAGGGCTGGTATTATTGTCACAGAAGCATGTGCAAACTTGCAGAGCAAAAGCTACAGTAGAAACAGAGATACAAGAAATAGTCAATATTTGCACGTAAAACTTTAACCAAGATTTCAAAGTCCGAAAAGGGTTAAAATTCCATCAAATTAATTATTTCAGTAATGAATCTTTGTCTAGAGACTGATATTATTGTCACAGAAGCATGTTCAAACTGTCAGAGCAAAAGCTACAGTAGAAACAGAGATACAAGAAATAGTCAACATTTGCACGTAAAACTTTAACCAAGATTTCTAAGTCCGAAAAGGGTTAAAATTCCATCAAATTAATTATTTCAGTAATGAATCTTTGTCTAGAGACTGATATTATTGTCAAAGAAGCATGTGCAAACTTTCAGAGCAATAGCTACAGTAGAAACAGAGATATAAGAAATAGTCAACATTTGCACGTAAAACTTTAACCAAGATTTCTAAGTCCGAAAAGGGTTAAAATTCCATCAAATTAATTATTTCAGTAATGAATCTTTGTCTAGAGACTGATATTATTGTCACAGAAGCATGTGCAAATTTTCAGAGCAATAGCTTTAGTAGAAACAGAGATTTGACACAGTTGCACGTAAAACTTTAACCACTGCATTACGCCGACGCCGACACTGACGCCCGGGTGACTGGAATAGCCCCCCTATTCTACGAATAGTCGAGCTAAAAATTATGTACATTAACTTATGGCACATGTCTGTAACTTCACGTAAACCCCCTTTTCACATGTCCCTCTTTTTTTTGTCCACTATGTTGAACACTTTTTTTTTAATTGTCTCCCAGTGCCTTCTCCACAAGGCACCCCCCTTGGCCCGGCTCAAAGAAATTGCTTTTAAGCATTCTCTTTGGCCGGGCCCCCTCTTTTCTGCTCTCATATCTAAGTATTCCTGAAAGTGTTCTTTTATTTCCGACATCTCCGACGATGTCCACTTTTCTCTTGTAGTCTTTTTGCGCTTCCTCGTCATTCCTGAAAAATATACATGCAAACATAAAAGCAGCTAAAACAGTTTCATATCCTCTCCTTTGCCTTTACCAAATAACTAGTATTTTCTGTGGTGTTCTTTTTTATTTGGGTCCAAAAATGGTAAAAAGTTTACAAATTGTTATTTGAACAGAAGATTTTTCATCTACTATTGTACAATACTTTCGCTGGAAGTTGATAAATTTTGCTATAGCAAGTAGACAAATGAAATTTACTATTCAGCTTAATATCCTCTGAAGGATGCCTTTTTTTAAGGAGGGTATGCTTGGTGCTGCGCTTTTGGTAAGGAGAGCGCCATATTGCAGGCTCAGCACCTCCGACTTCTTATCTCCTGGTGGGTCCTTCAATGCTGACAACCGCCGAATGGGCTGTAATGCTAACATTTAAACTCTGAGCACCAAGGAAGGAAGCCATTACTACCGTTTTTAAAGTCTTGGTATGACCCGGCCAGGGAATTTAACCCCTACCTTCCGCACCGCATGCGAACGATCTACCACTGAGCTTTGAGACTGGTGTGAAAAGGATGCCACTGGTAAAGGAAACACCAGTAGTTTCATACGACAAGAGGCCAAAAAATGGGCTTTAATCGCTCACCTGATCTTTTACATCAGTTCACCTAGTGACCTACTTTTTGACCTGACCATCCACTCTCAAACTCGGTTGAGATATTGTCAAGATCAACATCCTGAGCAGGTTTGATAAAGATTGGGCCAAATTTTTACCAATTGACCCACTTTTTGATCCAACCAAACTCACTTTCTAAGTTGGTCGAAATATTGTCAAATATTCAAGATCAACATTCTGATCAAGTTTGATGAAGATTGGGCCATTTGGCCCCTTGAGTGGTAACAAAGTTTTTCTAAGCTTTGTCCTTGTGACCCATTTTTGACACAACCCCACCCACTTTCAAACTTGTTTAATGTATTGTCAAGATCAATATCCTGAGCAAAGTTTGATGAAGATTGGGCCCAAATTGTGGCCCTTGCTTAGAGTGGTAACAAGGTTTTCCTTAGATTTGACCAAGTGACCAACTTTGTGACTTGACCCCACACATTCTCCCACTCAGTTAAGATATCGTCAAGATCAATATCCTGTGCAAGTTTGATGAAGATTGTCCCAAAGTCTGGCCCCTAGAGTGGAAATAAGGTTTATCTAATAGTTGTCTAGCGACTTACTTTTTGACCCTACCCCATGAACCCCATCCACTCTCGAACTCGTTCGAGTTATTGTCTTTATTCTAACGAAAGCTTTTGTTAAAGATAGTCAGTCAGACATGCAGCTTTCACTCTTCTCATGAAATAGTGTTGAATTCAATCCCAGCAAACAAAAGTGGATTTACCTTCTTTGCTCATCTCTTCTGGAACTTGGTCACACCCAACACCTGTGTCAACTCCACTTCCTACTTCACCTCCACTTCCTACTTCACCTCCACTTCCTACTTCACCTCCACTTCCTTCACCTTCATCATCCAGGTCTGCAGACAAAATAAGCTCATTTAAATAGGGTGCAAATAACAGGGATCATTTTAGCAGAGCAAATTTATGAGAGAATTATTCCATTTGTCATTTTTTATGAGAGATTTTGAATTTAATGAGAGATTGGTAAATTGGCCTTTTTTTTTTACAATTTCCAGTGTGAAATTAGAATAATTAGTGCATGTCTCTCAGCACAAATTTGGGGACATTTTCTAGGCTAAAAGGTTTCTGTAAGTGCTTAAATGGGGTCATATTCTTAAAGTGCTCCCAAGGCTTATAACAATAAAGTCCAACTTTATCATTGTGAGTGCAACACACTTTTAAACAGGTGTCAGTTGGTGTTAGGGGTAGTTGGCCAGGGCTGTTTCTTGCTCTGAATCACTCAAATTTGAGGTCAGATATGTCACTTATCATGTTTATCAATAGGAGAAAGTTAGCCTGTTTCAGTGGATTGCATCAAAGTTTATTATTTCTTGGGATTATATTCAGGAGAAACGGGTTAACTTTTCATGGGCATCTTACCCACACAAAAACCAGGTTTGAAAGATACTGACTACATAAGAAGCAATTCAAATTGGCGGCTGTGTGTATCAGAATTTCGCAAAATGTGGACTGGTTCATAATAATAAACCTTGGGCCAAAGCATGCGGCTCTATATACACAAACATGTTCCCTGTTTTCCATTCTTTTTTCCCAAAAATTTGTTTGCGAGATTTCTGTATCATTTGAGAGTTTTTCATGCTTTATAAGGCATTTTTATGCATGAATCTTGCAGTTTCGCAGCCCAAAATGATTCCATACGAGAGGTTGTCCAGCAAACACAGCATACACAAAGTAAAATTCCTACTTATGCCAAGAAATTGACAGAAGATGGTTCAAATTTTGGATGAACAAATAACATGAGCCCCAATAGCACTGGATTGCCGATGTTAAACTGCTAAGTCCTAGGACGTGGCCATTTTTGGCCAGGTTAATGTTTGGCCCTTAGTGGTGTTAAAAAACACATTGGACGCCATACTCAACTAAAATCGCCAAAGAAATAGGATAGTTTCTGCTCCAGCACCGCTTTTTTAAAGTTGGTGTATGAACAGGGACTCCATATTTCTTTGACAAGTAGTCCACATATATTATAGTTTCTAATCTCTAACCATTTTGATGTTTCTTGTTGCTAGAACCACAAAGGCCTTAAAGAAAGTGTTTGTTTTCTGTAACATGGGTTGCTAGGTCTGAAAGTTTGTTTTTTAATTTATTTTTTTTTCTGCTCATGCTCAAAATCTTTTTCTGGAAAAACCTTTCTGGAGTTAAATATGCATAGTTGTGTTTATTTGTGCTTATTTGTGTTTTTGGAAATCATTAAATTTTCAATTTTGAATACATGTTAGACATTTTTAGATATTTTTGTATTTTGGGCTTCTCAAATGCCAATGAAATAATTGAGTTGGTGGTCACACCATAGGGTCAGTTGGATTACAGGAAACAACACTTTTTTTTTTAGGCCAAACTACTTTTCCTTTGAAAGTAGTATCATGAGACACCTAGAAACTTAGTGCAAAATCTACCATCTCTACCCATGGGGGGCCTCCCTGGTGTCGTGGTAGCGAGCAGCACTCATAATCCATAGGCCTCCCTCCCCGTGGGTTCGAATACCAGTCTGACCAAGTTATTTTTTCATGAGGGAATGTCTCCGGGCTGACTAAGGGAAGAACAATGGTTCTACTCAGGTACTTGATTGATAACTAACGGAATATCGGGTATCTGAGGTCTTCCTCAATCTGTTACTAGCTGGACATCGCAAATTAACTGAAATACTGTCACATTTAGCCCAATATCAATCTCTACCCATGAGGAAAACATACCTTCAAATGTGATGTCGCCTAGCTCCACCCCAGCGTATCTAGACACAACATTCTTTTCTTGCATCAGCATCAATTTAGCAATATCAAGTCTTTCAATTATACCTGATGTGGCCCTGTAGTGAGCCAAGTGAACTTTTTCTGTATGACCCATGTGTTTCAAAAGCCACTTCAACTCATGGTCTTTAAGTCCCATCACCTTAAATTATATAAAAGTAAAGAGAATGTACAGAAGTTGTTTTACTTAGTCAAAATCATAAAGACTAACCTTTGAACTTGATCATGATATCATCAATATTAACATTCTGAGAAAGTTTGAGGTTGATGGGGCCAAAAATATGGCCTCTCAAGTGTAAACAAGAATTTTTCAAGATATGACCTATTGACCTTCTTTTTGATCCGACCCCACCTACTTTCAAACTCTAAAAAGTCATCAATATTACCATTCTGAGCAAGTTTGAGGTTTGATTAGGCCAAAAAGGTGGCCTGTAGAGCGTGAACAAGACCAAGATATGACCTATTGACCTACTTTTTGACCATTTCGATGAAATAAATAGCAAAATCAAGAAAAATAAATTGGCTTAATACATTTTGACACAACCAGGTTTTGAACTTGTGATCTCAAGTTTACAGTCAACTATAAGAACCACTACGCTAATACAGCTGTATGAAATTCTGCTTTAGATAAAGATGATTACTGACAGGGTTATTTAGAGTTGAATTTGCCATTCTCTGATGTAACATGATGAATGAACCTCTACATTATCATGTGTTAAACCTTAAGAGCTAGTGTCCATGTTTGAGTGCTTGTACTGAAAATGTAATTAATGCAGGGTAAGAAAGACATTGAACTTTGCACAAAAAAAGTGAACGTTGCATGTCCAAGAATAATGCCTGCCATCTTAATATGAAAAATAACTAGTACCTGCAGACCCCACTACTGTAAATCAGTATTCCAAGAACCTCTACATTATCATGTGTTTAACCTTAAGAGCTAGTGTCCATGTTTGAGTGCTTGTACTGAAATTTGCAATCAATGCAGGGTAAGAAAGACATTGAAGGATTAAATTGAACTTGACATTTTCCAACTCCAATAATGCAGCTAAAGCAGATTAATGTGCATGTTGAATCCTAAAACTTTGCACAAAAAAAGTGAATGCTGCATGTCCAAGAATCATGCCTGCCATCTTAATATAAAAAATAATAACTAGTACCTGCAGACTCCACTACTGTAAATCATTATTCCAAGATCTGAAAAGGATTGTCCATCTCTCAGACACACAGGAAATTACGACAAGAATAAGAATCAAAACCATCAAAATTAAACACAGAAAAATTGTTGTTAGCATCTGATACACATGTGTATCCATTGTCTCTTCCAATATGGTGGACTTGTAATGGGAATGGAATTATGGGTAACCAATTATTTAATATTAAGGGCTAATGTCCATGTTTGAGTGCTTGTGATGAAAATGCAATGCATGGTATTGTCCAACTTAATCTAGTTTAGTTTAAACCCCAATTTCAATCATAGCTTTATTATAATCCTGAAAATATGGCCTAAACTTGAGCCTTTGATCACAACTGTTGGTACATATGGCACTTAACCCTTATCATGCTGAATAAATTTTGGCTTAAAATTGTCATCAAAATCAAACGGCAAAAAGCACTGAAAGTAACAAAAAGTAGGTCAATTTTCATTTTCTATTGACATCTCTAGTTTGAAAGTGAGAAACAGGTGGTGTAGACTAACATCACACTGCACATATGTGCAGTCTGATGTTTGTCTATAGCTCCTACCAATGCAGGAATTTTCCGGGTTCAGAATGACAAGGGTTAATACAAACAAGAGGGCCATTGGCCCTATAAGGTGAGCAGCATTGTTTAAAAAAGATGTCGAAACACTAAAACTCTTAAATTTATATCAATGAATGGCTTAACTAAATTAAAAGAAGTGGAAGAAATTAAGAAAGCAAACATTCTGATAAAGTTTCAAGACACAAAAATGTGGCCTCTACGGTGCACACAAGATGTTGACAGATGACTGACGACACACGACGGACAACAGACACAGCGTGATCACAAAAGCTCACAATGAGCACTTCGTGCTCAGGCGAGCTAAAAAGACCTCCAATTTCTGTTTTAACAACTGTTTGTTTACATACTGCTTTCAAGAAAAGTATAATATTCTCAGTTTCTAATACAACTATCCTATTTGCCAGATCATTAAATAATTTCTGGTAAAATGATCTTCAAGAAGCAAAAATTGCAATGGAAGAGAGAAAATGGTAGTCCCGTTTTGATTGAGATTGTTCATTGACAGTTGTGAATAATGCTACACTGCCATCGCCCCCTAACGTACATAAACAGCTTAGTCCCAGGGTGCGCTTGCTAAATTGTATCCCTGTTATACTCACCTGGGAAATAGTGGCTGTGTGTTTTCTAAGGTTTGTAGCAAGAATTCTCTCTGGGAATCGCAGATTTGATTCATACTTCATAACATCTAGGGCTGTCCCTGCTCTTACAGGCTCATTCCCTGAAACAGATTTGATTTGCAGATGTATATAATTCATGTTAAAATATACATTGTCCTGTAGGTAAAAAATAGCCCCCCACACGGAGGCCGGCGCTCAGCTGCTGATATTCTTAGTCTATAAAAAGAGATTATGTTGTCAATGTTATGTCCCTTAGTCGGGATGTAGCCCTTGTCATGGTGAACTAGTATGCGAACTTTCTTTGAGGTAGCTGCAAGAACAAAGAAGTTATGGCCAAGATCCGTAAAGGGGCATAATTTCGCCATAAAGCATGAGAGTTATGTCCCTTGGTCATTAAGTAGCCCTTATCATGGTGAATAATTATGTGAAGTTTCATTGAGGAAGCTATAAGAACAAAGAAGTTATGGCCAAGGTTAAAGTTTTTCAAAGTCTGTAAAGGAACATAATTTTGTCAAAAAGCATGGTAGAAGTATGTCCCTTAAACAGGATGTGGCCCTTGTTATGGTCAACAAGTATGTGAAGTTCATTGAGGTAGCTGCAAGAAAAAAGAAGTAAAGGCCAAACTTTTTTGCTCGAACTGCTGAACCCAGAAGTTATTCTTCTATTGACTTTGCTGCAAATAGTGTAGACCCACTTCAGAGGGCTTTTTTAGGAGGCCTCTGATCCGGATCTGCACTTTTTGCAATGTTTTGACTATTGATTTTTATTTAACCCAAAATTGAATTTGAAAAGTAAGTCATGTTTGGAACTGGATGGGCTTAGTTGCGAAAATGTTTGACCAAAATTACTTAAAAAGACCATTAAAATTACCTACAATGATTACTTCATGGTGAGAGTTAACTTGCTTAGCCCTGGAGCAGGGCTAATTTTAGCCCTGTGATCATCCTTAGAACCATTAGGGGATGATTCTAAAGATATCTTTCCAAAGGGTCATGTAATTTCATAGAATAATAAAGTTATCCTTTCAACAAACCATTAGGTGATTTATCATGCAAGATATCCCTTGATCTAATGGTTTAACCCTTATCCTGCCAATCACGACAAATATATGATATTCAAACAGCTTGGATCTAGATGAGGCGCCAAGTAACTCAGCACCTCATCCAGGTCTAAGCTGTTTGACACTCAATCGACATTTTCAGCAATTTTTATCAAAATCAGAGCACTTTGACAAGCAGTGGCAGACAAATATTTCAGACAAAAAATAATTTTGCGGGAAAAGAGTTAGTAAACATAAACTGCCAAGACACCATTATCCTGAATATTTTTCTGTCTTTAACTCTTTCAAGGGAAAAGATACAGCCCCTTGGATCTCAGCTAGCTTTGACAGTTATCTACCTAGAGGCCATTGAAACATTAGGTCATGGCTTATTACCTGTACTTGCAAAAACATATTGATTGTCCTTTTTCACCCCAACTGCCTCTCTCACATCTGGGTCAACTAAGTACGCCAAAGGCTTCCGGACTTCCTCTGGGAGCAGGAGTGGGATTTTGTTGTTGGACTGCAAATACATAAGAAATGAGCAAAAATGAAAATTTATTCACCCTCATGCATACATATTGCTAAAAAAGAGACAAGGCTGGCAGATGAAAAATCCATCCACAAATCATTTGGCATAACCACCCCTTTAGTATGAAAATTTAAATTTTAACAGAGTTTACTTTTCAGTGATTTTTTCATGCTTCACTGAAACATTCAGACCCTTGCTTGATATTTTCATTTTAAAAACTTTGAGGGTTGGAATAGAAATTTAGTTTGATGTACACTCTTTATCCTTTGAAAGTGGGGATAGGAGACAAGTGTGAGGTTGGGCACACTCAAACCAGTTGAAACCCCCAGTGGTCAATTTTACCACTGGCCATGCCAAGGTGGTGCTCCTATCCTCCTCTTTGCCTTTATGTAGTCCTTGTATACTTTTACAACCTTTGTAGGAGCGTTGATGGATGGTTGAGTATATGATTGTGATCTTTTTTTGCTTTGGTGCTAGTTTGTTCTTTGTGTTGCTTGTCAAAAAATGTGTTCATGGACAGATTTTACAAGATCAAAAGTAGGTCAAAAGTCAAGGTCAAAGTCATGAAAAGTGGACTACCCAATTAGACTTCTGTCAAAATATGAATTCAATCCATTGAGGCATAGTTGAGCAATTTTCTCCCTTCTATTGCAAATTTTGCTTTTAGAATATCATTTAATCAAAATTTACTTATAATCACTGCAGAAGGTGGAGGCTGTAAAAAGTTGTCCAATACTAAGCCCTTAGTGCAGTTATACTTACTGTCTGGTCTTTTCGGGATCAGTTATTGGTGGAATACCGCTTATGTATGCTAGGGGGTGTTGACAGTGTAGCATTATCCATTACTGTCAAGAACAATCTCAATCAAACCGATACATCCATTTTCTCTATTATATTGCAATGTTTGTTTCGGTGAGATCTCTTCACAATAATTTGATATATAGAGACATTTAACCAAACCACCTCTGGTCAGACAAACCACCCACGCCCGCCTGGACATTGCCTTTTTAATGGACAATTTTTTTTATTGAAAAATCTGTCCAAAAAGTAAGTTAGAAAAAAGTTAAATTGACAATGGGCAATTTGCAATGTCATGCAAATTTTACCACCACCAGGCAATTTCAATCCTAACAAGAGTTGTCCGCGGACAACGTAGCTCGCCCAAACTGCTGCTTGTCACAAACAGCGTTTGACCAAAGACAGAAGTTCAAAGTGGTTGTTTTCTAGGTTAATGTCCATGATCTAATATATATCTGTTTGAGAAATAAAGAAATATAAAAATCTTATTTGTATTAATTGCATATATAAGGTTAGGGTAAAGTGAAAGCCTACAAGCAGATGCGGTTACCAAAGGAATTTCTTTGTATAAACATGAAGTTTTTCTTTAAAGTTTTACCAAGTCCACAAAAGGTCAAGATCAAGGTCAAATTGGGAAGGGCCTTGGTCTCTGGTGAAAGCCTATCACCTAGTGAGTATGTGTATGAAGTAATAATGTCCCTGAGTAAAGCATTTAGAAAATATAAGCAAGGTTAAAGTTTTTGGTTAAAGTTTTACTAAGTCCATAAAAGGTCAAGGTCAAGGTCGAATTGTCAAGGCCCTTGGTTTCTGGTGAAAGCCTATCATCTGGTGACAATGTATATGAAGTAATGATGTCCCTAGGTTAAAGCATTCAGAAAATATAAGCAAGGTTAAAGTTTTAAGTAAAAGAATTTCGGTTAAAGTATTTCTAAGGCCATTAAAGGTCAAGGTCAAATTATCAAGGACCTTGGTCTCTCCCAAAAGCCTATCAACTAAAGAGTATGTATATGAAGTAATGATGTCCCTAGGTTAGAGCATTAAAAAATATTAGCAAGTTTTTGGTTAAAGTTTTCAGTTAAAGTTTTTCTAAGTCCACAAATGGTAAAGGTCAAGGTCAAATTGTGAAGGACCTTGGTCTCGGGTGAAAGCCTATTACCTGGTGAGTATATATATGAAGTAATGATGTCCCTAGGTTAGAGCATTAAGAAAATATATGCCAGGTTAAAGTTTTTGGTTAAAGTTTTTTGGTTAAAGTTTTTCTAAGTCCACAAATGGTCAAGGTCAAGGTCAAATTGTCAAGGACCTTTGTCTCTGATGAAAGCCTATCACCTAATGAGTGTGCATATGAAGTAATGATGTCTCTAGTTTAAAGCTTTCAGAAAATATAAGCAATGTTAAAGTTTTTTTGGTTAAAGTTTTTGGTTAAAGTTTTTTTTGAAAGGGTCAAGGTCACAGTCTAAAGGTCATTTTGACATGGATGTTGGTCTCAAATGAAAGCCTATGCCCTAATTAGTGTTTCTGTAAAAAATAAAGCCTCTACGGTAAATATTGATAGAAATAAAAAACTTTAACCTAATGCGGACGCCGACACCGACGCTGACGCCGACACACGAGGGTATGACAATAGCTCTTCCGAGACTTTCGTCCCGGGCGAGCTAAAAATTATCTTAGATAAACAGACAGCATGAAATAAAGTTTTACTTACTTTGCCTCTCATTTCCACCAGCTCTTGAGAATGTAGGAGGTTCTTCTCAAGTTTCGTCAACTCCTGACGCAAGCTAAGGTCAGTCTCATTGACACTTGTTGACCTCTTCTTGTATGTTGGAATACTGAAAGGCAAAGTATAATAACTACAGTCTGGCACACAAAGCTCGACTATTAATATTCTATACTGTATACGCTATATTGTTCGCTGGCTAAAAAATTTGCAGATTCTTCATTTCAGACATTTTACTAACATAAGTGTTCGTGAAATCATCCTCAAGAAAAAAATTATTATTGTAAGAATCACTTAATTTTTGTGTATTGATCATTTCTTCTTAATCATGTCGATTGACAAGTTCAATCACTTAGTGAAATTAAGTGCAAACAGGCGATGTGTTACAGTCAAACACAAAGCCAATATCAAGTTTGATGTTATGTTTGTCACAGCTTAACAGTTCGGTGTGAAAACAACAATATAAACTTTTCCTCGTAGTATGATTTTTAATTCAGACAAGAGGACCATGATGGTCCTTAATCACTCACCTTCGAATAGTTTACTCCTCATTTAGCATATTGATATGAAAATGATGATCATGAAGATTAAGCAATAAAAGAGCATAAAAAAGAAAATTATCGTTCAGGCCCCTTTTCCCCATATTGCATGGATCCTGCCCATTCTAGATAGGCTTCATTCTTGTGATCTTACAGTCATTCTGACCAAGTTTCATGGAAATAGGGTCATAATTGTGGCCCCTTGAGTGTAAACAAGAAAATTGTCTTTTAGGCCCCTTTTCCAAATGATATGGCATGGATCCTTCCCAATTTTAATAGGGTTCATCCTTGTGACCTGACAAACATTCTGACTAAGTTTAATGAAGATTGGGCCATAATTGTGGCCTCTAGAGCGTGAACAAGAAAATCATCATTAAGGCCCCTTTTCCCATGATATCACATTGATCCTTCCCAATTTCAATAGGCTTCATCCTTGTGACCTGACAAACATTCTGACTAAGTTTAATGAAGATTGGGCCATAAATGTGGCCTTTAGAGTGTAAACACTTAAATTGTTGACGTCCGACGATGCACGACACACGGCGGACATTCAATGATCACAAAATCTCACCTTGAGCACCATGTGCTCAGGTGAGCTAAAAATCAAGCATAAATAGATCCATATAACCATAGCTTGTCTTTTTCTCAATGAAATTTAGAGGAATTGCTCTTAATTATTTGCAAATAATCCTATTTTCATGATGTCTGCATTTTTTAAATTTCTTCAATGCATCTGAATATGGTTTTAATTAGTTAATTAGCCAGATTTTTGTGGAGTCAAATGTAAGTAAAAGGTCACAGGGTTTTTTCTTTCCCTATATCAGGGTGTGATTGTGTAATTGTGCTGAGAGCAGGGGCCACTGACAATAATACAAAGTGAAGGAGGTCAGAAATCGGGCCAAGTATCAAAAGATGCAGCACCAAAAAGTTAGGGCTCATTCTAGGATGACACATGTTGCAGCCTTTCGGTTCATCTGAGACTAAAAATTGCAGCCATAGTTTAAGAAACAGGGACCATTTAGCATTAATATGCGCATTTTGTTCAATTTTAAATGGGCCATTTGTCTACAAGTTAATAATTTTTTGTAGCCATTTTGAAAAATTTGAAGCTAATGGCGCATCCGAGAATGGAACCTGAAAAGTCTAAACCATTTTCCTCGAAGAACGTAGAAACTTATGATGACAAAGGCTAAATATCTTTACTCAAACTATGCTGGACCTGGCTACAGTAGACATTTGCAAGTAGAACCCCAATCAGAGGGCTCCTGGTGAAACCCTTTGATCAGGGTCAGCATTGTTTGCCATGAAGGGAGGAATTACAAATATTTATAGGGAGAAAACTCATTTACCTTTATTCATAACAGTAAGGGTTAAAGAAATTTAAAAATCCCATTTCTTACTCTAATGCCTCCAGCTCCCCAGGCCGTCGCCGATTGTAGAGAAGGAGCCTTGCTTCTGTGGTAAGAACCACTTGCCTGTAAGATATGATGGTCTTTTCAAGTTTCAGAGTCTTCAGCTTGCCAATTAGGTACTGTGCTAACATGGCAATGTCCTCAGGGTGGGGTAGTTCATTTGCTTTGTTGAATTGCCTTTCTTGAAGCAGTAATGTTGCTTGTTTTTTCACTTTCAATGTCCATTCATTTTTCAACAGTTCCTCGAACATCTTACTTTCTTTGATTTCTACTTCGTTTCTGCTTTTCACCGCATACGCAATTTTTGCTGCCAACATTTTCTCCATGTCTTGACCAATTTTAATGGCCACACTTGGATGTTTAAGTTCGTTTTCATTTGTTTTCTCACATGCCAAAAGTGCACATTTTACAAATATGTCAAAGTTCTCTACAATTAAGCATTCAGACATGCTTACTTCTTCCTTTTGAATCTCCTCCCTCACTAAAATCAAAAGGCGTGCAGCCAAGCGCATTCTAAAGCTTGCATAGTTCTTTCTTTTCAATTTATTTGAGTAAGTGCTTAAAAAGTAAGCCTCTCCCAAAGCACATATTAAAGTGTCCTCGACAGCCGTCAGTGCAATGTTGTCTTTCTGCATGGACTTGATAACTTCCTTCAGTTCATTGGAAGCATTTCCTTTAATCACGCCCTTGAACACCATGTTCTGGAGAACAGCTGTCGACAAAGATGTTGTTGATCTTCCTGGGCAGACTGGCGTATGTTTGTTATAATTGTCTTTCAGCACCATCCATTCCGCACATTCTGGGCAGGAACCATACTTTCTAGAGTCAAAAACTCCTTTCCTTCTCCTGGCCAGTATAAGTTCCCCTTCTTTGCGGCTGCATACTTTCATATTATGTCTATTGTCCCCTTTATTTCGCAGAAGATTTTGCTTTTTCTTCACCTCTCTGAGCATTTCTTTTTTCGATTCATTATCCAAAAGTTCTGCCCTGCGTTTCATTGTTGTAATTTCCTTAACGCTATGTTCTCTTGCATGTTTGTTTTTTAAGTGTGTCTGTATATTTGTGAATAATTCTTCACAAAACAAACAACAATGTACAGTATCATATGATCTGTTGTGCTTTGATTTTTCATTATCTTTCTTGTACTTTCTTGTATATATCTTAGAATATCTTACACAACTGTCTATTTCTCCTCTCATTTTGGTAGTTGGTTTTCTTGATGAAGGTTTTTTTTTCCACCTATCTTCTGTTTCCCTTTCTGTTTGTGAAGCAGCTGTACTTGATCTACTATTTACTAACCCTTGTCTATCTCCATCAAAATTCTTTGAGGCTGTAATTTCACCATCTCTATCTTCCTCATCTGACAAATTGTATGAAGATCCAGGCCCAGTATCCATATCTTCCCCATCATCACTGGAACTGGACTCACACTCTTTTTCAAACTCATAATCTGGATCTCTGACACTGTCATCACATTCATCCACATCCATCTCTGAATCTGATGTCATCTGGAAATGGAGATCTGAAAAACACAAGAACATCTTCTGAATTGTTTGGACAACATACCCCAAGGATGCCTCTTATAAAGTTTCGTTTAAATCTGACTGGTAGTTTTGGAGATGTTCTCTAAAGAAACATAATCAATCCATTGGAGTGCTAAGGGCCAAAAATCAGAAAAATGTGCATGGCACCCTTGTTTTTTTACTCTATCAAGCCAATTTTTCATTACTTGCAGAAGAACACCTAATGATTATTTTCTGCAAATAAAATTGAAATCCAACAAATGGTTTCGGAGTTATGGGCATCTTTCATATTTTGAAGTTGAAAAAAAGAAGAGTTTTTCTCTGTTACCATAGTAACCAAACTTAGGGTCCAATCAAAATTCCGTTCTGTATTGTTTGTTTACCCTCCTCCAAAGATGCTGTATGAAAAATTTCACAAGATTCTGCCTGGTAATTTAGGATGAGGTGATGTTTGAAATAATTGTTGACACACGACAGACTACGGACAAAGCACAGTCACAAAAGCTCACCTGGGCACTATAAGCCAGGTGAGCTAAGAATTGAAAGCCATAATTTTTTCTTAATTTGACCTCTATGCTCTACATGGTCCACTCATGATCTGAAGAGATGGTGTAAGTATAAAGGCAATAGCTCAAGGGTTTTTTTTTTAAAAGGGCTACCTAATCAAACAAGAGGCCCAAGAGGGCCTGTATTGCTCCACTGGCTTTAACATCTCCAGATTTGCCAAAGGAAATATTCAAGATTTTTAAGGACTTTGAATTGAAAATAAGCACTGCCCTGCCACACCCATATTTGGAGGTCAATCGGTATTTCGTGAACAATATAGGTAGATGGTCAACAAAGGACTGTTCATGCCAAGTTTCATTGAAATCAGTCTTATGGTTTGAGAGGTGAACATTTTCAGATTTCAAAGTGAAAATAAGCGCCCCCCCCCCCCCCCCCCCCTGCCATGTGGGGTCGGTCAAAATTTCTTGAACGACAATGGAAAAGGGTCAGACAAGGAACATTCATGCCAAGTTTTATTGACATCAGCCTTATGGTTTGAGAGGAGAAGATTTTCAAAGATTTTAACATGAAAATACCCCCGCTCCCCCGCCCATATTTGGGGGTCAATCAAAATTTATTGAACAACTTAAGAAGAGGGTCACACAAGGAATAAGCATGCCAAGTTTTGTTGAAATCTGTTGACTAGTTTAGGAGGAGAATATTTTTAAAGATTTAAAAGTGAAAACAAGCCCCCACTGCCATACCCATATTTTGGGGTTGATCTTAATTTCTTTAACAACAACTTTAAAGGGTCACCCAAGGAACATTCATGCCAAGTTTTGTTGAAATCAGCCTTATGGTTTGGAAGGAGAAGATTTAAAAAAAAAAAAAGTTAAAATATGCCACGCCCTGCAACGCCCATATTTGGGGGTCAATCAAAATTTATTGAACAACTTAAGAAGAGGGTCAAACAAGGAACAATTATTCCAAGTTTCATCAAAATCCACCCATTAGTTTAGAAGGAGAAGATGTTTAAATAAAGTTTACGCACACATGATGGACACCTCACCAGTGGAGCTAAAAACCTTCACCAAGAGGACGCCAACTTTGGTGATGACAATAGCTCATCAATTTTTTTTTCAAAAATCAGATGAACTAAAAATCTTTCCCCTGGCTTTTCGTTTGTACTGTGGTATGTGCTTCCTATGAATACTTTACATCCCCACTTTTTATATTAACGTGTACCTTCTTTCTTTTCTGTCCATTCTTTGCAAAAGTTAGACCCTGTGATCCTTGAATGATTACTAAAGACATTTATCTGTTGCACATTTACCACATATTATTAACAATGCACAAAAGAATAGTTAACAACTTTTAAAGTAGAATCAGGGGTATGATACAACTCTAACAAACCTACACTAAAATAGATATGCATCTGCAAAATCAGACTCTCATAGATATTCAGCATCTGTCCAGCATAATGGGCTATTTAATAAACCCACAAGGATGGACAATGCAAAGCCCTTTAAGATGGACATGATTCTTGTTAAACAGACAGTATACCTGTAACACTTGGAGCTTGTACAGACGTGAAGAGCTGATTGTCAGACTGGATCGGATCCTTCCTAATGTTGTCAATGGTATGTGTCTCGTCTGGGACAGACTTGTTATCCTCAGTGATACTGTCAATGGTATGTGTCTCGTCTGGGACAGGCGTGTAGATGCCAAGATCTGCAAGAGAAATGAAGAGTTTCCAACATTCACAGGTAATTGAGCCATTTTGCTCACTCACCAAGCAATGTAGACCAAGACATTGTTTGGGACAGGCGTGTAGATGCCAAGATCTGCAAGAGAAATGAAGAGTTTCCAAAATTCACAGGTAATTGAGCCATTTTGCTCACTCACCAAGCAATGTAGACCAAGGTGTTGTTTGCAAAGCCCTTAGAAAAGCCAGCTTTAAGATATTTGTATGAAATTAATTGAAACAATCAGGCTTACTGAGAACACTTTGGGTGTCAGCAGATCAATGTAAAGTTGGCTACCCTTAAGATTCCCAAATTCAGACTCTCATAGATATTCAACATCTGTCCAGCATAATGGGCTATTTAATAAACCCACAAGGATGGACAATGCAAAGCCCTTTAAGATGGACACGATTCTTGTTAAACAGACAGTATACCTGTAACACTTGGAGCTTGTACAGACGTGAAGAGCTGATTGTCAGACTGGATCGGATCCTTCCAAATGTTGTCAATGGTATGTGTCTCGTCTGGGACAGACTTGTTATCCTCAGTGATACTGTCAATGGTATGTGTCTCGTCTGGGACAGGCGTGTAGATGCCAAGATCTGCAAGAGAAATGAAGAGTTTCCAACATTCACAGGTAATTGAGCCATTTTGCTCACTCACCAAGCAATGTAGACCAAGACATTGTTTGCAAAGCCCTTAGAAAAGCCAGCTTTAAGATATTTGTATGAAATTAATTGAAACAATCAGGCTTACTGAGAACACTTTGGGTGTCAGCAGATCAATGTAAAGTTGGCTACCCTTAAGATTCCCAAATTCAGACTCTCATAGATATTCAACATCTGTCTAGCATAATGGGCTATTTAATAAACCCACAAGGATGGACAATGCAAAGCCCTTTAAGATGGACATGATTCTTGTTAAACAGACAGTATACCTGTAACACTTGGAGCTTGTACAGACGTGAAGAGCTGATTGTCAGACTGGATCGGATCCTTCCTAATGTTGTCAATGGTATGTGTCTCGTCTGGGACAGACTTGTTATCCTCAGTGATACTGTCAATGGTATGTGTCTCGTCTGGGACAGGCGTGTAGATGCCAAGATCTGCAAGAGAAATGAAGAGTTTCCAAAATTCACAGGTAATTGAGCCATTTTGCTCACTCACCAAGCAATGTAGACCAAGGTGTTGTTTGCAAAGCCCTTAGAAAAGCCAGCTTTAAGATATTTGTATGAAATTAATTGAAACAATCAGGCTTACTGAGAACACTTTGGGTGTCAGCAGATCAATGTAAAGTTGGCTACCCTTAAGATTCCCAAATTCAGACTCTCATAGATATTCAACATCTGTCCAGCATAATGGGCTATTTAATAAACCCACAAGGATGGACAATGCAAAGCCCTTTAAGATGGACACGATTCTTGTTAAACAGACAGTATACCTGTAACACTTGGAGCTTGTACAGACGTGAAGAGCTGATTGTCAGACTGGATCGGATCCTTCCTAATGTTGTCAATGGTATGTGTCTCGTCTGGGACAGACTTGTTATCCTCAGTGATACTGTCAATGGTATGTGTCTCGTCTGGGACAGGCGTGTAGATGCCAAGATCTGCAAGAGAAATGAAGAGTTTCCAACATTCACAGGTAATTGAGCCATTTTGCTCACTCACCAAGCAATGTAGACCAAGACATTGTTTGCAAAGCCCTTAGAAAAGCCAGCTTTAAGATATTTGTATGAAATTAATTGAAACAATCAGGCTTACTGAGAACACTTTGGGTGTCAGCAGATCAATGTTAAGTTGGCTACCCTTAAGATTCCCAAATTCAGACTCTCATAGATATTCAACATCTGTCCAGCATAATGGGCTATTTAATAAACCCACAAGGATGGACAATGCAAAGCCCTTTAAGATGGACACGATTCTTGTTAAACAGACAGTATACGTGTAACACTTGGAGCTTGTACAGACGTGAAGAGCTGATTGTCAGACTGGATCGGATCCTTCCTAATGTTGTCAATGGTATGTGTCTCGTCTGGGACAGACTTGTTATCCTCAGTGATACTGTCAATGGTATGTGTCTCGTCTGGGACAGGCGTGTAGATGCCAAGATCTGCAAGAGAAATGAAGAGTTTCCAACATTCACAGGTAATTGAGCCATTTTGCTCACTCACAAAGCAATGTAGACCAAGACATTGTTTGCAAAGCCCTTAGAAAAGCCAGCTTTAAGATATTTGTATGAAATTAATTGAAACAATCAGGCTTACTGAGAACACTTTGGGTGTCAGCAGATCAATGTAAAGTTGGCTACCCTTAAGATTCCCAAATTCAGACTCTCATAGATATTCAACATCTGTCCAGCATAATGGGCTATTTAATAAACCCACAAGGATGGACAATGCAAAGCCCTTTAAGATGGACATGATTCTTGTTAAACAGACAGTATACCTGTAACACTTGGAGCTTGTACAGACGTGAAGAGCTGATTGTCAGACTGGATCGGATCCTTCCTAATGTTGTCAATGGTATGTGTCTCGTCTGGGACAGACTTGTTATCCTCAGTGATACTGTCAATGGTATGTGTCTCGTCTGGGACAGGCGTGTAGATGCCAAGATCTGCAAGAGAAATGAAGAGTTTCCAACATTCACAGGTAATTGAGCCATTTTGCTCACTCACCAAGCAATGTAGACCAAGACATTGTTTGCAAAGCCCTTAGAAAAGCCAGCTTTAAGATATTTGTATGAAATTAATTGAAACAATCAGGCTTACTGAGAACACTTTGGGTGTCAGCAGATCAATGTAAAGTTGGCTACCCTTAAGATTCCCAAATTCAGACTCTCATAGATATTCAACATCTGTCCAGCATAATGGGCTATTTAATAAACCCACAAGGATGGACAATGCAAAGCCCTTTAAGATGGACACGATTCTTGTTAAACAGACAGTATACCTGTAACACTTGGAGCTTGTACAGACGTGAAGAGCTGATTGTCAGACTGGATCGGATCCTTCCTAATGTTGTCAATGGTATGTGTCTCGTCTGGGACAGACTTGTTATCCTCAGTAATACTGTCAATGGTATGTGTCTCGTCTGGGACAGGCGTGTAGATGCCAAGATCTGCAAGAGAAATGAAGAGTTTCCATCATTCACAGGTAATTGAGCCATTTTGCTCACTCACCAAGCAATGTAGACCAAGACATTGTTTGCAAAGCCCTTAGAAAAGCCAGCTTTAAGATATTTGTATGAAATTAATTGAAACAATCAGGCTTACTGAGAACACTTTTGGTGTCAGCAGATCAATGTAAAATTGGCTACCCTTAAGATTCCCAAATTCAGACTCTCATAGATATTCAACATCTGTCCAGCATAATGGGCTATTTAATAACCCACAAGGATGGACAATGCAAAGCCCTTTAAGATGGACACGATTCTTGTTAAACAGACAGTATACCTGTAACACTTGCAGCTTGTACAGCCGTGAAGAGCTGATTGTCAGACTGGATCGGATCCTTCCTAATGTTGTCAATGGTATGTGTCTCGTCTGGGACAGACTTGTTATCCTCAGTGATACTGTCAATGGTATGTGTCTCGTCTGGGACAGGCGTGTAGATGCCAAGATCTGCAAGAGAAATGAAGTTTCCAACATTCACAGGTAATTGAGCCATTTTGCTCACTCACCAAGCAATATAGACCAAGGTGTTGTTGGCAAAGTCCTTAGAAAAAAGCCAGCTTCAGGACATTTGTATGAAATTGACTGAAACAATCAGGTTTTTTTAAGTATAAGTGTGAAACATCATTGTTGGTACGCATGAATATGTTCTTTGACAGAAATTAATTACAAAACACTGTCATTTGCATTAGCAGGACTAATATTGTCTTTCCTCTGTTTTCTTCAACTTGTATATAAATTATGATAAGTGTTTCCTGTTTCTTGCCAAATAAGACAAACATGTCATTCAACTTAACCAATGAAGATATTTACAGGTATGCCAAGACATGCAGTCTTTTTATTTTTTTCGAACTTTCATAACTTACCTCCTGTCACCGCATATCCCAGGTCTGTTTTGAAGCATTCCAAAGTCTTTAACAGATTTTTTTTCTCCAAAATCCCTGTAAAAAATTGAAAGGTGTTTGTGACCCAATGCCAACATGAATTTGGTGCGATTATATAATTTTTTGCATCATATTATCCACAGTATAAGTTTGCTTAAAATTTGACTAAGCTCTTTATAACATGTAGAATTCTACATTTGGTGCATTAAAGATTATGCAACACAATCCAAGACTTAGTGAAGAATTGTTAAAAGTGATTGTGTAGGTTCAATATTTGAAAAGCATGCATTAAACTCAATTTTTTTTATTATGGCTCAAGAAAAAGACAGGGGTAATTTTTTTTTGAAAAATCTTGGTTGTCCTGCAATATGTAGAAAGAAGGTAGCCAATAAAATTCTTGCCCTGCAATATAGACAAAGAAGGCCAAAACACATGCAGGAGTATAGGACAACCACATTTTTTAACCTCTGAAAGATTTTTACTGGCAAACCTTTTATAGAGTTATATCTGCAAAGATGTTCTTCAATTTTCAAACAGAAGCTATTTTGAGAGATAAAATCAACAATTATTTTCATTTTAATTAAATCTAGACATTTTCTGACATGTTTAGTATTCCTCGGCTTCTTAAATGCCAATACAAAAATTGGGTTGGGGCGTAAAAAAGTAGGGTGGGTCAGGTAACAGAAAACTAACTCTTTTTTTTGTCTAACAGGTTGGAATAGGATCAGTTTTATCTACACTTTCCTTTAACATGTTCACTGTCTTTCCCCGAGCTGAGTCACACATGCTTGATATGATCAAGACACCGTTTGACTCTGAGTCTCAATCAACGTCTTGCTGTTCGACATGTGTTTCTAGAACAAAAGCAGGACTAGAGCTCGCAAACATCCGGCAAAAGTAAACAAGAGGGCCGTTGGCCCTGGGTCGCTCACCTGAGAAAAAAGCTTCATTACCTAAGTCTGTTCATGCAACCACAGAATAAGAGATTTTAATTCATTTATTCAATCAGATAAGTCATAACATTTGAAAAAATGCTTCCCCCCCGCCTCTGCTCAGCTCCCCCCCCCCCTCCGGTCAGTATTCATTTAAGTTATTTTTATAAAAGGTCTGTGATTAGATAATCTATGCCTGATTTAGCTGGGCCTGAGACTTTTAAAGATTTCTATAAGGATCCGAGATCTACCCCCTCTTCTTGTGCTCTGCTATGATAATCCAACATTAATACAACATTAGGGCTCCCGGTTAAAAAAAAAATATTAAGGATTTTAAAATAGACCTGAAGTACTACTTTCTACCCCCTGTTGCTCTGCATCTGGTGGCCAAACAGCATATTCTTATTAATGGCCATATGCTGATCATCCTTTCCAATATTCAAGTCTGTCGGCCTCCTGGTTCATCAGAAGTAGAAGGTTAAAGATTACAAAATTTTCACCAAAGTACTACCCGCTCCCCCCTAGTACTCCGCACCTGGTGGCCCGTCAGATATGATTTTAGCTTTTTCATTGATGACTTTGAGCTAATCATCTAAGCCAATATTCAAGTTTGTAGGGCTCCTGGTTCAGAAGAAGAAGGTTAAAGATTACAAATTTATACCAAAGTACTACCCCCTACCCCCTGGTGCTCCACACCTGGTTACTCTACAGTCATGATTTTTGCTGTTTTTATTCATGTCCATATGCTTATCATCCATGCCAATATTCAAGTCTGTCCAGCTTCTGGTTCATCAGAAGAAGAAGGTTAAAGATTACAAAATTTTCACCAAAGTACTACCCTTTCCCCCCTGGTACTCTGCACCTGGTGGCCCTACAGATATGATTTTAGCTAATTTTATTAAGGTCCATATGCTGATCATCCATGCAAATTTTTAAGTCTGTCAGGATCCTGGTTCATCAGAAGAAGAATGTTAAAGATTACAAAATTTTCACGAAAGTACCACCCTCTCCCCCCTGGTGCTCCGCACCTGGTTGCCCTACAGATATGATTTTAACTACTTTTATTACGCTCCATATGCTCATCATCAATGCCAAATTTTAAGGCTGTAGGGCAACTTGTTCAGAAGAAGAAGAAGGTTAAAGATTACAAAATTTTACCTCAGTACTACCCCCTCCCCCCTGGTGCTCCGCACCTGGTGGCCCGACAGATATGATTTTAGCTATTTTTATTAAGGTCTATGAGCTGATCATCCATGCAAAATTTCAAGGCTTTAGGCCTGCTAGTTTAGAAGAAGAAGAAGAATTTTAAATATTTTCTCAAATTTTCAACTTTGGTTGCCATAGCAACCAGAGTTTTTCACCGATTTCAATTCTTTTAGCTATTTTGAAAGGGGACCACCTAAGGAACATTTCTGTAAAATTTGGAGTAAATTGGCCCAGTAGTTTAGGAGGAGATGTCGTTTAAAGAAAAAGTTGACGGACGCGGGACGACGACCGACGATTGACTGACGGACGCCGGACAAAAGGTGATCACAATAGCTCACATGAGCACTTTGTGCTCAGGTGAGCTAAAAATGTTGGCCTGTACGCAAATCTAGCCTGGCAGTGAATGGAATAAAGGTGGGGATATGAGATAAGTGTGGGGTTGGACACCATCAAACTGGTTTAAACTCCCTGTACATTTAATTTAATACTGAATATGCATAGGCAGTGCTCCCATCCTCCCCTTTGCCTTTGCTATCTTTCATGTATTTTATTTACAACCTTTGTATGAATGTTGACGAAAAAATGAGTGTTATTTATAAACTTATGTATTTGCTTTTGCTTTAGAGCTAGGTTGTTCTTTGTGTAGCATTTTCTGACCTAGATTTAATTCTCTATTTCTTTGAGATTAAACCCCCATCCCCACCCCACCCCACCCCCTGGTGTATTTGCCAGTGACAGTTCTTTGTAAGATATGGTATTTCATATAGTCCATAATCAGAAAAAAAGAAATAAACTTGTACGAAAATTAACAGAACAAAAATATAACCCTGCAAAACATGCAAAGTAACTGAACAAAACATTCAAATAAATGAAACAACACATTCTCAAACTCAAATTAACTCAATTAAGGATCAAAATACATGGTTCTTTCAAGGATTGTCACAAAATATAAGTTTATTATAACAGCTTTAGCTCATGAACAAATTCATTGACACAATTTAAACAAGAGTCCAAGGGCTCTACCACGCTCAACTGAGGTATATTGTCACCCTTTTAGCTAAAATGTCATATAAACAATCTTTGTACGGGACCGTATGATGATACAACGTGCAGGAAATCAATGCTCTATGCCCTGTTCTTTCAGGGAAATATTTTAAGATTTTTTTCTTATACAGGGCCTGTGTAAAACTGCTTAGCCCTGGGTTGTGACCATTTATTGCCAGTGGGTCATGATTTGAACAATCTTGGTAGAGAACCATAAGATGTTCCATCATGCAAAATACCAATGCTCTGTGCCCTGTGGTTTCAGAGATGATTTTTAAAGTTTTTTCTTGTACAGGCCTATGTAAAACTGCTTAGGCCTAGGGTGTGACCATTTATGGCCCAGGAGTCATGATTTGAATGATTTGAATAATCTTGGTACAGGACCATAAGATGATGCTTCAGGCAAAATATCAATGTGCTAGGCCCTGTGGCTTTAGAAGAAGATTTAAAAAAAGATTTTTTCTCACAAAACCCTTTGTAAAACTGCTTAGCCCCAGGGGTTGACCATTTATGGCCTAGGGGTCAAGATTTGAACAATCTTAGTACAGGACCATTAGATGATGCTCCATGCAAAATATCAATGCTCATGGCCCTGTGGACAGTGGTTTCATAGAAGAAATTTGTTTTAAGATTTTACATCACACAAGCCTATGTAAAACTGCTAAGCATTTCTGGCCTCGGGGTCATGATCCGAACAATCTTGGTAGTAGACCATAAGATGTTGCTTCATGCAAAATATCAATGCTGCAGGCTTTGTGGTTTCAGATAAGATTTTTTTAAAAGATTTGCCTGTTTTTGGTCAATATTTAGCTTTTGTGACCTAGATATGCAGTTGAATGGACCACTGGGCCATCCCTGAAAGAACCATGAGTTATGACAAATGATACCTTACTTTTTGCAGTTTGAGCTATTTCTTGATATCCTTGGCAGAAAGGAGTCACTTTTCTAACCCTTAAAATGATCCATAAACCATGTAAACACAGTTGCTATCAAACAAAGAGATTGATTGATTGATTGAATGGGGTTTTACGCCGCTTTCAACATTATTTCAGTTATATCGCGGCGGCTGGAGCACCTAACAATGGATTCCTGGTTTTTCTCCAACCAGTACTACCATTACATCCTTTCCTAGCCTCCAGCTGCTATCTCACATAGGTCTACGATTATCGACCCATTGGTGAGAGACAAATAGTCGGAAAGAACGAGTGCCGCGGCCGGGGATCGAACCCGTGCGAATTTAGACCCCTGGATTAGAAGTCCGGCGCGCTACCAACTGCGCTAATGCCGCGGCTCAAACAAAGAGACTAAAAACGGGTCTTAATTTCTCAACATAGAATCATTCCTACCTTTCAAAATTTAAGGTGAAATATTCAAAATGGTTCAGAAAATATAGGTTTCCTTTTAACCCTTTCCCTCTTTTATCAAAATTTGCAGCAGATGACTTAAATGAAATTGGACGGAAAATGTGTCAAGTTTACAAAAAATGAAGTTCTCCCATGAATTTTATTGAAAACATTTTGGAAAAGATGAAATTGCTCATGCGTTTTCAAAAGTTGTCTGCTGCAGGGACGGTAAAGGTCTTTTAAAACAGGGAAAGGGCAATATAAGAATGGAGTCAAAACCGGCATCAAAATAGTTAATGCATACACACTTGTTTACAATTACTTTGAATTAGATGTAAACAGGGTTGGGGTAATCGTAATCAGTAATCGTAATCGATTGTAATCAATTACAGTTTGTCAAGTAATCGCCTGTAATCAGTCATCGAAGACATTTTCGATTACATGTAATTGTAATTTAATCGATTACAGGTCTAAGATTTTGTGTAATCATTGATCACATTTTCGATTACTTTCGATTACTTTTGAAAAATAATATCAATATAAAAAACAATAATACCCAGGGTTTTCCGCAGAATAATTTGAAGCTGTAGTGGCAAATATTGTATAAGTATCGGTAAACCGTGTTTGTAAAAATAATCGTGAATAAAATCATTATGGGAAATGAAGAAATTGCTCATTTTGAGCACTTTCTTCTTTTCCCATAATGTTTATATATACACTTATCACATGTACAATTATAGAAATGCTTTATTTGTAAGTTTTTGACACAAAATTCCTAAAATTCCTGTATTTTGTTACCATTTTGAAGAAATTAGACTGTGGGGTACTTTTGAAGGTGTAGTGGCATTGTACTGATTTACATGAAGGCGTAGTGGGGCCCCTACAGCTTATTGGGTTGGGGAAAACACTGATACCTCAAGAGGTTCCATAGAAAAGGGCTACCTAAACAAAAACATTAGCCAATTTTTTTTTAATTTTCTAAGTCTACAAAGGGGCATAAATCTGTCAAATTCAAATCCAGTTACCAAATTTAGCCAATAGTGTACATAATTCAATTTTTAATATGCTGAAATTTTCGTGGCCATACCTCAAGGTGTTCCTGAAAATGGCAACCCAAACAAATACTTTCTCTTCAGGACACAAGCCCAGAAATATTAGTGTCTAACCCTGCTATGAGACAGCTATTTTGGTCAAAAACAGGACTAACAAGGTCGAGTTAAAATTTGTTTGGGTAACCTGACAAGATTTTCTTGTGGAACAGTAATAATAAAGCACCCCCCCCCACACACACACACACACACTTTAACCCAAAAAATCAGTTTCATAAAGGCTGAAAGAAATCTGAGATGGGGGCATTTTCATGGGTCAGTTGACAATAGATAATCCAAACAAAAATTTCTCAAGTCAGCCTGAGGTGAAAGAACAGCCTTTAACCATATATCAAACTCACCAGTAGTAGGTCTGATCACTTTTGGAAAACACCTTCCATCTTCCTTCACACACTTCTTTAACCTCAACAGGCCAAAGCAGGCCTCGTGGGAGGCCTGCTATCTTGGTCCAACCAAACTTCCTGAAATTTTAAATAAATATATATAGTTATAATTGATATGAAAGTCAAAATTCAGAAGGTATGACTGAGGCTGTGCCATTTCAACATGATAAAACTAATTCTCCAGAAAAATGGCTTTCAGCCTCAGGGTTCCGGCTGGCTATTGCTTGTGTTATTACTGGTGATGAATTAAAATTTTGGCACAAGGTATTTTCATTTTGCAAAAAGTGATATGCGTTTGTAAAACAAGGGTATTTGGTCCTATCATGCTGGAAGTTTTTAACCCTTAACAGTTATTAGCCCGCCAATCTCAACCTCATTCAGATCCATGCTTTTTGACACTCAGTCTACAATGTTACCAAATTTTGAGCAAAATTGATGAAATTATTATACAATTTTGCGGGAAAAGGGTGAATAATTCATACATCATTATTGACATTATTATGATTAATCTGATATGTAATGTGCCTACTGTGATGTCACTGCCTGACACAAACCTGATTCTATGTGGCAATGGATATTGCTAGAGGTGTCATTGATAGAAATGATACCGATAGATCATCAATTCCCATTGCTCGATACGATATTGATTCCAATTCTAAAAATCTATAATTCAGGAGGGGTCTCTCAGGCCTCGGAAATATGTGCGAAGAAAGCGAAAATTTCGCTCAAATCCCCAAAATGTCGCTTCACTTGCCTAGCAAAGCGAAGTCTAATTCACCTACAAAAATTGGGAAGTCGCCTGAGGCTGGAGGCAGCCTGAAGATTTACCTATTGTCTTCTTGAAGCCAAAAATCGATAATGTGTATTTGCCGACTGCTAGTGCTTGAACAGTACCCGATCAATAAAGGTAAACAATTGGGAACTGTCAGCGATTCCACAGAATTGAACTCGGGATTTAATAGAGGCAGCTATGAAAGCGTTTCTTTTTGGGCGTGGGTTAACATGACGTCATCATCCAAATAACATTGAGAGGCTGTACATAATAAACAAGTGTTTTCGAAACTTGCTAATCATGATTTGTCTTGCTGTGTCTTACAACATACGTTATATATGCCCCAGTATTCTTCATAGACCTTCGAAAAAAATAAAGAAAGATATTCATTTAAGCATGCTGAACAAATATTAGCAAATTAGCAAAGACTTCAAAATATTTTATATGAACGTCCGACGTAGCCTACAATTCGGATAACGGAAAAGTCCGAGCGTTGTTCTGATGTCAAACAATATGTATTGTTGCTTTTCAAGTTGACAAATATGCACAAGCTGACAGGTGTTTGCATGATTAGTTACAACCCTCTCTTTAATTCACTAATTAGAGCCAGGTATAGTATAATCATGACCTACAATTTTCACACCTAAACTCATTAAGTCGCCATTTTTCTGTGAAATTTAACAGCTTTAAATCTGTTATTTTTTGCGATTTGTGTCCGAAATAATGATCTTCTTGATTTACCATTCACTCGCTATCAATCTTCAAGTAAAGTTTGGATCAATGTCTCTCACAGATTGGTTGACGGGCCGCTCGCCCAAGCCTAATAGTAAAAGGAAAAATAACTGTAGTGAAAGTGACTCTAGAGTAAGTGCAAATCCTGTGAAATCGCGCAAGTTCATTAAGAAATTAAATCAAAAGGCTTTTGACTGGTAGGTTCAGATTCACAGTCGCCACGCTGCTAGTAAGTGCCTCACCATTTTTAATAACCCATTACTTGCTGATACAAAATTCAACTTCAAATGAGTAGATTGATAGATATCATAAGAGGTCACATTGAGGACATATGCAGGTTGATTTTGTGCAGTGAGCCGTAAAATCTTGATTCCATTTTATTTTAAAATTTCCGAGCTCCGGTTTGAAAATACACCTATACATTTCGTTCTAAGCAGGATAGTATTAAAACAGTATAGAAGGGGCAAAAACTTGAGATAAGCAATTTCTCTCTTATATGCAATAATTCAATTCTAGTTGTGTTCAGCAAAATTTGGGCAATCAGATTGGCTGTTCAAAAATGATTTCATTATTCAATGAAAACAGTTTTGACTACACACCTTTCTTGTAAGCTTCCACTGAAAGTGGTCCCTTAAACAAGCCATGTAATTGAGGATAAATATAATGAAATTATATATAAAATATTTAGAAGCTTTTCTGTTAGTTTTATGGAGTTATGAAACTAAAAACCACATCACACTCATGTATGAAACAAAAGAAAAGTTGAATAGGTTTTATATCAGGATCTCTTTTTAACATTGTCATAGGTTTAATGCATTTGTCATTGCCTGCAGTCTATCAAACAGTTGTAACCACAGCATTGCTAAACATTGCTAAAATCTGTAGCACAGCCATGAGAGAGACATTTTTGAACCTGATTCATTTCCCACATTTAATGATGTAAGCATGAAAATGGTAAAAGAAATCCACAAAAATTATTCTTGAGTTGTGCTCAAAGATTTGACACTAAGTAAAACCTACAAAATGAACTGTTTTAGACTAGTTAAATCTAAAGATTTAAAAATGTAAACAACCATGTGCTTGACATTTCCAACCATTTCAGATGTACAGGAGGCAAAGACTCTGAACAGCCGCTGCATCTGCACAGTCTGACCAGTCTTCACTTGACACTTTGTCAAGGTTATTGTTGGCCCATCACACAAATGTCAAATTATTGAAATTGGCAAGCACAGGCTCAAATTCAATCAGGGTTGGAATTGAAAAGAATCTGCAAAATTTGAAGAAAATGATGGAGAAAAAAAAGAAATATGGTACAAAACAAACTATTTCTTTTTCCTCAATGTTTCTTCACTTAATGTTTATTCTGTAAATGGAAAAATGGTACAAAGTCTTCTATAATTTTAGCATAAACCCTATGTATTTGGTACTGTTTGGAATCTTCTAGTTGAAACCATTCCAATGAGTACCAACAACATATGGTTTCATGGAGGAAATAACGGTTTCATACTGACTTTTTCCTTTTTATTTTTACCTGCATTAGGAATAAAATAATACACAAATAACATTTAGTATTCAAGTAATATGCAGAATTGCCTGCAGCATATTGGATAATTTTGTTATCATTAAAGCAGGTTTTCTTGGAAATCTTTTTTGTTTGTCCCCTAAAAAAGGTGAACTCGGTCAATGAAATTATAGTGAGAAAATGAAAGAAATTGTTATTACTATTTAAATTTGCAATTTAGTTTAAAAAGATGATCACCATTTCTACTTTTCTAACATTGAAACTGTAAGATAGCATTTATTTGGAAATCTAGAAAATGCTGCAAGTTCTATCATTTTGGACTTGGTAAAGGTAAAGTTTACATGTTATAAGAGGTGTATGAGAAATTTATGTTTACTCCTCACCAAAATGATTTACTCATATAGAAAAGTGTTTTTGTGTCAAATAATATCACTGTTTAAAGTCACTTGACCTTTACGATTGATCAAGAAAGGTCTGTGTGTAGAGTAACTATATCAAATTGTATTACAGAGGGCTACCATGCACTTTCTATCCAAGTTTTTGAACTGTATGTTGTGGGTACTCATTTGAATAATCTCACTGAGATGATTCAAATGAGTACGCACAACATAGACTTTTGGTGAGATAAAACTATTTTGGACTCAATTTACCCAATCTGTACCTCTGTATGAAAAAAGATACACAGTAAAGGGTTATATGGAAGCAAACAGATTCAAAAGTGATAAGGGTCAAAGAGTGTGTACAGCTTTATTTTGATGGTACTTTAATAGAGCTGTTCCAAACCCTTTACTGTTTATTGAATCTAAATGGATCATCATAAATCATGAAGGATAAGAATTAATTTATAGTCCGTTTGACTTCTATATGGACCAACCTTTTCATCAATTACATAAAATTGCGTTTGAATGAAGGATATGTATGTAGTAAAATCTTAATTTCAGCTTTATACCATTCCAAAAAATATTTTTTGAAAATAAAATGATTTCAAAATAATTATTTTGTCTATCTAGTTTATGTTCATATTTTCGCATTTTCCGCTCTTAAACACGAGGGGTGATGGAGGCTGTTTAAAAGTATGAAATTGTCAACATATATAGTAAAAACACGTGGTTTTATACTAAACATTTGGCAGATGAAATGTCCATTATTCCTTATTTGGACATGCTAATTAGCATATCGACGGTAATGTCATCTTAAACTTAAATAGCACGTGATTTTTACTGTTATTACTCGCCTTCTCATCAAGTTTTCCTCGTGAAATTCCCAACTATTTCGTTTAATACTCCTTTTTGATTGGTCTTGTCATGTAAATAAAGGGTTCATTTCAGAATAAATAAAAACAATAATCAATTATCTGGTCAAACAGTTTCTGAAGAAAGAGAGAATATACTCAGATTTGATATCCAACGGTAGCAAAAAATCTTCGACAAACTTTATTATATTGAAAAACTCGATTTTATACTAAAACAATTCACTTGAAATCTTACACTTTTGACTCGGCCCCTATGCAAATCAGTACTATTTTTGGTAATACAATTCGCTGTTCCGTTTAATACAGTCACGAGTAGGTATGAAAGGCTGGAAGTTAACATGTAGACGGACGGACAAAATCATTATTTTACATTCAAAAATTCTGAAAAACAAAATCCGTCATGGTATTAGCTGGAAAATATGATATGTCAAGAAAAATATGAGTTTCATCAATTAATTTCTGAGATTTTCCGCGAAATGTTGGTCCATATCGAAGTCAAACGGACTATAATCAACATAAACCCTAGTTAAATAATTACTTTTTCGGAAATAACATAGATATCCACCAGAAATGATTTATTTTGTAACTCTTATGATTTATTGTGTAACTCTTAGGTCAGAAGATGACAAATAATTTTTGGAGAATCTTAATGAAGAGAACTTACTATTTGTTGAATTGAATTGACCATCATAAATCTATAAGGCTGTCAAGAAGAGAGGAAGAAATTTTAAGTAAAAGTTATAGTCTGTTTGACTTCTATATGGACCAACGTTTCGGCAAAATTCTCTAAATCTTATTGACAAACCGTACCCTTTTCTTGTCATATCCAATTTTCTATTTAATACCATTAAGAATTTTTATTTTCAGAATTTTTGAATGTGAAATTATGATTTTGTCTGTCAATCTACATGTTAACTCTCAGCCTATCGAACCGTCTTATATCTGTGATAAATAGAATAGCAAATTGTCCCTCCAAAAATAGTTCTAATTTGCATAGGGGTTGAGCCAAAAGTTTAAGTGACTCGTTTATATATCAAATCAAGATTTTTTATGAAATAGACTTTGTGGGAGTACTATATTTCTCATGGATATAAGAACTGCGTGTATTTTGTCCTTGTCATCTCATAAGGATAATTCTTTCAATCTTTTCTGAGATGAACCCCACATTCCCGTTTTCGAACCAATCAAATTGCATTATATTGAGCGAAGTCGTTGCAATTGTCATGAGGAATACCCAGTAGGCAATTGATCAATAATGGTACAAATCACATGATATTAAAGTTTAGAATGACATCGCTGTCGGTATGCTAATTATCATGTCCAAATAAGGAATAATCATGTCCAAATAAGGAATATTGGTCATTTCATCTGTCAAAAGTTTAGTATAAAGCCACAAGTTTTTACTACATGTTTACATGTTCTTACTACTAATCAGCCATCACCACCCCTCCTGTCTTAAGAGCGAAAAATGCAAAAATATCATCATTAACAAGATAGACAAAATCATTATTTTGAAATTAATTTATTGTCAAAAAAATCATTTTTGGAATGGTATTAATCTAAAATTAAGATTTTACCAAACACAAACCATTTACCCAAATATATTTTTATGTAATGCATTGATTGAAACCTTGGTCCATATAGAAGTCAAATGGACTATATATTATTCTTGATCAAACTTTATGTTATGGATATAGAGTTGAATTGTCTGCCTTAAGAGATTTCCAATTAGTCCAAAAAAGAGAGGGTAAATAACTTAATTAAAAGCTATTTGGTGTCATAACCAAGTTGGTAGCTGTGTCAGACTGTTGAACTAAAAGCCATGTGTTTAATCCATGATGGTAGCACTCATCCTATCCAACTATTTGTCTCTCACCAATGGGTTGATAATGGAAAACCTATTTGGTATAGCACCTGGAAGATGGGAAACATACCAGGAATCCATTGAGAGGTGCTAAACCTGGACAATATGGCTGAAATATTATCAAAAACAGCTTAAACCCATTCAAACCAACAAATTTATACTATTAGACCAGCACTGAATTCAGGATAAAAAACAGAGCAAACTCCTATCCAAATAAATCCTGCTTTGGTGAGCATTTATGTGATAAGCAGATTAAAATTGGCAAACACTTTATACCTTTTGTGATCATGAACACTGGGCAGATCTAAGTAAAAATTAGTGTAATAATAATGGTTTGTTTAGTTCTGAATATTAATTGATAGCTTTTCACTTTTTTTTGAGAAAATAGTACCAAGCTTCATCTGGAATGGTCTTCAATCTTTGAGTCCCCCCAACTTTTAGACCATGTAAAGTGACAAGGACTTAACAAGGATGACAAATTTTATTGCCTTTGTCCACATGCTGATGGACATCCTACCATTTCTGACCATGCTTGGTAAGAAATTCCAGACAGAGTCTCTTGACTTTTCTACAGATGAGCCAATGGTGACCAGCACATGTGAAAGTCTGAGTGATTTGTGTGAGGTTGATGGTATATTTACTGGGGGTACGAACAAAAGCCCACTAGGTCAAAAGCCCACTGGGACAATAGCCCAGCGAACATAAGCCCATCTTTTTACTGATAAATTAAACCAGTATGTGGTACCTGATAGTGGTAAAGTTGTTTACAGGAGACCATTGTCGGAGTCCAACTGTGACAATGTAAAAAAGGAGATTCGAGCCAATATAGAAATTGAAGGATTTAATAGTGACGATCGATGTGATATCGAAGAAATTGTTGGCTATGAAGCAGAACTTAAATATTATGACCAGCAACAACACATCATAAAGTCTGTCATGCCAGAGTATGTAAAGAAACTGACCCAGAATCTGAAAGACAGGTTTAGGAATTCAGCGATTCTGAACCATACAAGTGTACTTATTCCTAAGAATATCTGTAGTGCCGAAACATTGGCAAAGTTTTGGTTGTATGAGAGCTGTAAAAGTACTGCTTTTACTAACTATCAAATAATCCAACTACCCACAACGTAAAAATGGCTATTTTTATGAAAGGAAAAGTGTATATAAACTCAACAAAGCATAAATGTGTCTTAAATCGCCCTTTTTAAGAAATATTAAAAATTACAGTGAGAAAAGGAATAATTGATTTGATAAACATTTTTTCCTTTTCTCCCATCATAATTTGAATGTTCCTTTTCTCCCATCATAATTTGAATGTTTCTTTGTGTTTTTTTTTTTCAACCTTTTAAGTCAAATTTAAATAGCATTTCAAAATAAATGCATTGAATGCAAGAAAGAAAATTAAAATTATATTATTGAAACTCTGCTTGTAGGCCTTACTGGTGCGAGATACATTGTACATTGAAAGCCATGCTAAAGAGCATTATGCTGTTGTGAACTCATGTAAATAATCTTGATAATGATGATAAAGATCAATAAATGTGTTATTCAAAAAGATTAATGAATATCACTTTTTCACAAAATTCATCTAAGATGTCCATTTCCATATGGTAATTTATGGTAACATGCACCCTCTAAACATTTTTATGCATTTCTGTCCCATCCCATGTATAGTTAGTTTGTATTATTTCGTTATTCAAGAGAAAAATATTAGCCTAATAATCAAAACCGTGTATTTGCCATATTTCAAGTTGAAATAACAAAAAAGAAGTAGTTGGGTTGACTTTTAATGGATTCTGCAGTGCTCTCAATAAGCGGACGTCGACGTAATATACGTCCAGAAATTCTGAAAAACGTCCGGAAAATCAAACCCGGACGTGAAAAAAAAAGTCCGAGATTGAGAAAAATTCAGAAAAAACGGCCTGTTTTTTTATCGGTGATGTTTTACGAATCTACCAAACAAAGGGTTTTATTGACTTACTTGCGTTCACGCATGCAAAAAATCGATATTTTCACACTCATACATGTATATCGGGCCAACAGAAGTCGCGTGTAACGTCGTACTTCAATGTAGCTATGACAACTATTACTTGACATGATTACGTAATCTTGACGGGGTACCGGCATTAATTACGAAAGAGGCAACAGACGGGTTAAAGTCTTTCATACGAGCATGCGCGTCACGTCTGCTTTCTAATTCCTTTGTTGTCGAACGCAGATTGTGAGAATATTTTAATATTAGTAAATAATCGAACGTTATTCTAGCGACGCTGAATTTCCAACCATCACAATCTAGAAATTTAAGGTTTGTAGGAAAAAGAAACGCTACCGAGAAAGACCGACAACCATTCCGAAATGTCAATTGACCACTCTCGTAATCGTTATCTTCGGAGAAAATGGGGAAATCGCAATGACGTCATTTACATTGTCTGCATAAAGATGTCCGACTGGAGTTGCATAAAACGGCAGTTTATTTCTGCATATGATTTGATGAATTTATTTACGAGTACCAGTACATATTCTTACTACCTTATTTTTATCAAAAGACAAAATAAAGCTGCATTTAATAATTCAATTGATATCGCCGAATACAAAAACGTCGTAACTGCAATTTGAAAAGGCCGTATTAATTTGTCTTTGTATATATTTCTTAGGTCCGAGTACATGTAATAATTCCTCTACTAAAGTCTATCTTTTTTTTAATAGATCACATCCTTCATTAGATTTCATGTTTTAGTTTAAAAAAGCAATCGAAATTTTGGGACAAAAACTCGAACCTACAGGAGTTTCGCCACCTAGCAGCTTTTAATTGCTTTCAAGAAATGCCTTCCATAATGGACTTTTGGGATGCAAAAACAAAACTCATTTTGTATGAGAAAACAACACAACAAAACGACAACAAACATGTAGAGTAAAATAAAGCCCGGGGGGGGGGGGGGGGTGTGTTAAATTCCTTGCTCTTTAAAAAAAAATCATGAAATTCCATTCTGGTATTACAAAAATTCCTTAGTTTGGTCGTTATTGAGAGCCCTGGATCATTCCGCGATTACGGATATGGCTTGGTCTAAAAATATATACAGTCAACTGGCCAATAGCGGATCACTAGTGAGAACTTTGTTAATTATTTTTCAAAGAAACGTGACAGAATGCCGATTTTGGTCTTAGGAGGCAATAAAATTTGTACACTTTGAAGTGCAACATACATCTTTAGTCAATCAATCAAAACAGTTGCATCGTTCGGGATATAGTAGTGTACGTAAATTAGCCATTTCCGGATCAATTTGGCCAATAGCGGATCACGTGATAAGATGACTCTGGGGGCTGTCTCAAAATGATTTTGACCTGTCATCACTGTCAAACTAATATGTTTTCTGCCATTGGAAGTGATTTTTACAATAATTTTGTCATTTCAATATTAATTGAGTAGGACAAACGAAATCATTGAGCAGACATTTATTTATTAAGCTTCTTACAAGACAAACTAACTAATAATAAACTTTTTATAGATTTAACTGATTTAAGAATAACAACAACGGCATGTATTGTTAAAAAAACTCTTCTTATTCTAGGTAGAAATTAGCATGGGAAATAAAAAAGTATTTTGTTACAACCAATGTTTTCATGTACACTTTGTTTTCCTAGCCCATGCCAAGCATGGTTCAGAAATCCATATATGTTTACACTTATCCTTGCGACAAATCAATTATTTTGTTTTGCGACATAGTGAATCTAAACACTTATTTAGAGCAGTTCCATTGCAGAACCTTCTGGTATTGTTGACAGCAGTGCCTTCAACTTATTTTCATGATGTAACTGAAGGTCAAGATGCAGTTTTTTGCCTGGACTCATACTTGTTCCACGATACATCTTTGCAATTCTCTTTGCTGATTTTTGGGCTGGACTGGTTGCACAACTCAGACATTTTCTATTCTTTGGTATCATGTCCTGTATACGGATGTCAGGATTTTTTCTTGAAATCTTTAAATATGAAATAATTTCATTTTTGTGTTGATGTGTACATGAATCAGTTCTGATAGAGGAGGGATTATATGCAATCAGTAAAATTCAAGGTCAGGGCCTAGAGGATATTACTTTGCATGTAACTCCTCTCCCATCAGGCTTTATTCATGGACGCATCAATGCGAAAATGAAATTATCCATTATAACACGATCACAATTCAGAAATTAGTTTTATAACATTTTCTTGGTGTAAAATAGTTTCATAAAACTTTTCTGGGTGTAAAATAAATGAACGGGTAATGATATTGACGTCGGGAAAATTTCACTGAAAGTGAAGTGAATCGTTTAGCATACAAGTGGCTTTTATGATGTCATAAGCATTAATTAACGTTTGTGCTAAAGATTACGTTGAGAATAATGAATGAGTGCACTGTCAAAACACATGACATATGAATTTTATTGCCAATAAAGTTCTATGCCATTTGTCCTTATTTCATACTTGCATTTTATGCCGTTGAGTTATAATCAAATTTTGATAGAGGCTGCAGACAACTGGTGGGAAGTGATGGGGCCTTAAACATACTTGAAAGGAAATAAAATCTATAAAGAATTTGTGTGTGGCAAGCAACCGAGGCTTCTTTTACAGTCCTGTTTTCTTTTTAAAAAAAAGCATCTAAGTATCTTTAAAACATTAGAGTTGTAGATCGATTGAAAATGATAAAATAATACCTCAAAAGCAATAACTTCTCTAATCACCATAATTTGGGCATTTTTTTTTTTTTTCAAAATTTTCAACACTTATTTCCCTCTGGTTTGATATATGTATATATAGGTAGAAAATCTGATATATATGGCCAGATACTGCTGTAATCTAACTACGACCTTTTTCATTCAAGACGTCGAACTAGTTAAGGTATTTTTTGGGGGAAAAACACGAAAAAACTACCAATGTTATAGCCCTTTAACATTTAGACTCAAAGAACTATTTAAATTACTTTTTTTGTTACAAAAAAGAGATGTTTTTGTGAAAGACGAATGCCCCAAAAAAGGCCATGTTCATGGCCTTGTCAGATGACCTTGACCTCGTCACATGAGGTTGATCTTGGTATCTGTAGATGCGCATTATTGAGATCTAACATTATACCAACTATGAACATGGTATCTTGAATAACCTTGCAGTACTTATCAAAGTTGAGGTTTTTTTTTTTTTTTTTTTTTTTTTTTTTTTTGTTAAGTTTTGCAGACAGACAGACGGAAATGGTCAAGCAATATGATCCCGATCTTTCAATTTACTGGCATTAAAAAAAAAAAACAAAACAGCCAGACTTGCAAAAATTCTAGGAAATTTCATCAGCTACTGCTGTCAAACAACGACATTGCCAAGTTATCAGATAAATGATCTAAATATAGGTCATTTCTCAATTTAATACAATGTTTCCAGAATTAATCAAAACCAGACTTGGGAGAATTGAAATGTATATTTTTTTTATCATTTTTTCTTTAATAACTTAAATCAAAATGCATGAGTAGCTAGATTCGGCGCGGTTATCTTTATAAAATACTTGGTTTGCTTATTTTGAGACGCCCCCTATAATGCGCACAGCTGATCCGGTAATGGCGAGTAAGGGTTGAGGGTTGTTTCTATTTATTGTACACAAAATGGTGGATAAAACCATGCGAAAGCATAGTGAACCAACAATTTATGCCTCCTTTTCATGATTTCATCCACTATTTGAAGTTTTACTCGTTTACTCGCCTTCAATTTTGCAGACGAATTCTTTTCTTTGAAATTCCTATGACGTAATCTTTCAGTCGAACAGACGCTTGACCAGCGTTTCGTCGGTCTGAAGCACTACAACAACAACGTGAACTGTCAAAATTTTGTTATGCTTCGAAGAGATGGACAGTGTCTTGGGATAGAATATTAGTTTCTTCTTCGGCATTTGCGAGTGAAAGTAATTGAAGATGGAAATCAAAGTGATCCGCTATTGGTCATGATCCGCTATTGGCCAGTTGACTGTATTTCTAAAATGTTTTTTATTCGAAGGCTGAACAAATTATTAAAAAAATAAAGACATTGTTATTAAATAAAATTATCATATTTATTCAGAAGGCAAAGATCATTTTCATTTGACGACTGGAAGGAAATCTCGTAGCATTGCTATCTTATGTAAAACCAATGTAATCGATTCATCGGTTGTTTTCGAAAAAATAGAAAAACCCAAATATTATAAATATGCCAAATGCCCGGATGTCGTGGTTTCGCTAAAATCGGAAGGCCTTTCGAGCAACTCGGAAGACTTCGGGTCTTGTCAAAAATTCAAATTAACAAGTTTTGTCTTTTATTTCACAGGTAATTCCAAGATTCGTATTCGGGTCAATTAAATGTTGGAAAATCTTTACAATTTTCTTTAAATCTCCCAGTGTTTCAAGCACAGGCAATTGTTTCAACATCGAATTTTCGTCGTATAGGTAATTATATAGGACTTATATAGTACCATATATGACGAACTCAGAGAATGAAACAATTACCTGTGGTTTCAAGGACCTATTTGATACCGCACGGATTTATCGTTAAAATGCGGCAACGCTTCCACATAAGTTTGTAAGTTTAAATAAAGAAAAAAAAACTCGCACGAAACGAACGCACACCACTGAAATTGAAATGGAATTTTCTGTAAAATACGCGTTGGAACAAACGTATCTAAATTCATTTGAAAACGAAAATAACTTACTTCAAATTTAAAATTATTATCCTCATCAAAATATCCGAGCAGTAAAGACGCGAGTAAATCGCAAGATTTCTTTCCGAACCTAGCTTTGATATGACGTCACGCTGTAAATTTCCCAGAGACAGACCCGACTTCAAAAGGACCGCCG